>CM069909.1:77170540-77506679 GCA_036172215.1 Camellia granthamiana
AAGGGAGCTGTTAAGATGTGCACCTCAATAAGATGTGCACATCATATACACATTTATTTTAAACCATTGGATTTTTATAAATTAATCTCAGCCACTGAATAATTTGATTAGGAATATTGACAACCTCTTCAACCGGTTACCCTTTTTTTCAAATTTCTTCAGTTTTTTTCCAAAAGCCCCTGTTTTTGAGACAGCACGCAGACCATCTTCTTCGCCCTCGAAGACCATCCCTGCGAACAAGACCTACCCTCGACTTCGCCTGAAGGTATGTCTCTCTCTCTCTCTCTCTCTCTGTCTGCAACTTTTTTCTCTCCCCCTTTCTCCATATCCATTCTATGAAACCCTAGACCACAATCCCTTTCTTTGAAACTGCCCCTTTCACGTTTGTGAACTGACTGGGTTGGTTTATAAAAATAGGAAAATACCTAGACCGCAATCCCTGGGTTGGTCTATGAAACCCTAGACCGCAATCCCTTTCTCACATTTTATGATTTCATGATTCATTATCAGTGTTCTGTTGCTCTTTCTCGTATTTCTATTTCTTAGAATACTATATTGTAGCTTCCATCTTTTTCATTTTCTCATGGGTAATGTGGAAGATTTTAACATTATATGAACCTTTATCTAACTATATTAATATAAATAGACAGTTTCTCTTTCTCTCTGTTTTTCCATGATCATCAGTGTTTTGTATGTATTTTGTTTGTGCATGTGAATTTGTGTGTATATGTCAAGGATTGGATACATTTATTTTCTGCTGTATGTTTGATTTAGTTAACATTCAATATTTGAATTGAAGCATGTAATTTTGGTCAAAGATTGGCTTTTCCTTTTCTCTTTGATCTTTTTTTTTTTTCTTTTCTTGGTGTTCTTGAATTGTCTCAAAGAGAGTCATTCGCAGATTTAATGGCTTAAATTAATGCCCCTTCCATCTTCGATTTTTTTTTTCTTTTTTTCTTTTGTGATTGGCCCTCCATTTTTGAAGTTGATCAAACATCCAGATCACAATTCAAAGGATTCTGAAGAGTGAAGAGTAATGATGTGGAGATGATCTTTGTTTACGAAATGAGTCAATTAACTCAAGTAAGGCCGCTATAGGACATCAATAATCAAACCCATTTGGATATTTGTCCTGTTTAAGTGATTTGGGCAATGACTTTATGTTACAGGGCAATCTTTTGTTTGTATATTGTAGTGGCCAGTGCAATTTGATGCATCAAATTCCATTTTCTTAGTTAAACGTCTTTTTCAAGGACTTGTGTTATGATCCCACATCAAAACACAAGAGGCCTTGTGAATATTGGTATGTCTGGACACCCCCCCTTGCAAGCTGATTTTCGTGGGTAAGTTCTACCCAAAGGGTTTGTATCACTTTGTCCAAGGTGTCAACACATCTTTACATCTCTCATAAATAGGAAAATTCATGAGCAAACATATTTCGAATGCTTCAGACATTTTTTGTACACACATGGGAAGTGATACAAATTCATTATGCAATTCCTCGAAAACATGTGTCTCATGAGGCTCAAATTTGTGTACATTCTTTAGATGTCATTGATGCCATTGTATGATGTTTAAGAAATACATGTCCTAATTTACTCTTGGTTTGCTCATAAATTTTCTGTTTTTATTTTTGTCACAAGTTGTTGATGCCTTTATACCTTATTCCAAAACATTTTGCCCTGTTTCCAAGTAATAGTTTGTTCTATTCTAAATTCTCTTCATACGTACAAATTCTATATGTAAGCTTATAACCACATTTCTTGCTTTGACGTCTTTTTGTTGTTTCTTAAAACAATGGCTGCTGATCCCCATTGGAGTTTGGTGATATTTTGGTTTGGGCAAATTTTTATATGATAATACTCAATTACTTAGTTCTTGACATATTTTTTTGGAGTTTCACGGTATCAAAGTGTACAGAACCCATCACATAGTTTCATTGTGCGTAATGTTGTCCATTTTTTTGGGAATTAAGAAGGCAGGAGGGGGATAAAATGGGTTTTTGTGTGGTTTTGCAGTGGCTCAGGGTAAGCTATATATAAGGACGAAAAGTTGGAATAAATTCTGTAATTGAATCATGTTATACCTTGCTTGCCATAGGGTTTAAATTTTGTTAAATCCATGCTTGTCAGGTGCATAGAGATATAAGAAAAAGGTAGGCCCATGATAACATTGTCTTTACAGAATTTAAGAAGAGGTTTCCCAAAAGATTAATGTTTAATGTTCCCTTAAGCCCTTTTTGAGGTCATTTGATTAACATTAACATGTTAGTTGATAAAGCTACCAGAAGGGTAGGTTTGTGCTTTTTGTTGTCACAACAATACCATGCTCAGTCACTGCTCATGGATATGTTTGGTTTGTTTTCAACTTTTGTGGGGGGAAAAAAAGTAGAAAACTAGTTTGGCAAACTTTTTCTGAAAACCAATTGTTCAGAAATATCATATATTTATTTTTGAAAACCGCTATCACAAGTTTTTGAACTTTGTTATGACGGAACAAACGAAAACAAGAAAGTAAAACAGAAGAATCACACAAGAATGCAAACATACGAGTGGTTTGGCTAAAAGCGTACATCCACGAGCAAAAAACGACAAAGGGTTTAACTATCAAAAGAAGAGAAATTATAATGACCGACTGTTTGTATCAAAAGTAATTTTTGTAGCGAAACTTCTGTTTAATCTCATAACCCTAATCCTCAAAATAACTCATAATATATACTATGATTGAATGAAACAAGAATCAGGTTAGAACTAGTAAGCCCATTAATTGGGTCATGAGCATCGCCAACAGGTAATAAGCACAAATCGGATAAAATAACCTACAACAAACCTTTTATTATTTTGTTTCTAAAGAGACCAAAATTAAAATAGAAAAAATAAAAATAAAAAAAAATGCAAAAACAATACTGAACAGGTGTAGACTAAAAAGAAAACTTATTTTGCCTAGATAGTTAAGAAATGCTCCTCCGTGAAAGCAGCCTAGCTAGCTATATCTCAATCTTCATTGTAGCCATTAAACCTTGATGTTATCACTGGTGATTTTAATTTTAATTTTAATTTTGAATTTGAATTTGAATTTGATTTTGATTTTGATGTTGATTTATTTTTATTTTTTTGTGAAGGGTGATTTTCTTGAATGCTCTTTCTTACTTAGCTTTGGTTTGGTTTATTTCCTCTTTGATTTGCTTTTTGGGGTGTAAATTTTGTTAAAGCCATGTTTGCCTAGATAGAAATAAGAACATGGTGGATCCATAATAACCATGTCTTTACAGAATTTAATGACGGTTTTCCTTAAGGATTAATGTTAACATTAACATGTTCTCTTAGTTAATAAAGCTACCAGGACAGTTTGTGCTTTTTGCTTTTTATTTTTGGTAAATTAATTTTCATTGAACAAAAACAACACAACAATAGGCAGAAACAAAAGGGAGGGCTAATATTAGTAGGGACAACATGATTGGATTAGGAAAGACAAAAAAATATCAAACAAATTTCATTTACGATATTTTATTGGTCGGATGGTATCACCGTTGTAATTAATTTTTGTTCCCAAGTAGGGTCGTATTGAATCTATCATGTAGAATAAACTTGTAAATACTCGTAGTCATTCATAAATTATGTCTACCAATTAAGACCAGACAAAACACTAAAAAAAGTTAAAGACATTTGAACTCAAATGCATGTGGGTTTCACTCTTAGCTGTGATAAATATTGCTTTTTCATATGGCTCTCTAGCTATGCCAATATCTTTGGTGGTATTGAGTGCAAAACCACCAAAGGGTTTGTGCGCCTGGTAGCTCTTTTTGGTGAAACCATACGTGGATCCTATATGCATCCCAAAATCATTTCTTCTTCATGAAATATCCTCCCTCATCCATCACATTGGATCCCATCAATGTTATATTCAGAAAGGGGAAAAAATTAAAATTTAAAATATACGGATTAAATTTATTGAGTATGATTGAAATTATATAAAATTTAAATCTGTATAACAGGTGAGAAAATAAAAAAAAAATATAGTTCTGTGTTATATCCCATGCAACTTATTTAACCATTTTTAAGGTATTTGATGGTCCATTTTTTCAGCACTAAGATTTAGACAACGCAATTGAAAGGCAGGGCCACATTTGACCCATCCTTATGGAGTGAACTTTTGATACCTGCAATCATTGGTAAACCACAGGTATGGGTTAAGCTCGAGAGACACTAATGAGAGTCAAACTAAGATGTCTAGGTTTACAATTCATCACAGGGTCTAACCCTATACCGCTAAACTACTGGTGTCGGCTTTTATAGTTCATCTTGGGTAGAAAAGCAAGCTTGTAATTGTGGTGGTGAAGATTGTATATTAAAATTCAAATTGGAATTCAATTTTTGTTATATCCGTTTACCTTGTTCTTTGACAAAGACTTCCAACTTATCTTCTATCATGCAAAATCTCCAAGATGTACAAAGCTTATCCTTTCTTGTTTGTCAATATTAGATGGTGAAAGTTGTGAGAATAAATATTCACGCCAAACAGTGAATATGAACTTGAACACCATTAAGGTTCTATCAAGATCAGAAAATCCAAAAACAATAATCCAAATCCAGTAGTCCAATAGTTCAACAGGCCGGATACGAAGTTTTCAAAAAAACAATCCAATAGTCCATCGATTCAGAAGCTACTCAACTTCACCTGTAACATAGGAAATACTAGGAAATTAACCAAAAAATGATCTACCAAATAATCCAATAGTTCATCCAATCAAATAATCCTTTTTTGTGGATATTTTTATTTAATTTTTGTTTAAGGTGGTCAAACGGTTGGTTGTGGTACATTTGTGTAAGTGTTTATTTGTGTAATGGTTATTCATACTTTGAACAAAGGTAGTAGACTTTCATCTCTGTTATTGCTTATGCAGTTTGTTAAGGTGAAAAGATGTGCAAAATAATATTTTTCGTAGATAGATTCTTTCTTTTCTCGCCATAATCATTACTTTCCTTAAGTATTGTCTTCTTTACTAACTCTATTTCGATGTTCTGTTTTTGTTTGTCATAGGTCCTCAATTTCTCCATCTTAACGTAGAAGTAAACCTATACCTCCTCCATCCCTTCCTCCGTAGCGATTGCATTAGCAGGTCTGCTTTTTAATTTATTTGCTTTTAATTAATAGCAGGGCACTGGCGGGTGTGCTATTTTATTTATTTGCTTTTAATGAGTAGCAGGGCACTGGCGGGTGTGCTGTTATATTTATTTGTTTCATTTTAATTGATAGTAGGGTACTTGCTTCTGTGTTTTTGAATTTATAGCAGGGCACTGGCTGGTGTGCTTATTTACTTGTTTGATTTTAATGAATAGCAGGGCACTGGCGGGTGTGCTATTTTATTTATTTGTTTCATTTTAATTAATAGTAGGGTAATTGCTTTTGTGTTTTTTAATTTATTTGCTTTAAATTGATAGCAGGGCACTGGCTGGTGTGCTTATTTATTTATTTGATTTTAATGAATAGCAGGGCACTGGCGAGTGTGCTATTTTATTTATTTGTTTGATTTTAATTTGTAACAGGGCATTGGCAGGTGTGCTTTTTAATTAATTAATTTTATTTTAATTGATAGTAGGGTACTTACAGGTGTGCTTTTATATTATTGGCGTATAATTGATAGTAGAGCGTTGGCTGGTGTGCTTATTTGTTCATTTTCTATAAAGAATTAATAATTGATAGCATAGTATTAGCGGGTGTGCTTTTTTTGGTTTTTTGTTTGGTTTTAGTTGATAGTAGGGTGCTTGCAGACATTGCACAGTATTTGTTCGATTTTTTTTTTTTTGATTGCAAGGCACTGGCAGGTGTGTTAATTTATTTGTTATGAAGATTTAATTTATAGCAGCGCAATGGCAGATGCGTTTTTTAGTTGATTTGTTTCGTTTTAATTGCCAATAGGGTACTTACAAGTGTATATACGATGGATGAACCTTAAAGTAGTAGGCATAAAGAGGTCAATACTGAAATTGATGATCAATTTGCTCCAGATGGCAAGGATGATGTTGATGTGAAAGAAGTGTTAGCTTCCCAAACCTATGATAGTTTACGAATGCTTACTAAGGAAGATGTGTTGCAAATGAAATTCAATTCAGAGGATGATGCTTATACTTTCTACAATGCATACGCTAAGGTCATCGGTTTTAGCGTACGAAGAAGTAGAAAAAGAATTACTGGAGACAACAAATTTGTAGAGAGTAGGAAATGTGTTTGTTCAAGGGAAGGTGTAAGAGAAAAGAAATACTTGCAACGTGTGGAACGGGTAAGAACTCCCAGGGCAGAAACTAGACTTTTTTGTAGTGCCACATTTCGCGTGCGTTATGACAAGACAGTTAGGAAATATGTTGTGACCCACTTTGTAGGGGAACACAACCATCCCTTGGCAGCACCACACTGCGTTCCTTTTCTTTGGTCGCATAGGTTTGTAACAAGTGCAGACCAAGCTCAAGCAAAGGCCATGCGCAATGTGGGTATGAAAACGAGTCAGATCATGGATTTTATGGTCCATCAGTCAGGGGGTTATGAGAAGGTGGGCTTCGTTCACAGAGATTTGCACAATCAATTCCAAGCTGAACGCAAAGTACAACTCGCAGAAGGGGATGCAGAGGGTGCGTTAGGATACTTATCAGCTAAATTAGATGCAGATCCATTATTTTTTTTCAAATACAACGTTGATAAGGACAACCGGTTGGACAAGATTTTCTGGGCAGATTGTAGGTCTCGAATGGATTATGCTGCATTTGGTGATGTATTGGTATTTGATACAACTTATCGTACAAATGCATATAAGAAGCCATTTGTAATTCTAGCTGGCGTGAGTAACCATTTTATGACAACTATATTTGGATGTGCTTTGTTGCCTGATGAGACAATGGAGACATACACGTGGGTGTTGGAAATGTTAATGGAGGCCATGGATGGTAAAACACCCATCTCCGTTGTAACAGATGGTGATAGGGCAATGCGTCAGGCAATCAAAAGAGTTATTCCAAACTGCAGACATCGTTTATGTTCTTGGCATCTGGAGAAAAATGCCTCAACAAATGTGCACATACCAGAATTTACAACTGATTTTGCACAGTTGATGTTAAAGAAATGTAAAATTGATGAGTTTGACAATGCCTGGGCTGCTATGGTGAAACAGTACAAGTTGGAGAACAATAACTGGGTGTTGGATATTCATCTGAAGCGTGATAATTGGGCTGAGGCATATCTCCGTGGTCACATGTTTGCTGGAATGAGGAGCACTCAACGTGTCGAGGGTATGAATGCATATTTCAATATATTCCTAAACCAAAAGGTTAGGCTATACGAATTTGTAGCGCAATATGATAGGGCTCTTGCTAGAATGCGTGTTAATGAGGCAGAAACAGAATCTAAAACAGAGAATAGTTTCCCAGTTTTGACTACGCCATCGAGAAGTTTGGAGAAACATGCAGCTGAACTCTTTACTCGGAAGATTTTCTCATTGTTTCAACATGAAATCAGGAAAGAGGGTAAATTGTTTGTGATGGAAAGAGTTCAGCTGGAGGATCATCGCACCTACCGTTTTGGTGAGTACAAGGCACCAACATGCATGTGGACGGTTGAGTACTTTCCAGCTGATATCACAATGAAATGTTGTTGCTTGAAGTTTGAGTCATTTGGCATCCCTTGCTGCCACATGATTGCTGTTATGAAATCTGAACAATTAATGTGTATTCCACCGAGTTGTGTCTTGCAGAGATGGACAAGACGTGGTAGGTCAAAGTGTCAACAACCAAATCTTACCCAAATTTGTAGCACCCTAACACAGACAGCTCGGTTTGGTATACTCAGCTCCTGTTTTAGTGAAATGTCATATTATGCCTCACACGCGGACAAAGATTTTGAAGAGGCAAGGGAAATAGCTTTCCAGCTGACATCGCAGATGAAAAAACGTTGGGCAATGAGAAAAGAAGGTAACGCCGAGGCTGGGGACGGAAATATTGCACCCAAACTATATGGCGTTGGTGATCCTAATGTAGTGAAGACGAAAGGGAACCCCGGAGGGACATCTTCTATGGGTAAACCTCCAAAACCAAGGCGGTGTGGGTATTGTAGGTATGGTACTTTCATTGTATGACCTTTTTGTATCCTGTTACACGCATATAATTATTAAAATCGTTTGTGCATTATTTGCTACTGTAGGAGCATTGGACACACGAAGCGGACATGTAAAAAATTGGCTTCAAGTAGCCAGAGAGAGGGTAGCAACTCAGACAGTGAACCATTCATGAAAACAGAGTTGGATCCCCACACGGATGATATCGATGAATTGCCAACTTATCCAAATGATCCGGTGTAGTTTACTTTCATGATGAGGCTTACAGTGATCGAAACATTGTTTTTACAAGGAGACGTTACTGGCTAGTATTTACGTTTTTTTAATGTATTAGTTGTTTTAATCTTAGGCATTCTTAATAAATTTCGTAGTTTGGAGATTAATTTGAAAAATAACGGTGAATAAATTCCAAATTTGTTTGATTGGTGATAAAATAGGGACTTGCTCATGCCATTACCTTACAAACAATCACTGTTAATAATACCGAACTGTCTGTCTTTTTCTTTTGTAGATTTTTTAATTTGTCTGCTTGCTTGGTAAGAAATGGTGGACATTGCTGCTAGGTGACACATGAATACCTCCCATTAGGATTTGCCAATATGTAGATTCTGGGGAATAATACAAAGCTCTTAAAGTGATTCAATTATTATATATGAAAGAAGAGTGAAGGTACACTTTGTAATTATTACTTTTTTCTTTCTTTTTGTACATTAAAACTGAACCAAGTTTCAGTAAAAATGCAGCGAATAATCTTGCAATCAGTATTATCAGGACTGAACCAGACTGGCCAGTCATACTGGTGAAATTGAAAATCCAGAAAGTTTATTTGAAACACTTTACTCACACATTATTACAAGCAAATCTTATGAAACCATTAAACCTGCCTATTTCAATTGTTAAAACCATTGAAATGAAGCTTAAGAAAACTTAAACCACCATATCTTGGATCACATGAACTGCTATGTCCACTACTGTACCTCTACTTTATCAATAGCTTATAGCCTCTTTATGATAAAAATGTCTTTCAATAGAAAGGACCAAAAAAAGATGCATACCCTAAGTACACATGATGTATACAAGAGAGGCCACCTAACCATCCAGGAAAAAAAGAAAAGGAAGTCCCACACACAAATACACTGCAAAAGAATCTAAACAAAAAGGAAATGCTCCTGAGCCAAAAGTATAAAAGACGCAACAGGCAAATGTTTACTTCAGTCTAAGCTACATATAGAAATACTCCACGTAAACCAATTTAAAATTATTTTGTACCTAATTATCAAGCCATCCAAATGATAGATCTAGAGTAGAACCAAGGATCCAAATGAACATTCCTCACTGGAGTGGACCAATATCAGGTTTAGTTCTAAACATGACAAGTTGCGACTCTAGGAATTCTAGTTAATATAATATATCATTTTCCTTTCTTTTCAGTATAATATATCATTTCCCCTTGTGCTTAGTTTCATTTGCAATCAGACAGATTGAAACAAAATGGAGTACTAAATTCCACTTAATCTTGCATTGGTTAATATGTTGATTTTCATTTTTACATCCTGACTGTAGGTGGTCAGCGCTATTGAGATGGGTGCACTGCTCAAAATATGAGGTCACTTAAAATTCTCAGTAATTTTTCTGTGAAATTCCGTCCAGGTGAAGACTAACAATGTGCTTGTAGGTCAAAATGTCATTCTTTTTGCACACACAAGTTCTTTATTTTATTCTTGGAGTGCAAGCACATGCATCGTGCATTCACCACATAAATGAACTATGTTTGTACCAAAATAATATTATTCAACAATTTGTATGGAGTGCATAAGATGATGCTATAAGATTCATTCTTAGCATGTGCCATGTATTGTCTTAACCATACACTGAATCGCCTAATGTCAGGAATGTCGTGAATTAAGTGGAACACCTAGGTGTAGGCTTCTGCAACATAAGAATCTGCAATGTTCATCGTACAGTTGCGCTTCCTAATCCATCTCTAAATGTTCTTTCTCTGCAGTGCGTCAACAAGGATGTTTTGGGAGTTAGAGCCGAAAACGGCTTAAACTTAACCGAAAAAGGGCGTTAAGGGGGCGAAAATGCAAAACAGCCCTCGGAATTTTCGTTTAGGTGTTTCTTAAAAAGTGGATTGTGTTTGGAAGAATTTTCGTAAAACATTTTTCGAATTTAATTATAAATTCAAAGAATGCCTATTTTTTCATATTTTGACTTGAGTGTTTCTTCCATTGAAATATTTGACTTGTTGTATGCTGTCATAATTTCAGCCCTCTAGATGTTCCAAAGATAATTTGGCAAGTTGTGGATTCTGTCGCAAAAGCAAACAATCCACATGCAGCATTACCATTCGGCCTCCTCGTGACTGATATGCTACTTGAGCTTCGTGTACCGACTCGACTAGATGATGAATGGAAGGAGTAGGCTGTGTCCATATTGAACCGGATGGAGTTGCAGCACAAGAAAGACATGAGGAAGGTCAAGTTAGAACTAAAACAAATGCGGAAAGCCTTTTGTGGTGAAGATTTTGAGAATTCAACTAGTTCTAATGATAGTGAGCAGGAATCTAATGGGTCCAACCATGATGACAGCCAACAAATGGACACAGACAATGATGGTTGAACAAAGTTTGCAATACCAATGATTTAGCTGACATTGTTACCTTTTTTTTTGCATACAGTGTTACTTTTTTGTGCAGAAAGTGTTAACTTTTTTTTTACAAACAATGGTACTTTTTTGTGCAAACAGTGGTGGTACTTTGTTCATCCCATACTTTTGCGAACAATGTTACTTTTTGTCCCATTTATTATGAAAAGAAAATTGAAACAATGTTAGAATTCATGGATGGCTTATGTGATGGACAACATTTGGATGGTTTATGTCAACAATATCATTTAGTATGATGCTTCAACATTTTTGATAGCCATGTCCGATTATTTTATTTTTTTTCAATGCCAATGATGTATGTACAGCTTGCTGAAATTTATGGATACCAATCGACTACACAGTTGATACATCGATTCCAAAACGTAGTATGATATTTATGCGTGGAATGTGATTAACAAATATAGTTCGTTAGATTTCTTAGACGTTCTTTTTTTCTAAGTCGTTAAAGGATACATTAGGTGTTGCTTACTAGCAAGGAAATGTAGGTCATCGGTTGCTTTTTTGTAGCGAATACTGTCATTGTTCTTGCTATTTTTAAAATTTACAAAGAACAACTTTTGCGTGCCTTCTGAGTGGGGAGATGACATGAATTATCACTTTCTCTGCATGAACAATATATATTTTATTTAATTTTCTTTTTTTGGTTCATTTTATGTGTGTTTTCTTAAATGTAAAATTTAGAAAATGTATTAGTTATTTTGTTACCCTGCCAAGGACTAGTCCTCTTACACTCTTAACATTTGCAATGTGTACATGATAGTATACACTAATGGCACAATTTTAGTTGGACATGAACTGATTATGCAACAAAAATTATGTTGTACTATATATGTACCAATGCATGGACTCATAATCCAGTTTTCAAAACAGTTTCCCCACTAACTAATGGGTACATGTGTGTAATTTTTGATGGATTGTAAAAGTAAAAACCAAGAGTAATGTGATACAGTTAAATATCATATATTGTTTCATCACCCCAATCTTCAGCAACAATATAGATTCCATACAAATTGGAACCCAAAAAATAATATGCTTTTTCAATCGTTCACAAAACACTACCAAACTAGGTTAGTTTAGTCATCCATGTTTCTTTAACCATCTAAGATGTTCATAATTGTGACTAAGCATAGTGCCAAAAGTACGGTTAGGCAAATCAATCTTTTTGCAACCAGCCATGATTTCAATCAAACTTTCTTTTTCCTTCTAGCCTTCTGGAGCCTAGAGTACCTGTTACAAAAGAAATTACATTCAGTAAGTAATCAGCTGAGTTTATGAAGGGCATAAGTTATTCGTGGTTTGGGGACGTACCTCTCTTTGTATTGTTCGAGCCTATTCATAACCTCAATATAAATACGGTTAGATGAATCATTCACTACGTCAACTAGTAGCCTAAACCTTTCCAGTTTATCAAACTAAGGAAACAAAACAAAAAAAATTACATCAACAATACCATCATATGACATTGTAATTGCAATAGTATAATTATGTGGTTAACATTGAACCGTCACCTTGTGTACGCCGGTCGGCATAACAACACCTTGCATATACTTCATGACAAACATACCACAGTCATAGCTTCATGACAACATACATATGAATGTCAAACTTGTGTGTAATGTTAATAAAAGAGTCAAAATTGAATACCGAATGAATAAATTTTAGAATACCTATCGGTTTTATGTTGGAGGCAAGCGTCTTTCAACCTCTCTAATTCAAACTCCTTCACATTTGCAACATAAAGGTCTCCAAAATATTGTTGCAATAACAAATGCATTGTTTGAACCTATGCATGAATATTGTAAGATAGGTTGTGCTGATTGTTTTTTTTTTTTTTTTTTAAAAAAATTATTAAACGACTTACCAATTTCCTTGCCATTAATTCACGACGTTTGTCATTTGTCAGGCTGGGACTCGAGTCAAATATATAAGCCATGCGATGTGCCATATCTATGTTGACACAAAACCAATGTTCTTCATGGTCGTTCACCGGAATATATATCTAAGTGACAATAATAAAAAAAGGGTCATGCAACGTTGCCCAACCAGTTTACAAAAATTAAAAACTACAAAATAATGACGACGTTGATACCCTAAAAAACTTAATAAATAATTAAAAACTTTGTAAAATGGAGGGGATATTTATAATAATCCTGCAAAATGGAAGAATGCTTGACACATTACTTGTTGACAGGCATGAAGCTTCCCAGTGTATCGAGACTCCGCAAAATATTCGTCACATAGCTTTGCATGGTCCGCCCCATTCATAATATGTTGCTACAATTGATAATGCACAAGTATATATCAATAAGTATACATGAATAACCAAACATAAACATGACACAGTAGACTACTCACCGATACATACGTGGGAAAGTACCACGTCCTATGACACTTATCGGGGAAGAGCCTTCTTTGTGCATTTGTCAATTGTGCTACAACTAAATTAATAATCTGAAATACATGCATCAAATAATAATTTCAAACCTATATCCTTAAAAATGACATCACATAGCAATATTGATGCATGAAATGAACACTTACGAAACCACAAATCCATGTTTTTGGTTGTAATGAGCACAAATCGAATCGGGTGGCAAATTCAACTGGCGTGTAAAACAACTCCATGACCACAATATCCTCACTGCATCATGTACAAATTGAAGAGTTGCACTTATTGGTGATGGAGAGGAACATACAAACGCAATAAAATTACCTGCTTTCCAAATCCTTATTGAAACAATAAGCCTTCACAATTTGTTCCTCAGCAGATAAAGGACATGGCCTCACAATTTGTGTAGTAGATGACTTGTGAATTTAACCGAACACATAAACAATAAAATGTCAAACTTCTTGCAGTGCATTAAAATAAGGGGATTGTAGATCAAGAACAGTAATGAAATTAGTAATAACCTCGATGGCAGTAGCAGATGCTTCAAAGTTGAGGCCAAGTAGTTTTCCAAGTAAGTTCAAACTCTAAAACAAATTACAACGAACAATAAATAATGAAAAATCCTAAAATATATTTACAATAATAGTAACATTGTATAACACATATATTATGTACATGACTTACTTGATCAAACTTATCCTCCTTTGTATCGAGAGATGAATCTGATTCATCTAAATGAAGCTTTGTCTTCGTTGGTACTTTCTGATTGGCTTTCCTTTTCTTACCAGCAATGGTTGTAAAAGGTGACTGTATGTCCACCCGTGCATCCGAATGTTGAGTGCAAGGACCGCCATATGGACCAGTGGATGAACTAGATTCATCAATAAGTTGGAGTTTTGGGATTTTCTTTCTTCGGTTGTTGTTCAATCTTACCTTCATTTTGTTCTTCGCTTGTTTGGTTTGCTCATGAAGATGGGCATCCAATTTCAAGATGGATGGTGTGAGCGGAATTCTATTTTCCTCTATGTTCTCTAATGCTACCACAATATTAGGTTTTGGCGGGAGTGTATTGGTCTCATGTTCAACTGTTGGTACAACCATAGATTCAACCACAACATTAGGTTTTGGCACGAGTATAGGGCTGACATGTTCATCTATAGGTACAACTGTAGATTCTACCACAACTCCAGGTGCAACTATGCCAGCTTTACATGTACAGTGGTTGTGCCTCACTTCCTGTTGTTGTGACATTTGCGGTGGCTCACATTTGTCCATGACCTTCGGCATGGAAGAATTAGTTATTCCACTTTTAACAATAACAACTAGTTCTTCCAAAACACTTTTCATGTCACAAACAGTCGTCTCAATTTTTGAAATCCGAATATCATTGATATGTTTCATTTCCTTGCTTTGCACAAATGGTTGCATTTGGTCGTCAACAACAAAATTAACATCAACCTATTTATAGACACATCGGAAACAATTTAGTTTTCCATTTCAACAAGAAAAATAACAAACAAAAACCAAACATAAAAGGAAGGATACGGTAAGGATGACCTTCTCATTATGGTAACCTCCTGAATTTTGGAATAGTTTCAGTGTCGCCTTGATTTCTGCATCACCCCAATCAGCCAAGGAGGGGATCGAACGAGCACGACCAACATCACAACCACTAGGAGCAACACGATCAAAGTAAAACAACTGCATCACAAAAATGTATTAATTTAACATGTACTATGTAATGAAAAAGGCATTGAAGTCAAGTATTTGTAACAAAACAATTTGTAATTGGTTAGAAGCATACCATTATAAGAAATAAGCATCCATTTGGTTGTGAGTGACTTTTTGAATTGTACTTGCATAAACCACGAACAAAGAATTGAAGAGTGAACTTTGACCAATTATAATCCTTCATGCCATCCACATTCTGAACGAGTTGAATGAATGATTGTTTAACAACATCCTTTGTGGTTGGGCATAAGAAGGCACCTAATATGTATAGGGCAAATATCCTAGTAAATTCCTCTCCAGCTCCCTCTGTTTTGGTCAAATACTCTCTTAAAGCATTCAGTTTGATAGATCCTTGGACAACTCCAAGTTCTTCAAATAGCTTGGGAAATGCTTGTGAAGATTTTTTTAGTTCTATTGTTTTGCCTTCGGCAGGAATGCCCAATAACTTGTGAACGTCTAGTTCAGTAAGGAGTCGTCGTCGCCCATGAACATTCAACGAACAAGTTTTGGGATCAAATTTCTGAACCAACCATTCGCAGAGGTCATGATCAAGCTTTGTACATCTGAGATTCAAGAGCCCCCCTAACCCACTACTACTAACTGCATCACGTTGTTCCATGCTCAATCTTCTTATTATTTTAACAATTGATCTCAAGGCAATTCGTGTTTGGAAATGCCACTGAGAAAGAATATAGTGGGTATTAGAATAATTTAAGAAAGACACTTTAAATAACTTCATAGTAGTGTGTGAATCAATTTTTGTGAGACTATGAAAATACAAACATGTTATTACAATGTGTGAAATATGTCATAATAAAACAATAAATTGTTGTTCTCTTTGTATTTCACCTTTCTTGGTTTTGTGGGAAGGGAACCTTCCAACTTGGCTTGCTTATCAACAGTCCACCTATCCATCTCTTTGTACTCCTTGTCTTCCTTCTGTCGGGTTCTCCATTGATGTCCTATGTCCTTCTTCATCTACATTGCCTCAAAAGTAAATAAAAGTGATGCAAGTAGCACATAAAAGGCAAAGATAATATAAAATATGCAAACAGTATGTGGTAGGTAGGCAATGTGCAAACCGTGTCGGTAACTGTTATTTGTGCTTCTTCCATGCTTTTGTTTTCATCTTTGCTACAGGTTCAACCAAATGTATAGTAAGGGCTAATATTTAAACCTAACATAAAACATGTAATTAGAATAATACATTGAATAGTGTGAAGAAATAATACTTGTAGAAGAAGAATGCTGGTGTAAATCGTTTGTGTATGCAAGGTTTGTTGCTTCCTTCGCTCATTGTGTATTGTTGTATATTATCTACATAAGCAAAGGTGAAATAATCATATGAGACAAAATCAAGTTAGTAAATGCAAGAAAAGTACACACCAAAAGACAGATAATAATAAATACAACCCCTTCCTTATTTGAGAGATATATACTATGAATACAATAAAAGCAATGTACTGATTAGTTTTATTTAGTTGACGCAATAATACAAGCACACACTAGTTGCAGCCGATGACTTGATGGGGACTGTTACTACCGCCTAATGTTTTCTCTAATTTCATGTGTTGAAGAACATCTAGTCCTTAAAATGTAGCAGACTGATGACTTAATAATAGAAAATCCAAGTACAAGCACAGTGAGAGTTAAAATGTAGCACGTTATGTTCTGTGGCACCAAATGCCAAAATTCTATTTTCTAAAAGCCAATTTGATCTCAAAAAAGGGAAAGAGAATGATGAGGAGGAAATATAGAGAAAAGAATAGGATTTAAAATTCCATTCTCCAATGTCAATTTTGAAATGAATCTTCAAAGTGATATTTCCCATCCCTCTCCATTTTTTAAGGGAAAATTAGTGAAAATCCCATGGCATTAACTTGTTCCCACGACTTGTTTGTTAATCTGTAAAGTCCCATTTTACAAATTGTAGCTTAAATAGGTCCCATTTTATAAATATTTGGAAGTTGGAATAACTTTCTTTGTTTGTTAGGTATAACAAATTCATGATGGTACAATTGGAAACCCAGAAAAAATCACAAAAAAAGAAAAAGTTGTTAAAGCTTGGACTATTTACATAATCACATGACGACGAACGAGGGACGCAGTGGATACCCATTTTGCCTCGTTGACTTCGGTAGTTGATTATAGTGAGAGTGGCATTTTGGATCAATGCACATTGGAAGGGGTGTTCTTATTCAGTCCAGGATCTGCAACTTGCAGCAAATCAGGTCAAATAATGTTTAAAGTACAAGTGGTCTTGCTGCTGCTGCTTCAAGTTGCTGTTGGTAGATGCTGCTGTTGTTCTTCTCTGTTTTGGGCCATTTTGCTGTTGTTCGTTCATACCAAATATATGTAGCTTAGGGGATTGTTGTGGGTAGCTTAGGGGACTGCTGCGGCTGAGTTGTTTTGAGTCTCGGATGGGTATATGTAGCTTATTGAGGTCCTCTGTTGCTCTCATTTTTTTAACTCCAAATCATTCTCTTCCAATTCAAGGATTGTACAAATTCATGACTATCATAAATAAAATTTTAAAAATAACTACTCCAGCGACAATGAGGTCTCAATTTCTGGTTTTGGTGCGCTATAAACTAGTCTCTCCCTTCGTAACTTTTTAAAATTTTTTGTGGTTTCACTATTTCTTGAGTTGAGAGTTTGTATTTATACTGTGTTAGATTTGACAATATGGGGTAAGACTATAATCAATGACTATTCTAGCAGAAATTAAGATTACTTTGTTTCCTCTGTTTTTCCCTGGTTTTTTTGTTGAGTTTTTTTTTTTCCATTTATCTCTGTTTTCCCCTGTTTTTTTACTGCACAATCTGAAATTCCTTTCACTTATCAATGACATAGAAATTTAAAACTCTAACCTACCTAGTATTGAGAAAAGTAAGAAAGGGATAGTAGAAGATTTTCAAGTTCAGAATTTTCTTATTCGAATGGGTATTGTATATGCAATATGAACAAAGACATGAGTATTTCATGATATTTAACTCTTCTAAAACAACTAAGTCTCAAAAAAAAAACAGCAAACCCTATACTCAAACAATATCAACAAAAACATACCATACGTCTCAACAAAAGCATGAAGGTGTTGGCTAGTAATGGTGGTGGCAGCAGCAACTGTGTGGTATCCAGCAGAAGGAGTACATGGCTGTAAGAGAATAGGAGGCTGAGAAAGAGAGAATGGGAGAAAAGAAACGTGAGGGACAAGTGTTATAGCAATTGATCTGAAGGGTTCCATTTGGGTGGGAGCTTTTGGGTTCCCAAATAGGCATTGGTTGAGTTTTTAGGAAGTTTTAAATTTTTTTTTTTGAAACAAAATATATGATGATTGTAATGGAGGTGGATTAACTTCAGCCCACAATATGGACCGGATCGTGTTGTTTGGGCCTTCTTTCAATACTAAACCCTTTATTTTGTTCAGCGTTTTGTGTATTTTATTCAAAAAAAAAATTAGATTGATCAAAAAATTAAGCCAAAATCAAATAATATATGCGTAAAAAGTAATATTATTAAAATTAATATTGTTTAACCAAAAACTAGTTTTCACAACCAATTGAATAATAGTTTTCTATTAAAAACATTAATAGTGTTATCAATTGGACTAAACTGGTACAAAATCTGTAGTTAAGGGACAAAATATATGATTATTATAGTGGAGGTGGATTGCCTCCAGCTCACAATATGGACCGGACCATGTTGTTTGGGCTTTCTGGGGGCCATCATGGATCCAATTTCAATACAAAACCCTTCATTTTGTCATGCGCTTTTTGTATTTTATTCAAAAAAAAAAAAAAAATAGATTGATCCGATAATGAATCCATAATTAATCCAAAATCAAATAATTTGTGTGTAAAAATTAATATTATTAAAATAACATAGGTTAAGTTAATTTTTGAGTGACACTTTGATGGGGAAAATGATATTCCTCTTTTACCATAAGGTGAAATAATTAAATCTTCATATTAAATTGTGTTAGTCTATTTTCAAATAATGATTATAATTTATTATGACATTGCTTACATAAATAATTTCTTCACAGATTAGGGCATGATTTGTATTTTTTAAAATGCTTAATTACACATACACAATTTCTCACTTTGTTCTCCATACTATTCACCTTGTTTGGTTCTGGTTTTCGGAAAACATTTTTCATAAAATTCTACTTTTTAATTTTTCGTATTTTAATGTTTGCAATGACATTTTTTAATATTTTAAGAAATTTTTTAAAAAAAATTCTAGACACACCTAACATAAATACACTAAAAAAATATAATATTTGTGAAAAAAAATCTTTACAAAATACACTAGATACCAAAAAAAAAAAAAAAAAGGAAAAGTCAATACATTTCTCCTATTTTTGCATATTTATTAATTTTTTAAATATTTAATTTTTAAAATATTTTTTCACAAATGTTTTACTATTTAGATACATCTAAGTAAGGTGCATCTAAAAAAGTAAAAAAATTACTTAAAATTTCAAAAATATTCACTAAAAACAAAAAAACACAAAAAGCAAAGAACTCAATTCTCAAAAAGGTGAATTCAAAAAACTGAAACCGAACACACTGATTAGATTCTTTTCAATTTGGTCGAAATTGTAACAAATGTTATAGTTCTGTGACGGAAAATGCCCCATGGGTCAAGTTCACCTAAACTTGTACCAAATCCTCTGCTGTAGACCACCTCAACATGCAACCCTCCATTATAGAACCCTTCCATTTACTGCCTAGCATGAACCATCTATTTTGAAGTGTGAAAACAAAGGTCTCCAAGTGATCAAGGTAGGAAAGTTAATTTTAAAAATTACAAAGTTTCCCTCAAAAGTTAGCAATTGGACCAAAGTAAGAAAAGACAAATAATGTAGTCATTAGGGTGGGTACAGTGAGAAACAATATATATCTACGAATGAAAATACAATTTATTATTTTTAAAACGGAGTACCGGTAAAAAGGTTGTCACCGTCTATGAGATAATAAGCAAGGGCTAATACCAGTACGTGCTAGAGTCATAAATGTGTCAAACTGATTCATAGGTGACGTCATCCTTTCGACATGAAGATAACATGACACTAGTAGCGGTAACAATGCTATTATAGTGGTCTAAGTCAATGATGAAAGTTGTGTTTCAGTGGACCAAAGGACGTGATTAATCAAAGCTTTTATGATTTTTGGGTGGGAAGTCTAAATTCTCCATAATTTGGCTCAATGTTGTGTCAATTACTGAGATCAACCCAAATCTTCGTAATATTTTTGTGACAATTACAGAAATAGTACCTGGAAATGACAGGAGATGCCTCTTTTGGTTGGATATTTGGATTGGAAATCAGAGGCTTACAGATGTGTTCCCTAGATTGTTCTTCGTGTCTTTAGATAAAATGGAGTCTCTTACAAGTTTACTAGACTGAACAGCATTGTGCCTTCGCCTCAACATTCAACTAGCAGAATGATTTCTTCACTGCAACATCCAATGTGCAATCTTGATCTTTGGTCTCACTCCAAAGGGAGTTCATCCAATCAAGATTCCACTATAGACGTCAGTGATTTTTCAGGACCGCCTAGTTTTCAATCAACTAAAATGTCCTGTGAAAATTTGGACTATTCCCTCACATCACATGTTTCCAGGACTTCTGGCTTTTCCTAAACTTCGGTAAGTTCAATACAACAGAAATTCTGGGTACAAGATATAATTATTAATCAATGGGATCATAATTATGGATCATCTGCCATGATTATCTGATTATATCTTAATCAACAAATGGAGCACCCTAATTGAATGATCATGATAAGTAGCCTCATATTATATTTAATTTGTTATGGGTGTGACTTAAATTTGACCCAAGGATGTCTTGTAGTTGGTACTCACATTCAAATGCTACTCCTGCCAGAGTTTCCAAAACCAAATATAAGACATTCTTCATAATTCTAATGTGTATTTATAATGTGTATTCATAATTCTATAGTATTAACACAGAGATTGAAGCCAGTTCTACCCTCCATCATTGGTGAAACACAAACTGCATTCATAGGTGGGAGGAACATCCTAGATGGGGTTTTCATTGCCAATGAAGTGGTGGATGGATGGAAAAAGTCCAAGAAGCTTGGCCTAATTTTAAAATTGGACTTCGAAAAAGCCTTTGATTCTGTGAACTGGGAATTTTTATTCTCTCTCCTGTCCAATTTTGGGTTTGGGAATAAATGGGTTTGATGGATAAAATCTTGTATTTCCTCAGTTAGAATCTCCGTTCTTGTGAACGGTTCACCAACTACCGAATTCTCACCACAAAGAGGTCTTAGATAGGGCGACCCGCTCTCACCTTTTCTGTTCAATATTGTATTTGAAGGTCTTAACATGCTTTTGAACAGAGCGATTAATCTTGGCATACTCAGAGGAGTGCTTGTTGGGTCAAAGGATGTTCTTTTATCTCATCTACAATTTGCGGATGACTCAATTATCTTTTTTGAAGCAGATTGGGACCAGATAGTGCTTATTAAAAGAGTTCTAAGATGCTTCGAAGTTTTATCTGGTCTTAGAATAAATTACCACAAAAGTGTGGTATGTGGTGTTGGTGTGGATGATTCACTTCTGCTCTCCTTTGCAAAGCTCCTCAACTGTCAAGTCCACAGCCTACCTCTGAAATTCCTGGGTCTACCTCTTGGAGCCAACCCCGGGAGAAAATCTACATGGAAACCTGTGCTTGACAAATTTAGATCCAAACTCTCGGGGTGGAAAAGAAAACTACTGCCTTTTGCAGGTAGATTAACTCTAATCAAGTCCACCTTATCTAGTTTACCAGTTTATTTTCTCTCTTTATTTAAGATGCCAGAAGGTGTGGCCAGAGAAATTGAGAGGATTGAATCAGCTTTTTCATGGGGTGGAAATGACTTGAAAAGGAAAGTCCACTTAGTGAAATTGGGGGAGGCCGCAAAAAGCATTAATCAAGGGGGTCTGGGCATTAGAAGAATAAGAGATGTAAATGCATGTCTATTGCTTAAATGGTGGTGGAAATTCGGAACTCAAATTAACTCTCTTTGGAGGAGGGCTATATGTAGCAAATACAAGATAGACGAAGCTTGTTGGAATCCACGGGTAAATTTCTCTTACAAACATTCTAGAGTTTGGAAAGACATCTTATCTATTGGGAATCATTGCAGTAATATTTTCAATTTTTATGTGGATAATTGTGAAATTAAAGTGGGGGACGGAAGCAGAATTAAGTTTTGGCATGACAAATGGTGTGGCAACACTTGCCTTAAGAATGATTTTCCCTTCCTTTTAAATCTCTCAACTGATAAAGATGGTTCTCTTCATCAATATTTTGCAAGGAAAACCAGCCCAAACATTTGGAATTTTCCCATTAGAAGAGTGATGTTCTCTTGGGAAATGGAGGAAGAAACTAGTTTGCTTGAAGCCCTAACTTCAGCCCCTTCTCTGTCTCCTCACAAAGCTGACTGCTATTTTTGGGCTTGTGCTTCAGCAAGAACTGGTGAGTTTTTTGCTTCCTCAATCTACTCTTTCAGCAATTCCATCCTTGGTCCTCATCTTCCAATTTGCAATCATATCTGGAATAGAGCTGTCCCACCTACGGTTTCATTTTTCTGTTGGTTGGCTTGGAAGAACAAAATTAAGTCAGCAGAATTTTTGCTTAGAATTGGTATCTTAGATCTTTCTGCTTCCATCAGTTGCACCTTTTGTGGCTTTGTCTCTGAATCTGCTTCTCATGTCTTGCTTCACTGCCCCTTTTCATGGCTGATCTGGTCTTCAATTATTCACGAATGGGGGCTTTCTTGGTGCATTCAAGATTCAGTTGATGGCCTTCTCCAATGGTGGATGACTGTAAACTTCAATCACTTTGACAGATTAATTTGGAGAGCTATCCCCCTCATTGTTCTTTGGTCGCTGTGGAAGTGTAGGAACGAATGTATTTTCGAAGAGGCTCAACCAAATATTTCAGATATGAGTGAATCTATTAAAATCAGAGCTGCACTATGGCTAAAAGCAACCATCAAGGACCTTCCCTTCTCAATTGATGACTTAACCTTCAATTGGAGACAAATCAGAGCTGGGATTACAAATCACTAGATGGGCTGGTTGGTTGGGTCTTGTTCTGGTCTGCTCTGCTATTTTTTAATCTGAGGCAGATCAGGAAGAGGTTGGTGTATGCTGTGTCTATCTGAGTATAGTGCTTTTGCTGTGTTACCCAAACTTGGTTGACTGGTTCTGTTATGCTGTACTGTTATATGGGTGTATGCTGTTCTGCTATGTGGGTGATCTGAGGGTGTATGCTGTCCTGTTCTGCTTTGGATGATGTGCCTTGGTCTGCAGTGGATTTTAGTACAAATCTGAGGCAAGTTAGGAGGTGTGCTTCTGTGTTTGGGTGATTTCATCTGTGCAAATTTGAAGCTTATCTGCTGTGGATTCAAGGTCGTGGCTCTGATCCTGTTTTGTTACTTTGTTCAGAAATGGTAGGCAGTGGTTCAGCTATTCTGTTTTCAGTGCTAATCTGGAATGCAAATGGATTCTGTTTTCTGTGTTGCTACTGCTGGCTGCTATGCTGATCAGAAGGGGAAGGCTGGTTTTCAGTTTTTATCTAGTTTTTAGTTTTTATGCTGTCCAAATGGTATTCAGTTGTTCTGTTTTGTGAGACCATCTGGAATGCAAATGGGTTGAATTTTATGGGAAGGCTGTGGCTGTGCTCATCTGGAATGCAAATGGTTATCTAGTCTGCTTTGTGAGACCATCTGGAATGCAAATGGCTTGAATTGTATGTGAGACCATCTGGAATGCAAATGGCTTCAATTGTATGGGAAGGCTGTGGCTGTGCTCATCTGGAATGCAAATGGATTGAATGAGGCTGAGTGTTGCTATGATCAGTACTGGAAAGGCAGGACCAAAGAGGATGCCCTGTCTCTATTTTTTGTGTTTTGCTTCTGTTGTCTTCTGTCTCCTTCCCTCTCTCTTTCTCTCTTTTGTTGGTTTCTCACCAAACCGGAGCTTGGTGCTTTTCTTAGCTCCTAGCTCCTCTTTATTGATGTAATCTTTCATACCTTGTATGGTTCATCAATAAAGATTTTCTTTGCCGATCAAAAAAAAAAAAAGTATTTCTTTAAATTAGTTTCAAGGAAAGAAAAATAGGTAGCACAATGGACTGATAAACTCATTGCATATGTATTTAAAACAAAATAGACTGAGGTATGTCCAAGCATACAACAGTTTTGCAGTATTTTCTAGCTTTTAGTGCCTATAAAAGAACTTTGCTGTTACAGGGTGTCATTTCAGTGGCACCGAGCAAGCATCCATCCAATTCACGAGCAAGAAACATTAACTTAAAGCACCGAGGAAGGTACTTTGTTCTCTTCATTTGATTGAAGGGATAAAACCCACAATTTTTCGACCCCAGTGGTCAATATGTTTCAAAGTTTGTAAAATACTAACACATATGTTAATTATGAAATTGCCTATGCTCTATGCTTTATTAGCTTTGTTTTCTTTTGCTGGTTGTCACTGAGAAGGCTGAAATTAAACACATTGTTGTGCACAAAAAATATAAGGTCATGACTTGTAGTCTTGCAAAGTTTTGTTATAGCAGATTGACTTGCATGCCTCCATTTGAATGACTATATTACAGAATGAACTACAGGCTGAAATGAGGAGATTAAGAGATCAATTGAAGCAAATGATGGAGATGTACAATTCAGTTTGCAAAGAAGCAATCTCTTCCAAAGAGAAGGTAAAAATCTTGACTTGAACTAGATTGATGTTTCCTATCTTCTACATGGAAGTTATCTCACAATAAGTCTTTCCAAATGTGACTACAAATCACTTGTGTTTCCCAGGCAAAGGAGATTGATGAATGGAAGCCAGAGGAGGAACGCAATGTTCTAGAAGCAAAGCAAGCCGAAGAGGCTGCGATGGCTTTGGCCGAGATGGAAAAACAAAAAACCAAGGTTGCAATTGAAGCAGCACTGATGGCACAACGACTACCAAAATATGAGATCCAGATGCGAAAGAGTGCAGAGATGAAGGCCATACATGAGGTAGGAGAGAGGAAGAATCTTACCTTTTCTCCTCATTTTTTTCTTTTCTTTATAGTATCACTATAGGATCACTATAGTATCATAGAATTTTTTGAAATGCTATTTCAATTTGTAACTATTGTATGATATCTACCCATTTTTGTGAACATGCCCCCTTGGAGAAAAACTCCCAATTTTACTCCACGCATACATACCCCTTGAGCATCTTGCAATCTGAATCTTGAAGTTTTGATTTTTCTTGTTTAAATCTAAATTACAATAGTGTTCTACACCAGTCAACACTTAGAGCCATGATCCTTTAATTTGGGGTGGCACTTCACCATGTAGAGTTTACTTTGAAAAGGTTGGAATTTTTGGTCCAGATAAAAATAATTGGATGTGCTTATTAGAGTGTTTCATTAATTTAATAATCCATAGATTATGATGTACAATTAGACAATAATGCATGCATGTTTATTACATTATACAAGTGTTTACACTCCCCAAAAAAATGTGCTTCTGGTTGTTTAATCTTTGTATGCCTCTTTCTGAATTTTAGCTGATGCATTGGTATTATTCAAATTTAGTGCCTGTATCGTTTTCTTGTCGGGCTTTAAACTCTGGTTCTGTATTGAAGTTTTCTGTTTTTGCATATTGTATGGTTTTTGACCTATTTTGAAATGAATGTGATTCCAAATAACTATACATTGTGGATTAACTATGCTTGATTGCCATTTTTCAAATGAAAAATGTCATAAGACATCAATTCTTAGCTATTTCTTGAATTTTTCTGCAGGTTCTTTTGGGCGACATGGGAACTGGGAAAACCAGTTTGGTATTAAGATTTGTCAAAGGCCAATTTTTTGACAACCAGGTTCACTTTAATGTCTTGTGTAAACCTGATGATTATTTTCTTGTTTTAGTAATTATTTATTTGTGTCTGCGGTCAAGTATATTTGACAGACGTGTCATGCAGGAACCAACCATTGGAGCAGCATTTTTCACTCAGATATTGTCATTACCTGAAGCCACTGTGAAATTTGATATATGGGACACAGCAGGACAGGAACGATACCATAGCTTGGCTCCGATGTATTATCGTGGTGCAGCAGCATCCATTGTTGTGTATGATATCACAAGCATGGTAGCATTTTTTGAGAGTTCTTGCTGTTATCTTTAGCTGCTGCATCTTCTGTTTAATTCATATATGATCATGTTGAAATTGAAATTAGGATAATGCAATAAAGTGATTGGATGTTTCAACTAATAATTAGATCAATATATTAATCTTTCACTGTTATCAGAGTCTTACGATTTATAATTCAATTATCATAAATCGATACGAACCTATAGATGAATTTATTTTGGGATAGAATGTATGGCGAATTGGTGAATTGCACGATTCATAATTCATTCATGATTTTTGCAATTCTAGAAACTATTGTATTAGACATATTTTGACCCATTTTAACTCTTCTTTTTTATTGGAGTAAAAATGACATAATACAACTTCTAAGAGTGTTTGGTATGAAAATAACCAATACTTGTGCATGATTTGTTATTATCTTGGTAATTAGAGAGTTTTTAATAGGATCCAATTAGGTACCGTCAGAACCCAACTTGGACGCGTTGGCTTGCTCTGAAATTCGGTATAGAAAGTACCCCATTAAAGAGACTGAAGTTGCAACAGACTACTTCTCCAATTCATTGAAGACTGGTGAAGGAGGATATGGACCTGTTTATAAAGCCTTTCTTGACCACACACCCGTTGCCATTAAGGTTCTAAGGTCGGAAATGTCACAAGGGAAAAAACAATTTCAACGAGAGGTATTATGTATTCCTTGTTTCTGTTGCCAATTTGTACATGTATACTCGGATCATGTAGAAAACTATCCTGAACAAACACCATATATGAAGGTTGCAGCTTTAAATAAGCTAATTATGTCTGTCTGTGTCCAAACACCAACTTAAGCATCTAACTTTCTATTATTGTTCTCACCATGCAGGTTGAGGTACTAAGCTACATAAGACATCCAAACATGGTTCTTCTTCTGGGTGCCTGCCCTGAGTATGGATGCCTTGTTTATGAATACATGGAAAATGGCAGCTTAGAAGATAGGCTCTTCCGGAAAAACAACTCTCCTCCATTGCCATGGAAAACACGTTTCAGAATATCTGCTGAGGTCACCACTGCTCTTCTTTTTCTTCACCGAACAAAGCCACAGCCTCTAGTGCATCGAGACCTCAAACCCGCAAACATTCTTTTAAACCGAAACTATGTGAGCAAGATCAGCGACGTTGGTTTAGCCAGGTTGGTCCCACCATCTGTCGCTAATGGTGTCACTCAATATCAAATGACCGCAGCGGCTGGGACATTTTGTTACATCGATCCCGAGTACCAACATACGGGGTTTGTTGGGTGTGAAATCTGATGTATATTCATTGGGTGTTATGTTGTTACAAATTATTACAGCAAGGCCTCCGATTGGTCTGTCCTACCATGTTGGCAAGGCAAATGAGAGACGAACATTTTCGGAGATCCTTGATCTGATGGTGCCAGGCTACTGGTGATGAGGAAGTGGATGTCGATCTCCTTCTTCCTGGTACAGCAAGGTATGATCATTAAACCAGAATTCTTTTTAACTTTTGCAAAAGCATCCGAAGAAAGCATGCATGATTGATTCTTGAATGCGAAATCCTGTTTACATTTAGTGTGTAGGTGAATTCAAATGGAAGACTGAAATAATTTTAGTCGCTAATTACCTTTACCGACAATTCTTTGACGACGACTATTGCGACCAAATAATTTAGTTGCTAAAACCCTTCGGCGACTAAAAATTAACTTTTGGTGACTAAAAATTTAGTCGCCAAAAGTGAAAATTCTTGTACTGTATGATTCATTAGTAAAAGTTATGACATTTTGTTAATCTTATTATGATTGTGGAGAAAAAAGTTGTGGTTATGATTCATTAATAAAAGTTATGACATTTTGTTAATCTTATTATGATTGTGGAGAAAAAGTTGTGGTTATGATTCATTTTAGTAAAAGTTATGATTTTACTACCAAAAGTTATGATTTGTCATAGTGAATCATAATAAAAAAAGTTATGATTCAAATGTTATGATAATTGATTAGAAATAACTATATTTGTTATGAGTTGTCATTATATTGTTATGATTTATAGTGTCTTTGTTATGACACTTTGGTGAATATTATGACATTGTTATGATTCATTGTAATATTGTTATGATATTTGAAAAAAAGTTATGATTCTTTCTGTAACCTGTTACATGACCGGTTTAGCAGGTCATTTTTTATGATGTGGCACGTTATGGACCATACAATAAGTGCATATCATATGCCCTTTTATAAGGTGCACATTGTAGACTTTCCCTATTAAATATATCGTATTATATGCGTATCAATTTTTTGGTTAAGTTCGTTTTGTACAATCTCTTCCTTCTTTTTTTTCTTTTTTTTGTTTTTGGGGTTGTACAAAGCAACCTTGGCCCATTCTTATAATACAGCTATTACTTTCGTCACATTACAAAGAACAATTCTTATTTTTTGAATAATTTTGGGCAATCTACAAGGGGCTAACCATTATACTTCAACGGGGGTTTAATCAAGTGATAATAGAGACGGATGCTGAGCAAGTGGTGAAACTGTTGAACGAGGGACCGGATGAAAGATGTCCATTTCGGGGCATTGTGGAGGATGCACGTATTATCATGAGAGGTTGTGATTGCTCCATTCAACACATTTGCAGGGAAGCTAACATATGTGCAGATGCCATGGCCAAACTAGGGGAATATCAACCGGAAGATCTCCATGTTGTAAATGAACCACCTGCGGAGATCCGTACCCTGCTTGTTGCGTACATAGTGCAGCTCTTTGAGGAGAGTTCTAGGATGTAGTTTGTTGTATTGTATTTATTTTCCGATGTACCTAAAAAAAAATAATAATAATTTTGTACCTTTAAACTGTGCTTGAATCATGAATTTATATAGAAATTCAAAAAGAAAAAAGAAAAAGATAAAGATAATGTGACTAAAATATATCCAAATTAATTTTCTTCATTTTCTTTCACTTTTTAAATTTTTATCCAAATTAATAATTGAAACACAACATTAATTCCCGAACAAAAACAAAAAAATGTGTCCCTTTGATTCACTTTCCCATCACTATCCTTTTCTTTTCATTTCTGTATGAAGCCAACCCCTGTAGCAACTCAAATGGAAAAAGACACATCTATATAAAAATATGGTACTAATCCGGAAGCATATTCAACAAAAATTACAATATAACCAATGCCTCAATAACTAACCTTGAGTATGAGAAGTGTTAATTTGATAACTATTTTTAGTGTGTTTTTAAAAATTCCTACAAGACCTTCACTAGCCCTCAGCTTCCGAGGACAACAGAAGCATACAGTGGAGGGAGAGAGTGATTACAGTGCCTCCTTGAGATTGAAGGTTCTCAATATTGCCCTAGCCTGGTCATATTCGTTGAGGTCAACAAGCATCTTCTTCAATCGACGAGCAAGTCCACTAGTCTCGCTCTCGCTCACACCTGAAACCTGCTTTTTCTCCAGTGTCTTTCCAAGTGTAAACAAGTAATCCACCAGTGGCTGCAATTTGGGGCTGCACATCCGTAAGAATTAGAAAAAGATGTTTATAATCAAGCAATGTGATACTGAAAGCATCACGTACACAGACTAGAGCAGTTCATTGCCAAGCTATGGCATATAAGACCATAATAAGGGTAAAATAACTTTTCTTCTTTGGTTACTGGGTAAAATAACATATTGCATGACAGGAAACTAGTTTTTGAAAACTTTTCAGAAATCAGATCATAAAAACTGAACCAAACAGAGGTGTTTGGGTGTGTATGAAGAAAGGGTACAAGAGGGGAAGGGCAATGGAGAGGTAGACAGAGGTATGGAGGTTGCGGTAGAAAGGGGCAGTGAAGGAGCGGTGGAAGTTTGGGAATGAATTTAAAGAGAAGAAAGAGACCTCGGAATTTGGGTTTGGATTTTGGGGTATGAATTTTGGGTCTTGGGTTTTGAGTTTTGGGTCTTAAAATTGAACAGAATTTGGTTTTGGTATAGTAAATGAAAAAAGTACAAACATTAGGGGTCAAAGTGAGAAAAAGACAAAGTGGAAAATTATAAGACTTAAGTGGGCAAAGTGTAATTTATCCCTTTTTATGCCACGTGCTGCCCACATGACATTTTCCACCCAAAATTGTACGAAGTTAGATTTTGGAAGTAAATTGGGAATTACAAATGCTGGGGGGGCCAAAGTAAACTTAAGGAAGACAAAGGGTAATTTACCCTTGAATTAACTGAATAAGCAGATACAAAAAGAATTAAAGTACAAATTGCAGAAGACATAAATCCAAAATGAGAATGACCATCTAAGACAAATCCAAAATGAGAATGATGAGACGAACAGAAGGTAACTATTAGAAAGCAGAACTGAGGTAAGCCAGCACAGGTACCTCAAAAATTGCACCAGCTAGTAGTGGCAAGTAATAATACCCACTGATTTCCTAAAGCAAGAGGACTTAATTTCAAATGCAATCAGTGTAAACAATCATAACAGATGTACCTGCGCTGCCCAGCGACACTTGGACCTGACCACACTCCAGATAATGAAGCAATGACCCTTTCAGTTCTTGTGACTGCATCATGAACATTTGATTGGATGCTTCGAAGATGAGGAAGAACTTTCCCACTCAAAAGTTCATCAAGAACAAGCTTCTCGAGAACAGACAATGCAATAATCTTATTCCACATGCATATGTTCCTCATCAAACGAACAGATGTGCCAAATCTATATGCTGCTACACGTGCTGCATTTGGCACAGCCTTCATTACAAGTGGGCTCCATGTTGGGACCTATGAATTGAATTTTAACAGATAAATAATAGAAAATATAAGCGACGATCTACAGATGCTTCATTCACTTGAGATCTAAGAAACATGAATATGGACACGCGACACAACACTGACTGATGCATCAATTTTCAAAAAAATATAGGACACAATATGTGGGAAATACGCGCAACATATATAGTTTTATATATTTCCTATATTTCACATATATTAATATTTCACTTAAAAATAATAATAAAAAAATAAAACATAATACTAATTTTTAAAATTTAAACGCGGGAATATTGTTTTTATTTGGACAAATTTCACTTTTACTCCCTTGTAGTTTGGCCCATGTGTGGCTGATTCCCTTATCATTTGGAAATAAATACATCACCACTTGTGGTTTGTGAATCAAAGTACACAATTAACTTTTCCATCCAAAGTTACAAGATAGCCACGTGCCTATGCAAAGAGTAAACAAATTTTTAAAACAAAAATACCTCTTATAACATCTTCAAATTTCCAAAACATGACATTCTTCTTCTCCTCACCATCTCCCCATTATGGCGACCAGTGGCAACCCCCCCCCCCCCCCCCTCTTCACAGCACACCACCCGCCACCCCCCCCCCCCCCCCCCCACCTCACACCACCACCCACTGCCCAATCACTTTGCCACCCACAATCCCAAATTTCAATCAAAATCCAATTCAGAAAAAGCATCTATGTAAGCCATGGCTTTTTGAGTGATGCTTTTAGTGAGAATAGTAGGGGGTGAGAGTTGACCATCCCCTAATACCACCCAAGACATCCAATGATGCAATCAGGCATGAGGATTTGATTGTTGTTGGTGGCGATCAAAGCTCTGACCAAGTCGTTGAACAAATGTCAGTCCGTGCAGTAAGCTGTGGATGGAGGAATAGTTTTTGCAGCCATTTCCCAAGAAATTAGTACTCATCTTCACTCTCTAGACTCTCTCTGAGCTTTTTGTTGGTGTGGGTGGGGAAGTTATGGTGGTAGAAAGTGAGACTACTTACAAGGGATATATATATATATCATTTATGGGTCTAGCAGAGGAAGATGAGGGTATTTGGGTAAATTTATTACAGGTGTCCTTAACGAATGTTAACGGTACACTTTGGTCCACAACCCACAATAAGTGATCTGCTTATTTCCAAATGATGAGCAATCAGGAAACCATATCCAAGCTCCGTGGCTAATCTGCACCATACACACATGGATCAAACTACAAGAGGGTAAAGTGAAATTTGCCCCATTTTTTGTAATGTGTCATGTGTCCAAGCAATGGACATGTGTGTTCCTCAGGTGACCAAAGCATGTCCAGGCCTAAATGAATTTAAAAAATAACAGGACATGTTTAGACGTGTTGGGAAGTGTCTAATGAGTGTCGGTGCCCAACATGTGTCCAACACGGACACGCCACCTTAAAAGTCTCCACGCTTCTTAGCTTAAGATCAAATGGGTATTGTTACCATAAGTGACGCAGAAACATAAAACATTATGCGAAACAGAAATGAGAAATGCAGTTCAAGAATACAAATAGAAACAAAAAGCAATAATTATACAAGTCAAAATGGAAATTCATAGAAGAATTTCAATAAAAAATAGAGAATGCTAGAGAAAAGCAGGTGGTAATCTTAAGCATAAATAAACAATTGTGTAAGGAATTATGTATTTATTAGTTACTACTAAACAATGGCTTTAAGAGAATAAAAAAAGAAAAAAAAGAATTAACAGAAAATGTCTTCCATTAGTTTCCCCAATATCCCAAGTGATTCTAAAAAAAACCCTAGATTCCCAAGAGTTTCTTGCTTGCTTAATTTATAAATAAATTGAGAGAGAAGGAAGGTTTAGAAAACATTTGTGAAACCATTTTCAGTGGTTTCCCCTAGTTTTTCTAAAAAATTTCATTCCCGACTAAAGAAAAAAGATTTCCCCCATTAAAATAAGTTTTGGAGCAAGTACAATTTACCAAAGCAAGCTCAAAATGTGGATATAGGTTTGTAAACATACCATGAGTTTAGCAATAGCATCAGCTAGGCGGTCATGAAGAACAGCTACTAATTCAACGAGAGCCTCGCTGGAAGCAGGAACATATCTGACAACCAAATCTGTGGCCGAGACGGCATTCTTTGTCTCATGAGTACTCAGCATATCCCAACAGTGAGCTATCTCATGATGCAAAATAGGAACGGCAACTTTTTCCACCAGTTGAGGAACAAGGTTAGCATCAGCATCATCAGGGCTGATGTCATTTTCATCCTCAATACCATAGTTGTAAAGCAACAAATGCCTGAACATTGCGAAATGTACAGAGACTAGTTATCAAAGGACCAAAAGGAAACCAGAAGCAACATATATTTGGTTTCCACAGACTCTTCTAAATGTATGAAGAGTCGAGCATGACCGTTAGGCAAGGTTACGGGAAATGTCCCTAACATGTCCATAATACTACAAAAACTCATTTATTATGTGACATAATTGCTTCAAAATAAATAGGTGTATGCTTTGATGCTCTACATTACATTAAAAAAAAAAAAAACATTTATTAGATGATGCATCTGACACTTAATAGTCGGACCCAACACTCGGCCAGATCAATGCTTGATTTAATCTAAAACTACAATGGCCAAACCATCTAAAACCATGCAGAGAATCTGTTTGATAACAGGCTCCAGGCCATCAGTAAACCTTTTTGACATTTTCAGAAATCACCGCTCAACTGCTAGAAATATTTTCTACATGCTTAAGAAACTTGAGCAAAGGCTACATACCAGTTCATGTTAATAAAATCTATATCTTCATGAAGTGGGTCCCACTTTAGAAGTTCCAATCTTACATATGGAGAGAAGATAGCAGGAACACTAAGTGACATATAAGCATCGCGGTAGCTTAATGGATAATCCTTCTTCCATCTTTCAAACTTTTCCATAATCACTGAAAGTTGAGAATATTCCTCAGCTGCATCACTGAAAACCTGTTCAGCAGTCTGAAGCAACAAATCACGGTTTGACTGGTACGCAGCAGTCTCACTATCGCTCTCATCAGTGCTTGATTCTCCTTCTATTCGCTGAAAGGGAACATCACTTTCCATGGATGATCGTCTCTTATCATCTGATCGAGCTTTCCTTCTTCGTCGTCTGTCAGCCCTTCGTGTCATATCCATTCGTTTCTGTAGGTTTATATCTCTACCAAATTCATCTAGCTTCACAGGAAGATTTCTTTGTTCTTTTGTGGCGGCAGATGCAGCCTGAGCTGCACTTGTGGCCCTTTCAATCATTGTGGCACTGCCGCCACCTTTACTGAATATTGACATTGCTGCATTTACAGCTGCTTCTATTTCAATCACTTCATCTTCATTATCAGCAGCTCTTCTTTCTGAGATTGCTGCTGCGCGTTCTTCGTTAAGTTTCTGCATCTGCTCTTCAAGTTCCTCTATTAAATGAGCTTTATGCTGCAAGAATAAAACTACCAATTGATTAGAAAAGGTCATGAAGCAAGACCCCTTCAAGGGCTTTGCGAAAGCATTTAAAGAAGAAGAAACTGCAAATATTACAGCAAGAAAATCAAAACACTAGAAACAGGCTTTAAAAGCATGTCAACTGTCAGCACTTAAAAATGATTCATATGGCAAGCCAAAGAAGTGACACATGAACCAATCATTGGTTAGCCTAATTAATGCACTCTATGACTTAGACTCAAGCCGTGGCACCAAGGGACTATGCTTGGGAACTACTCAGCTAAGGTGACGATCTTCACTCGAGCAAGGGCACTCTAAGGCATTTCCAAGGCGTGGTCGCTCAATACCCCTCGGTTGATGCAATGATTCTCTGCTCAGTAGTTGCATGTTTAGCACCTTCTCGACTCAACCGATTGATTCTCCTCCAAGGCATGACCTGTTGAAGCATGTGTGAAGGAAAGAGTCCCACATCAAATAAAGAGTATAAATAAGTGGGTCTTAATATACGTTGGATGGCCTCTCCACTTACATGCTTAAACTTTTAAGTGAGTATGAGTTCAAAACAATGAGCACCTTCTCCCCCAGGGCATGACCCCCCAATACATTTGTACCTCCCCAAAGAATGTCTCTCGAGGAGGTGTCAAACATGCTTACTTTCCAGACAAGCATGCCATCTTCACATGAAACATGATTTGGCCCTCTTTTGGTTTGGTTGATTAGAATCCTCCACTCTGAGTTCTCCAAAAAAGGTACCTCTCGCTAATATGGCTGCTTTGGTTGTGAGCAGGGCCTAAGGTGTCACAGCATGGGCATCCAAGTGACTCCATGACCCATTTGCGGGATAACCAGGCACTTGTGGATTGACAGCTAGAGATGAGAATATGTTAAAATGGTTCATCTCACACTCCCTCAAGGTAGGCTCCACTTTGACTAGTCCTAGTCAAGAGAGATAGGTCTCCACATGGGGTGAACTTAGAGCCATGATGGCGTAAACTTTCTCGTACATAGTGAGCACGCCTAACATGCATGACACCTTTATCAATATTACATACTGCATTTGTTTGGGGACATGCATGGGATCTCATATCCTCCAACCCACCTATAAATGAGAAGGCTATTCCCTCCACAAATCACTATCAACATAATCATTTCCATCTCTCTCTCGCCTAACATGCACGACACCTTTATCAATATTACATACTGCATTTGTTTGCGGACATGCATGGGATCTCATATCCTCATATCCTCCAACCCACCTATAAATGAGAAGGCTATTCCCTCCACAAATCACTATCAACATCTCTCTCTCTCTCTCTCTCTCTCTCTCTCATATCCTCATATCCTCCAGCCCACCCACCTATAAATGAGAAGGCTATTCACTGTTCTGAATTCTACATGACTTTAGGTCAAAATTGAAAAAACCTCGATGAAGTGTCACATCAGCTAAATAACAATGAAATCCTTCATTGGTAAAATTAGAAGCTAACTATCTCTGTTACCAGAAAGGCAAACAACCTCCTACTTTTGAGGATAGTTACGAGACAAAAAAATTTGTTAACTCACCTAACACCCATGTCAATCTCTTGGGTAAAACAGACATAACGTGAAATCAGCTTTAAATATATCAAAATCTCATCAACCAATTTTTCACTCCCACATGACTTACTCTCTAGAATATATTCTCTACATCAAGTAAATGAGAGTGGGAAAAAAAATGAGAGATGATCACATACATTTACTTTTCAAAAATATGTTCTCACACATTGAGTTTGCAATACTTCGGTTATTTCTAAAAATGAATTTAATTTTCATATACTTGCAAGAAACTACTGCCTGTCAAACTTGCCCTACAAAGGGACTCATGAATAGACATGAATGCTTTCTCTGTAATCAAAATTGATACCCAACATCACCATGAAAACTAATGCTGGCAATGTTTAATCCATGCCTATTAAAGCACTAAAAACTTTAATGCCAGAGATTACAGCAATTTTGTAAAAAAATTTGAACACTGGATTCATATTTGAAAATGAAAGAAGTTGTTAATAGTACTCTAAAAGAGGAAAACAGAGAAAAAAATAAAAATAAAAATGAAAAGGAGACAAAAGAAGTCCCATCTCCACAAGGGGCCTTTTAAAAACCACATACAAATCAATGGAAGAGTTCCAAAAGTAATTCATCAATCAAGAAAAAGCATTCACTAAACTCCAATCTCGTTTACAACAATGCACACTTCCTTTCATAAATGCTAAAGGACCTCATTTATAAATGCCTCAAAAAACTAAAGACCCCACATAAACCTTCTAAAAATTAGCACATTCAATATCATAACTAGATAATTACTCAAATTCCATCAAAATAAAAGGTCCCGAAGAAACTACCAGATTGAATTGACACCTAAGCCATTGAATCCAACTTCAATTAACTACTATAACATATAAATCCTAATATAAGTAAACGTGCCTCCAGGAAGACAAAAACTTCTGAAATAAAGAGCCAGACATAATAGTTGCAATAATTGAAGATATATTAATTTTCTCATTGAGCAATCCTAACATGGACCAAAGCTTATACATATATGTACTGGAAACAAATGCCACAAGTTAGTTCTGTGAAAACGACTTCCCTTCTTGTTAGCCCTGCATACAAAGTTTTAAAAAGCGGCCGCAACCGTTACGTAACGGTTGTGGTGGTTTCCGCCACCCATTACGGCCGCTTTTGCAGTGTGATTGAGATTCATAGGTGTGTCGGCCGTAGCGGCTGCCGTAGCAGTCATAACAGTGCCGTAACAACCGTAACGGCCTGTCATGCATCATTACGTAACAGTTCCGAACTGCTTCTTTCGAAAAAAACACAAAAAAAAAAAAGCTGAAAATGTGGGAAGAGGGATAGAGAGAAGATAGATGAGCAAGAGATAGAGAGAGAGAGAAGAGGGAATATGAAGAACATGTTATTGATTTGTTGAAACTGTAAGACCAATGTTATTCTATTCAACTGCTATCACTTAACCATTTTGTTTGTGTGTGCCTATTTATATATTATTTGAAAATAATAATAATAATAATAATAATAATAAATGTGGTCATTATCTATTTAGCTTGATTAAAATATGTATATATATATTTAAGCTCTTATTTATTCTCTTACTTTTGTCATTATTTATCTTATATATAATACTTAGTGATTGATTTTTTGTATAATATAAAGTCATTAATTATTAAAATAAAATGTAAAAAACTCAGTTTATAGTGATTTAAAAATATGAAATATATTGGATCATACTTAAAAATTTACAAAAATTAGTCAATATTTATTTTAAACCCAATAAATATGATCATGGAAAAAAAATATATGTATCGGTAAGATTTTTCAAATTGTGTGAAAAATAAAAATATTCACGGTTCTGGTTACCGCAACCGTTACGCTACAGCCTTTACATCCCACAACCTTAACCGCGCCACCGCCACTGTTACGGTGACCGCAACCGCTTTTCAAAATCTTGCCTGCATGTATTTAAAAAGATAACCAGTACTAGAAAAAATAAAATAAAATGAAATGAAATAAAAAGACAGCTCTCCATTTGTTGGTAATTTATTGTCTTAAAAGAATCAAACTAGCTACAAAAGGAAGCAACTCATAAATCAGATTTTTTCATACCTGCAAAAAGTCACATATAACAGAAACAAAGTCACGAAGCTTTTGCATAAAGATGAACTTCTCACCAGCAGCAGATAGGGATTTCTCAAGAGAAGTGATATTCAACAGTGAGGCAGACAAATTTTCATCAGTCCTAGTCAATGATGCCATGGTTCTACCATGAGATTCCTGATAAATAATAAAAAAAAAAAGATATTGGTGTGCAAAGTTAGTGTCAACCCATTATTTAAAATGCACACAATTCATTTTTGTATGTACCACCACTAATTGTCTCAAGGTGAAAAGACATGAGATAGATAAATAACAAAAATAGACATGGGATATACAAAACCAGAATCTAAAACAGTTGAATTTAAAGGCATCACTCCAAAAGCACATAACTTAGAAAACAGATGATCAAACAATATTTATCAAGAACAAAAAAGGTTGAAAAAAGTGAATCTCTTTGTTGAATTGATCCCTGCTGAATGAACTAACTGATGCAGACCATGAAAAGATCAAGAGAAAAGACTGGAAAAATTACAAATGAACTTACAGTGGGAAGGTATAGGGGATAAGTTTAGTAGCACTTGGTGAATAGGGAATCTAAATGCTATCCCTTAAGCAAAGGGTTTGATGATCAAAAATTTAAGGCAATACTAGGCTGTTCTAGGAAGCTGACTCCAGAGCAGGTATTGGGGGTATTTGGTCTGGCTTAATTTGAACAGATTATAGTTTTTGGCTTCTAAAAAGCTACTACAGAGTGTTTGGTTAAGCTTAAGGCCAACAGCTTCAATTTCCATAGATTTTTTTCTTACATAAATTCGTCCAAAATCAAAAGCGGCTGGGAGCCGCTTCCGCAAGTGGATTATGCGGAGGGGGTGTTGAAATCATAGTTGTCAAATCGGGATTCGTATCGTGAATCGAAATAGTCTCGTACCAAATCGTGAATCGAATCGAATCGTGAATCGTAAAGATTCGGTCACTTCTTCTAAATTATTTAAAAACATATATTTACACATTTAAAAGTTAAATATCTCTTATGAATATAAAATATTTAGACTTCAATCAATAAAAATATTATTTTGAATGATAATCACATAGTTTAATAAGTAAGAAGTTAACAAACGTTCCTATGTCACCATCTTACCTTTTTTTTTCTTTTTTAGATATTTTTTATCAACCATTCTTAATAAAAATAATAACCAAATAGACAACCTATCAATTTCTAAAGTAACAATAATTAATAACGATATTAATATTTGGACAATAAGCATACATACTTTTCTAAGTAACAGTGAGTAAATAATAAGAAATTATCATTTAGAATCTTTTTTTTTAAAGCCTAAAATATTTTAAAGAGTATAACTGACCTCATACATGTAATATTTAATTTAATAAAATAGCAATAGATAATTCATAGTGTAATTTTAATCTTAAACATCTTTAGAAGATATATTACGATTTTTTAAAGGAAAAAAAAAATGAGAAGAAAGGTTAAAAATATGTTGGGTCTGACTAAATCTAATTGGATCCTATTAAAAACTTCATGATCACTAAAATAACACCAAATCATGTATATATGCTGGTTATTTTGGTATTAAACGTTATTAGAAGTTGTATTATGTCATTTTTACTAAAAAGATGGAGGAAATATTGAGTCAAAAATATGTCGGATACAATAATTTTAAAAATTGCATGAATCGTAAAAAGTGAATCGAATCGTGAATCGATTGTGAATCGTGCGATTCACTAGAGATTCACTTCCAAATAGATTCACCCTTAGATTCGTATCAATTTTGCAAAAATCGCGAATCGAATTGCGAATTGTAAGATTCTGATAACAGAGGTTGAAATTACTTAAACGCCCTTCACTAATTTGAAGTATTACCAAATTGCCATTATATAAATCACAAAGATCACTATTCATTCTCTGGGAGGGAGAGAGAGAGAGAGAGGGGAAATCGCCACTCTCTCTCTCTCTCTCTCTGGCATTGTTCTCTGGTTGTGCTGTGAAACCCATCACAATCTGAAACCATCACGATGCGAAACCCTAGCCTGACGATGGACGGCATGCTGATCAACGGCGTGACAATGCGAAACCCTAACCCTTCTTCTCCTCTCCGGCGTCACGATCAACCCTAGCTCTCTCTCTCTCTTTGCGATCAACCCTAGCTCTCTCCGTGTTCACTCCGGTTTTGCAAAGGGCTGCTAGCGGTGGGATGAGGAGAAAGAGAAGAAGGGGGCAATCGGCGATGGCTAGGGTTTGGTATTTGTAATGAATTAATAAATCAAAAAAACTTAACAATTTTTATATTATTAATTGATTTAATTGTAATGAATTAATAATAAATTAAAAAAATTAACAATTTTTATATTATTAATTTGTATTATAATGAAAAAAAAATAATCACAATTTTTAATTAATTGATATTGTGCATAATGAAAAAATAAATCACAATTTTTATATTAATTGGCATGTAATTAAAAAAAATAAAGAAAATGAAATAGGTTAACAATTTTTATATCTAATAAGGGCCAAAAAGACATTACACAACAAAAAAGCTATTTTACAACTTATTAAACAAACACTACTCAACAACTTAAATTTATAATCTAACAGTTATACCAAACAAGTTAACAACTTCTGATTAAATCTATAATATATAATCTATTAAGTTATAAGCTATAATCTATTTTAACAGCCGCACCAAATACTCCCATTATATGGAGGGACAGGTAGATGGAATTTTTTTATGTGACAGCACAAACTGGATGACAAGGGAGGTGAGGGGTTTTAAATGGCTAGGTTTATGAAAAGATTAAGAAAGCCAGAGCCACGGAAAGAATTTCTCTAGATACATTGGCTTTATGGCGGGCAAAATGGCATTATCTATGACCATTCATCTAGAGTCAACCATGTTGCATAGCTTCTTTTTCTTTTTTTTTCTTCTTTTTTTTTTTTTTTTTTTTTTTTTGACGAGTAAAACCCCAAGTTGTATGGCATAAAAAACAATGCCTGTACACATTCATGTGTGTTTGGGAGGGGAAAGATTGGGTACACACCTAACTTTTGGCATAGTACAGCATAGTACACAAAATGATTTCCCTGAGACTTGAACCCATAACCTCAAAGTTATCAAGCCAAGATTTTACCATTGAATGGCATAGCTTGATAAAATTCCATAACCAACCAAGTAGATTGATGTATGGGTTCAAGCCACTAGGTAACCCAAACCAACCCAAAGATCTAACCCCTTTATATATTTTGTAAAAAAAAAATTATATATTGTACAACATACTTGACGTCCTTCAAGTTATTGGTCAAAACACGCCTTAAGGTAATCCTCTATATAATTTGTAATACATTTAAATATTGTACTCTAAGAAGCTCGGACATGACACGGACACAAACATGCAAATTTTTAAAAAATGTAACACACGACATGTTAGGAACACATTCGAAACATATAATTTTATATATTTATTATATGTTATTTTTAAATATTTAAATTGTATATCAAATTTATCAACCTTAGGTATGCTATTTTAGTTAAAAAAAAATTAAATTTTGAAAAAAATTGCTCTCAGCTTGTCCTTAATGTGTCTCTAGCGTGTCCGGCGTGTTCATGTCCGTGTCCGACATGTGTCAGACACCTGTACGTAACCTCCGGAGAGGTGTGCCCGTGTTTCATAGATTGTACTAATATACTTGACATTCCTTCAAGTTATTGGTCCAAAACATGTCTTAAGGTAGACAATATAGCTATCAGATCTTTATACAATACTAACATATAGCCTGAACTACAAGTTTAACTTGAACCAATGTAGTGTTTCTTGATTAATTTGGTTTGGTTATACTAATTACTTGGTTCAGTTCCAAGTCCAAAAAATAGGAACTGACCAAGGTCCATTTAGTTTTGGGTTTGGCACTAACCCTAAGAGTAAGCATGTGCCTATAGAGATTACGCTAGGTTCATAGAGACCATGATGGAATAGTAACCAATACTATGGGCTAACATATAGCTAGATTTGCAAGTTTACCCTGAACCAAAACAAGGTTTCCCAATCTAGTTTGGTACAGTTCTACCATTTACTCAATTCAGTTCCAAGTCCAAAAAATGGGAGCCAACTCCATTTTGGTTTTGAATTTGACAGTAACTTGAACCGAACTAACCCACCCCATGCACACCCCTAAGAGCAAGTATGCTTCTATTACAAATTATGCCAGGTTTATAGAGACGGTGGGAACAAAAAATCATTGGAGCAGTGCAAAAATGAGAGCTCAAGGCATGAATTTGTGAAAGGTTGTATGGTACGTGCACCACTGTATACTGACCAAGATGGTTCGCTAACTTCGAAAGGTGATTGGATAGGAAGATTTGGAAAAAATTATTTCCACACACCTACTTATCTCAGTACACATCATTTCTCAATGCACACCTTTATAAATTTGATTAGGTGTTATTTGTCTCATTCCACACATCATATATTCCAATTCTAACCTTAACTCAAATATTGTACACAACTTACTACCCAAACTCACACAGTCACTAATTCTGAATTCACCAATTCTGAATTCACCGATTCTGATCTCATCATTGATTCTGAATTCACCAGTTTGATCAATTCACTGATCTCATCACTAATTCTGAATTCTACCCTTTTTCTTCCATTTCCTTTATTGAATTAATAACTGTGATTAAATTCTGTTTCTGGGTTTTGCTTTTCTAGGCCATGTATATGTATATGTATGTGTATGTGTATGTATAATGTATACACACATGGGTGTGCGCTTCATATGGTTGAACAATAATCCTAGTAAAGTAATTCTAGAAAACCTAACCACTTTTCTTTATGGTTAATGTAATTGTTGTTGGCCTTGCTCTGAACATCATTCTAGTAGGGTATCTTCATGAAAAAAAACAAGAAGAAGAGCGAAAGCAGAGAGACAAGGAAGAGGAAGAATGAAAATCGTCAAGAAGAGATTCGCAAGAAACAGGAAGAGAATAGGAACAATTTGTCTCACTGCAATCAACCGGAGAAATTGCAAGTAGAAGTGATTGTGATTGACGATGAAAAACGGAAGATTGACGATTCGAAGAAGAAGGAGAAACTTAGGGTGGAGGAAAACCTAACCGGTGGTACAGAACATGGGTTGGAAGAGGAGAAGAATACTCCAATGGTTTTGACTGAAATAGACCGTAGAAAGGAAGGGGTTACGAGCGAGTTCTAGTGGAGTGGCAAATAATGGCAATGAATGGTATGGCTTGGGAGAAGAAAATTCCAGTGGATCGATCAGTTGAAATTGGAAAGAAATTGAATGATCTTTCACTAAGTGGTGGGAAAGGAGGCAATGAGAGAGGAAGAAATGAGATGGGTTGGTTAGGGTTTTGATGTTTGTTATGGTCATTTTAGTTTAAGGTATAATTGTCATTAAAATAAAATTTTATCAAGTGTGTTCATTGAGGTAAATAAGTGTGTGGAAATAGAATTTCCCGAAGATTTGGGGTGAGATCTTACTATTAGGTGCTATGTGGCAAGAAAGTTGCAACTTCTCCCAGAAAGAGCATATGGAAAGTAAATGTGTGTTCAACCATTGGGGTTAGCCCAATGGCCATAACTTGTGTTCCTCACTCGGAGGTCGTACTCTCCCCTCCCCCTCCAATGAACCCAAAAAAAAAAGAGTAAATGTGACATTCTAGGTTTCTTTTCTATATGGACGGTAGCCTAAAAGCAATTCTAACTTCTACAAATTTGGAGATGAGAGGACAAATGCTTCTTAATTGACATTAAGAGCATATGGAGGGTAAATGGAAGGATAAATTGACAATAACAATTAGGTTCCATGTGGCAAGAGGGTGGTAGCTTTTCCTAGAAGAGCATATGGAGGGAAAATGTGTCATCCAAGGTTTTTTTCTATATGGAGTGCAACCTTAGAGCAATTCTAACTATTAAAAAATGGGTTCTATTAAACTAACATGATAAGTGCACATTAGTTTGTAATGAAAGATTGTAAATTTTGTTTGTTTGTATACCACTACTCATTCCAAAATGAAAAACGGAATAGTGATGAAAGATGTACTCATAGATGTCCTCGATGCACCCATTAGTATGAGATCTTAACAAACTGACTACAACCTAATTCCGAATTTTGCATCACAGCTTCAGCAGTACCTCATATCACATATGTAACTATAAAGTACATTATGAAATACAATTTTAAGTCCAGTTTAGCCTGAAGAACGTGAAAACTCACCTTAAGCCTCCTCAGGTTATCGTGCAAGGCTTTCTTAGTAATCTCAGCCTGCTGTGATATTGGCATCACATCCAAACCCGGAAATCCTCCGACTGCTCCTCCAATGCTTGGAGCCACACTAGGGACTGAAGAAAATGAAGCTGCTGCAGGAGGGTATGTATAATTTTGTTGCGGAACACTCTGAACTACAGGCACACTATTATTCACTACTACCCTACTAGATGAATCATCCACTCTCTTCCCTAACCCTTTCCTAAATTGTTCTTCCTCCCAAATCTTGTCCTCCTCATCTTCATCATCACCACCATCAACTTCATTATCCTTCCTAAACCCACCATGTGGTGTTGTTGTTGCCTTCTCATCAACATCCTCAAACACACCTTTCTTCCCACCATCCACTTTCTCCCCAAAAAACCCAATTCTGCTTTGAAACTCCGGCTCCTCATCGCTCAATCCCTCCGCCTCCCCATGATTACTCCCTCCATCCAAGGCAATAAAATCCGGTGCCGCAGCCTTCGACTGCCTGAGCCGCTCCCTCTTCGCCCTAATCGCATTTATAGTCGCTTGATCGGGAATCAACGACCCAGATGAATCCCTACCTTTCCCTAACCCAATCGAACCCAATCGGGCCGTCGCATCATCTCTCTCCCTCCCAAAATTACCCCTTTTCTCAATTCGTTCTTCATCATCATCCAATTCATCAATTTCTTTTAGAATTCCCCCAATTGGGGCCTTTGGGTCAGCGTTGATTGAAGGCTTGACGAGGCCTTTCAAGACAATGACGGGTTCGGAGGAGGGATTGGGGCGAGAGCTCGCTAGGGTTTTGGTGTTCTTCTGGAGCTCAAGGAGGGCTTCTTTGGTATAAGTACCGGCTTGGGGCTGGACATTGGAGAGGAGAGAGGAAGAGGAAGGTGTGAGGCGGTCCTTGGAAGTAGTGATCTTGTGAGACGAAGAAGAAGAAGAGGAGGAGGGTTTGTTGAAGCGAGAAGAGGAAGATGAGGATTTGGAGGAGCGACGAGAGATTGGTGAGTCGGTTTCTTCGTCGTCGGCGAAACTCAGGAGCTTTTTCGGGGCTTGATGGGTTGGTTTCTTGGCGGTGGCGGAGATGGACTTTGATGGGGGTTTGGGTTTGGCGGCTGCGGCGGCGGTGGCGGTGCCATTGACGCCGCCGTCGTTGTCATCGTCGTCTTCGTCGTCGGCGCGGCGGCGGAAGTTTCTGGCTCGGCTGCTCATGGGGTGGGGGTGGGGGTGGGGGTGGCGGTGGCGGTGGATGTATATGTTGAAGAAGAGAACGGTCCCTGCCCTACTATAGGTTAGGTAGATGTATATGTTGTTAATGTGCTACTAAAAAAAATGTTTACTTTTTTTTTTTTTCTTATCTTTTACAAGCTAATGGGTCACATAGCAACCTAAATTTTATACCTTGCTACATTCCCTAAAAATACCTCCATAATTTTCCTAATTTCCATATCAAGTAAAAAAAAAAAAAAAAGGAAACAGTAGCTCAAATTAAAAATTAAAGAAATTAAGAGGGTATTTTTAGGGTTCCAAATCATTTTTCCTAAATTTTATACCTATAATCATTTGAAGAAGAGAAAAGCAAAGCTAAAAAGGACAATTTTAGGTCAAGAATTGTCCCATTACACATTTTTAGACCACCATGTAGGCCCCTTAATCATATAAAGTGATGTTCCTAAATCAATCTCTTAATCGCACAATTCAAACCAATCCATCAAAAATATTTTCAATTTTTTTCAAACTTTTGGAAGACCAGTCCAAAAAGTTTCGCATGCCTAATTATGAACAATTGCATACTAAATTATAATTAATAATGTTTAGTTTCGGCGTGCTTATGAACACTAAAGGAGTATTTAGTATGTGTTAAAATAATACATGCTATTTTAATATATTTTATTTAGGTTACAGTCATTTTATTTGGATCACATTATCTCTCTATCACATTACTTTAAATCTTACTCATTTTTTTTATCAACAAAAATAAAACTTTATTGATAAAAAAAATTATATACAAACGAAGAACTTACATCAATAAAAAAGAGAAGTGCAACAAGTATCATAACTAAATTCAATAATCCTAACTAGGTTGACATCGAAGAATTAGTTCAATCATATACCAACACTTAACCCAAGATTGGAGAGGGTCCAATCAACCAACCAATAAAGAAAAAGAAAACAGCAGAAATAACAAAATATCACCAAGGTAAAATAATATTTCACCAATATTATTTTATTGATTTATGATTGGAGAGGGTCAATATCTAACTCATATTTTTTTTTTTTTTTCGTAAAAAATCAAAAAATATATTTATTTAAATCATCTCAAACACTCCTTAATTTGATTAAATTATACTTTAAAATTTTGTGTCTTTAATTTTATAATTTTTTATTTATAAATTTAATTGTTTGTTACATGGCAATTGAAATTTTCGTAAAGATTAAAAGTTGTGTATCTAAACAAATCTTTATGTGGATTAACTTTTGACTGTCTTGTTTTGTGGATAATTTTTTTTTTTTTAACTTTTAATAATTTTTTTTTGACCTTTTGTTCTCAAAAACGCCTTTAAAGGGCCCTATGAATTATTGCATCCAAACCCATATTCACGAGTGCCACGTGTACGGTTAATGAAGGACATGAAAATCAACAATATACCCTTTGTTTGTTTTAAGTTTTTTTATCTGAAAGATCAAAATGGGGAGAGAAAAGGGTGAAGAAATGAGGAAGTTTGTTCTTCGTTGGGGTCCGTGGCAGAACTGTTGAAGGTAGGACATTGATCTTATTTATTTTTAATCATGAAAAATACCAAAGGTCCATTTTGGATGGGATCTTCTATTTTATTATCTGTATCATTTTCTATCTCACATTCTCTCAGTTTTGATTTTAATGGTATGACAATAATGTCAAATGGATTGAGACAAAAAATAAGACAAATAATATGTGCACTTCAGATTGAACATAAAGTGAAACAGATAATGTGTTATTTGATTTTATCATATAGTATAAGATCTTATGTATTAACTCCATATATGAATAATCTGGCACATATCATTTAAGTTGGAGTACTTTTGTGCTCGTTAAAAATATTTTAAATAATTACTCCATGTTTAAACCCTTAGCAAAGGTCACCGTATGAGTTAGGTAGTACATAGGGTCCGTTTGGAAAGTAAGTTGACTTTTTGATTTTTTTTGACTATTAATCTAGGATTAAAAAGTCTCGTTTGAAAAGAAATTTTGATTTTTTTTTACTTTTTTAATTTTTTTGTGAGATGAAGAATGTAATTATTATGGATTGTATGTGATATTTTGTTTTATTAAATTAAAAAATCTATTTTATTTTTTATGGCTAAAATAACTAAAAAAAGTCTCAAACTTGACATCCCAAACGAAGCTATAGATAGATATATGTAAAAAAAGAAGTTTTTTTTTACCTTCTCTTTGTAGAGGATAGAAAAAATTTAAAGCCCCCCTAATCTAATCGTTTGTTTTAAAATTCAATATTTATTAACTGTTATTTACAAGAGAAGAAATAGGGGAAAAGGGTGAAAAGTACTTGGATTTTGTACATTGGGGAGGCGAGGCAAATGAGAGGGTGGAGGCGTCAAGGAATGGGTGACTAGAGTTAGGGAGGCGAAGGAAGGAGGTGACGGGTGGCGGCCTCTATAATGGAGGAAAGCAGCAGAAGGTGTGGATGTGAAATTAGAATTTGAAAGGTTATAGATGCAAAGAGAAGACGAAAGATATAATTGGGGGTGTTTGGGAACTTGATTTTTGGATTTTTTTTTTTTTTGTTTTTTTCACTACAAGATAAATGTTTTACAAAATTAAAAATATAAATTCAAACAAAATATCACATCAAATTCTATAATTATTTTACTTTTTCTTTCACATACATCACATTCAACCACCAAAAAACCTATCTTTCTAAACACAATTTTTTTTTTGAGCTCCGATTGGTAGCTCGAAATTAGGGGCCCCGAATGCCCCTAATATATAAAACGGCGTCGTTTTATATATATATTTTTTTTTTCTGCAGACGCAGACGAAGGAAGAAGATGAAGGAGGAGGAGGGGAGGGGAGGGGAGGAGGAGGAGGAGGGGGAGGGGGCCCTAAAAAATGGGGTTGGAGGCGAGGCAGAGGCATGCGATTGGCGGAGGCGCGGCGATCGCGGCCGAGGCGACGCGATCGGCGGCTGAGGTGACGAGGCGACGCGATCGGCGGCGGACTCCCTCTCCCTCTCCCTCTCCCTCACCGTTTCAGAGTTGCAGACACGAGGAAGAAGAAGAAGAAGAAAAAAAATGTGAAACGACGTCGTTTCACGGATTTGGGGCATTCGGGGCACCTACTTTCGAGTCACAAATCTTTTTCTTTTTTTTTTTCTCTAATAATATCTTACAACTAAAAAAATTTACAAAAAAATCTACTTCCCAAACACCCACAATGATACTATATTTGATATTTTAAAGAATGTAATGAGATTAAAAAAATTAAAATATAAATAAAAAAAAGTGTAATAAGGCCTCGGTTGGAGACATATTTTTTTAGTAATTTTTTGATTTTTTAGTTAAAATATGATGTAAAAAAAATTAATATGTTTGAGATAATTTTTTTATTTTTTAAAAAAATATGTGCAAAAAGTAGAAAAAAAAATGAAATTCTTGAATTTTTTTTTATATGTTTTTAATTTTTTAATTTTTTTAATAATTTTTTAATTTTTAAATTAAAAAGGTGATATTATCAAATAAGACCTAAGATAAATGTGTGATGTAAATGGAATCAACTTTTTTGTCTAGTCCTCCTTCCTAACTTCATTTGTCTTCACTTATAAAAAGCAACTGTAAGCAAGCACAAGTAACTCAATTGTATATGAAATAGTAATAATGATAATCAAAATAGATTAGAAGTGAAAATTAAGAATCAAGAATTATTTAGAAGTGAATATTTTGTTATTTATAATCAATTATTACAATGACTGGAGAAATTAGAGCCAATGTGGTTCGTTGAATTAAGACAGGGTGACTTAAGGAGATGAGTGTATCTGGAGTAGTGTGTGATAAACGAGTACCTATTAGATTAAAAGAAAAGTTATATAAAAAAGCTATTAGACTAGTGATATTATATGAGACGGAATGTTAGGCAACTAAAAAATAACATGTAAATAAGATGAGTGTTGCTGAGATGAGGATGCTAAGATGGATGTGTGACAAAACTAGAAAAGATAAAGTTAGAAATAAGTATATTAAAAAATGAGTAGGAGTAGTACTAATAGAAGATAAGTGGAGAGAGAATAGATTGAGATGGTTTGATCATATACAACAGAGACTAACAGAGACATTAGTAAAGAGATGCGATATAGTGACGGTAGATGGTAGTGTTAGGGGCCGTGGTAAACCTAGATTGACGTAAACTAGTATAGTAAATAGAGATGAATATTTTTAATTTGACTAAAAAATGACCTTAAATAGAGTTGAGTAGAGAAAAATAATTTATGTAACCGATCTATTTGATGAGATTTTGGTTTGATTTGTTTTGGTTTGGTTACAAGTAACTCAACTCACTTTTGTAATCCATTTGTTTTTGTCCAAGTCATTTCCATTCCTTGTCTTTTTTTTTTCTTTTTTTTCTTTTTTTTTCCCTTTTCATTTACCTTTACTTATAAGCACTACCAGTTACAAGCTAGCACTAATAACTTTAACCAGTAATGGTTGAGGGCCACAATTTCTATGGCTCAAATGGCTCGAATTTGGCAGACGAAATTGTGGCCCTCAAACATTTTTCCAACTTTAACTCACTTTACAATCTATCCATTTTTGTCCAAGTCCTTTCCCTTCATTGCCTTATTTATCTTTGAAAAATGCTTGGTAGTCTAAATTTGTGTGGTCTAAATGACTCGAATGTGTCAAAACGTCGTCGTTTTGAGACATTTAAACTATTCAAGTCATGAAAATTTAGGTCACTTACCATTGTTGTTTATCTTCACACATAAACCTTTAGGCTTGAACACTGCCTACTATTCCATAGCCCTTTGTTGGGATTAAACATATTCTTTAGTACTTGAAATATGCGAGGGGCCTAAGCTTTGGCCCCGACGTAGGTGTAGTGACGTTTCCTGCAAATATACTGTAGGTGTTAAGGAGTAATACTCCCTGACGGATATGTTGAAATAGCTAATTTGCATATCTATTTTACATGACCAAAGAACACTGCCTATTATAAGCAAAGCACAAATAACTCAACTCATTTCACAATCCCTTCACAATCCATCCAATTTTGTCAAAATCCCTTTCATTCCTTGCTTATTTATCTTCAAATGCTTCCCAACCTCCTCCCATCCCCACTCTTAAGAAAAATAATTATATTTTTTACGGAATTTTTTTTTGGTGCAATTCTTATTTGTGCAACTTCAAATTTACACTTGCACCAAAATATAAGAAAAGATTTGCATATAAAAAATTCCTATAAAATTATAATTATTTTCTTAAGCAATTTGTCTTTTACAAACTGAGTTTTAACTTCAAATTAAGTTTAAGAGTAATACTACATGCATGAAAGATAACACATAAAAATCAACGTGTAGCCCAAATTCACAGTAAAATTGATAAAATCACACTCATAATGAATTTAGAACTATGCTTGGTTATCATTTTTTAAAAATACTTTTCAGAAAATTCTACTTCTTTATTTTTCGTGTTTTTTTGTTTTTACTGATTTTTTTAAATATTTTGAGCAATTTTTTTAATTTTTAAACATACCTAACATACATATACCTAAAAAGTAAAAAAAAAAATTGAAAAAAACCTTTTAAAAATTCACTAAATACCAAAAATACGAGAATTCAGTACATTTTTTGTATTTTTATGTATTTATTAATTTTTAAAAATATTTTTTCACAAATTTTTTACTTTTTAGATACATCTAAGTAAGGTGCATCTAAAAAAGTAAAAAAAATGTTTAAAATTTTAAAAATATTCACTAAAAACAAAAAAACACGAAAACCAAAAAACTCAATTTTTAAAAAACTTAATTCAAAAAACTCAAACCAAACACACTGATTGATATTTTTGTACATTTCTTTTACCCTTTACTGCATCGATATTTTTATGTATTTCTTTTACACTTTACCATGCACTAAGACTCTGTTTGGTAAAGGCTAAATTTATTTTATTTTATTTTTTTTTCATGTCTAGTCTAAAATGATTAAAAAAACAAATCACCAAAGACAAAAAGAAAAAAAAACTTATTTTTTGTTGCTTTTTTTTTAATAGATTTTTTAAAAATTTATTTGTGAGTCTTCTAATCCAGTAAAACTTAAAAGTTAAAAAAAAAAAAAAAGAAGTTCATCAAAAATCAAAAATCAAAAAAATAATGTTAAAAAACATTTATTAAATGAACTTTAAATATAGTTTTTCATCTATATATATATGCACATAAATCATTCACAAAATAATTCACAAAGGCATGAAAAGATGGGGGATCTCAACCTCTTTTGTCTCATTTCTTGCCCTCTTATGCCTTGTCTATGAATCATCGTATGAATGATTTTCAATTTAAATAGTTTTACGCCAATAGAAGTATTGTAAGTTCAAATTCTCCACAATACTATTTTTTTTTTCATAATTTAACTTCAATAATTAAGATTCACCTAAGGTACCATCTCATTTAAAATATGTAACACAAATTTTAAGAAAAATGTTTGGTGGCCCGAATTTTTGTGGCTTGAATGACTTGAATGTGTCAAAACGACATCGTTTTACATCCTAAACGATGTCATTTTAGATGTTTCAAACCATAATTTTTCAAGTCACTTATCATTGTTGAAATTTTAAAATTTTGACAATTTTTTAGATATTTTTCTGGTAATACATAAAGACTCTCTCGGTTAAATTATTTTACAAGGAGAAATAGAAGTCCAAATAATTGCCCCAACAGTTGAAAAAGTACACCCAATGTGGGGTCAGGGGGTTTGCAGAGCTAGAAATCTCCAATATTTATATTCTGTTGTCGGCCGTGTAAATGGTGGTGAAGTGAAGTGGTGAACTTAAACACTAAAAGACAATTATTTAGAAATTTTGCCCATAAATTTATTCAGAATGGTGATTCAATTATTTTACTGTGAGTTTTGTATGATTTAAATGAAATCCTGTTTGGGAATTTCTATGTAAGCTATCTTTTATTTTTTTAATTTTTGTATTTTTAAAAAAAATTATGTTAATTTCTTTTACTTTTTCGATCCGTTGTAAACAAATTTAAAATGTAAAATTCTTTTCAAAAATTCTATAAAAAAAGTCAAAATAAGTTAAAAATTTCACTATTTTTTCCTTATTTTTTGGAATTTTTTAAATCTTATTTAATTTTTTGGTTCGGCTCGTCTAACTAAATCTACAAATCTAAATTTGTTTAAAAAAAAAAAAAATCCCAAGAATTACACAATGAAATTTTTGAATAGAATTTCTGATTTTGTAAGATTGCTAGAACTTGAAAAGAAAGAGAGCAGACAGAAGGTGGGATGATCAATCAAAATGGCAGCCTTATCCTTCTTCCCACGTGCATTTCTTCGTCTTCAAACCCCACCACTCCTGTCTCTTTTTCAATTTTGTTTTTTACAACATATATACTTTCAGTACAGTAATAATATTGGAGAGTTTTTATCTTTTATTTTTATTCCAAATTATGAAAATAAATTTATTCACATCACGTATAGGTTCGTATTTATGAAGTATATTGATCTTATTTAAAAGGGTTTTTATCGATCTCTCTTAAGATTAAAAAAAAATACAATAAGTCTTAGGGCTGGTTGGGAAAGTTCAGAAAAGTCAAAAAAATCAAAAAATTATCAAAAAAATTAAAAAATTATTACTATTCACAAAAAAAAATATATAAAAAAATTAATATACAAATATACATATACAAATCAACTTTTTGCCCATTAATCGTACTGACGTCAAACCCATTGCAGGGGAAAAAAAAATTACGGGTGTGTTTGGTTTGTATTTGTAGAGTAGTTTTTAAGATAAAAAGTACGAAAATTTATTTGGTTTGCCTTTTTTTCAAAAATGGTTTTGAAAAATTGTTTTGGGGAGAGAGTTTTAAAAAAAATTGATTGATTTGATGTGTATGAGAGAGAGTGATTTTGGAAAGTAGGTAACCAAACAAAATTTTAAAGTTTTTTGAAAAAATTTGTTTGGCTTGATTACTCTTGAAAATTTGTTTGTAGAAAATTTTTCTCAAATATTTTTCTGAAAAACAAACCAAACAACATGTTTACATTCACTAAGTTGGATGGTAAAGTTGGGGCTGTGGGGCCTACCATGGGTCCCGTTTTGATAATCCGAACCGGTAGAACTCGTCTAGTACTATATGCCTGTAAAAAATCACGTCTATCGAATATCGCTAACTACATGATCAAATCAGTTTTGTATAAAAAATGGATGGTGTTATAGTCAACAGTTGACAAAAAAATTAACACAATCAAATAGCTATCGATATCCAATCAACGTGATTTTTTACAAACATATAGTTCTCGACGAGTTCTACATATTAATGGTTCCGATTAGAAAAATGGGACCCGTGGTGGGCCCCCACGGGCCAAACAGCACCTTCCAATCAATGCCCGAAAAGAAGGCAATATTTTCCCATATATTCACCCAGTCGATGCACTGTCATTCCGTATGCCTACTACACTATCTTCTCCTACACATTTATTTATACAATTTTTTAATACACATTTTTTCATAAAAAGTCATAAAGTTAACCCAAACATGTATATTTTTTTTCTCAACTTTTTAGTTCAAAAAGACAAAAAGTTTACTTATTTAGAATACCCCCAAACAACCCTTAATTTTGACATAATTACACTATTTTCTCTTTCAGTAATACTAAATAGATCAAAACTAATACAAATTATGCAAAAACACAAAAATAAATACTCCCTCCGTCTCAAAATATTAGTCCCTTATTCCATTTTTCATTGTCCCAAAATATTAGTCCCTCTTGAAAAATCAAGTACAAAAATAATATAAATTTCCTATTTTGCCCTTCTTTTAAATTAATAAACAATATAAAAGTACAATTATGACATTGATATTTTCAAAAAATGTACTATCAAAAGGGTAATTTTGGAAAATCAACTTTTTTCAAATGCAATAATTGTACTATCAAAAAAAATTAAATTCCCTAAAAAAAACCATTATTTTGAAACAGAGGAAGTAATATAAACTCCGCATTTTTATGTTAAATAATATAAACCCATCAAGTGCACGATGTACATACTCATAGCCCACATCGATAACTCCAGGACCACAGTATCTTTGGATAGAAAACAGTTGAAACCAAAGGCAAGATGTACTTCAACAAAGAGGGTTCATCAGGGTCATGGGCTACGACACAATTCTCAATGTCCATAAATGTTATTTTACAATCAATTATTGTTTAGGCCATACTTTTAATTGCATATTGTTTTTACTTTTTTATTTTATTTTATTTTTTGTATTTATTTCTCTTTAGTTTTGTTTTTGGTTCCTTGATGAATTCCTACACAATTGATATAGGGTTTCATAGATTATATCCCCTAGTTTGTGTGAAAATGAAATTTGATACCAAAAATTTGATATAGCCACCCCTTCTCCTCCACCAATTACAGTCCTCTCCTCTCACTTTCTTCCTTCCTCTATGACTCCTAACATCTCCATTATAAGAATATAAAAGAAAAACTAACGAGTTAAATAAAACATAGTTCAAAAAAGTTAAATAAAACATAGTTCAAACATATATATAATAATTATAAATATATTTTATACAATTTTTTTGTGTTTAAAGATGTTTGGATGTGATTTTCTACCATTTTAATGTGATTTTGTGTTCTTTCAAAAAAAATAGAGTCAAAGTTTCATTCAGTTATGGTTTACCAAACCAACCATGGTTTGTTAGCCTCTCGCTACCAAACATTTTAAAGTTGTTTGGACAACTAAGACTGAACATGATAAATTTCGTCAATTTTGCTTTGTTCTGTCTGCCAAATCCAAATAAAACTCGAACACAAGAAAAAAAATAAAGTCCCAAAAAGGTTATCTTCCATCGGAAAGTGTGTGTGGGGATAGCGGGGAGAATAGGGAAGGGGCTAGTATTCACTCAACCTGCCCAAATCACTGGTTTGAAACTGTAAAATTGTTCAACCAACTCGTCAATTTCAAGGATGAGCGATTAGAAAACTATTAATCTACCAGGAAACCAGGTTAGAAAACTATCAATCTACCAGGATTAGTTTGGTTGATAATTTTTTCTCAAAACTGACTCAAATCGACATGCGAAGAAAGGGCATTATCATCATAGAGAATAAAGCATGAAACAAAAGTGTTCGATTAATGTCACAAAGATTTACAATGTAACAGATGTTTTCGAAATTTGCCTACAGTGAGCCAGCCAGCCTTGAAGCTGCATTCAAGATTACAAAACCAGATAGACAACTCATTTTTGTTCAAATCTCTCCCAGGGAGTGAATGGACCGAGACAGTCAATCCATTTCAAAAGCATCAGATTACATCACCATGAAAGAGTTTTAGTTTCACTCTGAGAACAATTTACTAAACCAAGCCTTCACAAAGCAAAACAAAAAAGTTGCAGCATCTTTTTGTCCACGACTGTGGTGATGAGCGTTTGAACCATGCTTACTCAACCACCTTGCTCCCACCCCAAGCAAGGTAGCTCTCTTGCGATCCAAACTCCTATAAAAAAGTACATGAGAAGTTTATCAATCAATGAAACTCAAAAGCAATATAGTGAAAAAATGACAAGTTCAGAGTAAGAAAGAAACACAGGAGAAGAGAAGACAAAAAGCACATACAAGTTGGCTCAGCCGGAAATCAGGAGGCGTATCAAGTTCTATATTTGCCGGATCAAGGACCAAATCTTGGCATGCTTCTAAATCCTTCTTTAAAAACTCGGGTCCTAAATGAGCATAGTCAGAAAGGCAGGGCTTGCCCTTTAATTCTTCATTTTCATTTCCATCTCTATATGGGGACTGGCTTCGGAGAAGTTCATCACACAAAGACAGCCCTTCCACAAGTTGCTGTGAATCTAACAGATTCTGTGACTCGCTGTCCCACCATTTTGGGTCTTGCCCGTTTTGATTATCATTGTTTTCTACCATTAGGGAGTCTTGACACTCAGGTTTTTCATTTGCAGCTTGCACCTCATCTTCAACGTGCCTCATCTCATGATGCTGAAGCTTAAATGATGAAGGGCAGAAAAGCACATGTATCAGTTTCGTTTTCTACATCAGGACTGATGCGAAATGCATATAAAACTTTTCTTGCTTTTGATAAGTAGAGAAGAAAACATATTCTCCACAACCACCTTATTCCAAATTTCGGGTGTTTGGTTGAGTTTTAAGAACTTGTTTCCTGATTTTTTTTTTTTTGAAGAACTGTATACCAGTTTGACAAAAATAAACACTAAACAAGATAATTTGGAATTTTTGAAAATTATTTTCGCCCTAAAAAAGAAAAAAATCATATGAAAATAATGAGTTTTTTTTTTTTTTTTTATGAAACTAGTTTTTGAATTTTTTTGAATTTATTTTTTTATTTATTCAGAAAACAGATCCTAAAAACTCAACAAATAGATTAACACATTAATACTCAAACAATCCCAAAGTACAGTTTAATGGCATCCTATGAAAACTTGATTGGCAACAAAACATTTTCCCAAGGAAAAAAATGTTTGCAGAGTCAAACACCAAAATTGATTTATTATATGATATTATATTTTCAATGCAAAATGAAAAGAAAAATTGTATAGCCAGGATGCCAGTGATGAAACGATCATTTTACCTGCGCATTGGGTTCGATGCAAGCAACAGTGGGCTCTTGTATTGGGTCCACATCAGAAAATCTCCATTCAATACGAGGTGGTTCAGGAGTCGCAGATTGCGGAGTGACTGGATCCACTTTTGCAATCGTGCTGTCAGTTCCTTCGGGAAAATCTTGCTCAAAAATTTCATTCAGCTTGACGACTTGCTGTTGCTGATAAAACACCTTGGAGATAACATACTCACCCTCTTTTTCATCTTCTCCGGTGCCTAAGTGATACTGATGCATCACCCAATTGGTTTTCTCCGCTTTCCCACCCCTCACTGGGCTCACATAAAGCACCATAATCTTCTTACAACCTGTTTGAACCCCGTCCAAGATAACAGGTTTGGTCCTACCGGTCTTATGCCAACGAACATCACCAAAATCATCACCATGTATCTTTCGACGCTTCCGAGTTCCTGTATTATAAGCCTTGATTGCTCTATGAAAGAAGTGAGAAACACTTCCATCTTGCTTAACACCTATAACCGTCTATATTTAGAACTTGAAAATACCTAGAGCTATGTAAGGATCATAGAAGAAGAGGTTATGCTAAATTCTTGTACTGACCTGGCAAATTTTGAGGATGGGTATAGCAAATTCCATCATCTTCATCCACAGTCAAAATGAACTCATCAATAAAAGGATGGGGTTTCATATTATCAACACCAGCTTTTGCAAGTAAATGCCATATGATCTCTTGATCAGATGGATCGAATTTCACACCTTTGGGTAATCCTGGCCACTCTTGAGTCACCTGAAAACACAATGAACATAAACATAGAAAATTAGGTATAAAGATAATTAAAGCAAAACTTAGATAGAATAGAAGAGTACTAATCTAAAGAGCAACCAAAGGTCACCAAGAAAATATATGACCCAACACATATCTCAATCCAAGGACAAAAAGTGTGTCAAAAAAGCAAAGCAAAGCAAACCAACTCAAATATGTTGCCCTTCAGCTTGCTCTGTTTTAGCCTTTTAGATTGACCATTTATTTGCTTAATAATCTAATTCAATAGAAATGTACTTCACTTAAGTTGTTCATATTGGGTCAAATGTTTGAAGACTCTGCATATAAACCGGAAGCACGGCCAATTCTCATATCAGGTCGATTACATGCAGCATCAACTCATCAGCCACAAAAAACAAATCAGATCCAGGGTCATTTTTTTACTAGTCATCTTGTGGAACATCACATGTTATTATTATCCCAACAAGCTGACTTATGGTCAGGTCAGGTCAATAAGCACTTTCAAAACCTAGGTACAGCTCCCTGCCACCACTCCAGTATAAATTTCTAAAGAAACACTTTGGTACATGCAAATATGCACCATTTGGTAGAAAACCAAAACCCATGTGAAAGAAAATTTGTTTTATTCAAATGGAATTTGCTAAATTTAAATGGCTGAGCTAAGGAACGATAACTTGGAAGCATATTTTCAGAAACATGGATTGAAATAGGATGGAACAAACAATGATGCATAGGATTCAAATACTTCACTCCACTTGTGAATTTGTTGATGACCTTATTCACATCTTTGAACATCTCTGAAAATATTTATAAGCAAAAGTTTGTCTGGTTATTATGCATAGGTGGAGCAATTAGAGCATGATAGGAGCATATATTGATTAAGATGTATAGGCAGATCAGATTTGAAGCAGACTACTCTTACTGTTATCCATAAGTAGACAATAATTTAACAAATTTTATGCTTTAGGAATTCTCTTGACAAAAATCTTATAGTGCATGAAAATTTACTAGTTAGTAAAATATGCATTTCAAAATCCAGAGTACATGTGTCTTTTCCTATAATAAATTCCTTGATTTTTGAAGGGAAAAAAATTATGATCCTGCAAATATTTATTGAGGTTATATGTAGATTATATCTCCTTATTAAAAGTATGTGCATCAGATACCTGTCAACACAGCAACAGTGTCATATGAACACTTACAAAGGAGTGCATCTTTATGTTGAGGAACTTATTATGCAATTAGTAGTTTCATCTTTGCTGGCTCTCTATGGTTCTTAGCCATGCACAGGTGTCTAAATTTGGGAACATAACACTCATGTTTCACCCAAACATCATGGTTGTGGTCACGATTGTAAGAAAACCAATAAATATTGTCTATATCATGGAAAAAGCTGAGAGCCATCAAGGCTTTGTTAAACTGAGTTGATTATTTATTTATTTTTGATGAGTACTGCTTCCACATATTAGAAGTCACAAACTCTGAAACCAGGAATTTGCTATTTGCTTATTTTTTGTACCTAAAAAAAAGAGAGAAAAGAATAGAACATGTGAATATGGAAGTGTTAAAACATGTGCCCAAATGCTTCAAAAGGTGACTGACCTAAACTATCAGAAAGAGATTTCCCATATTGAGAGACACAGAGAGAGAGAGAGAGAGAACACAAAAGTTTACCTACTTGAGCTGTGCAACATTAAGACATGGATTATCAAAAGCTAACCAAAATGACCCAACAAAACAACAATGTAAGACTCCTAAATATACCAAAAACTAATCAAATTGAGTGGACAACCCAGTAATACTTAAAGACAGTTCACTGCAGCACTCTATTTAGTCGATAATCAGTATTGACACTTACTTTAGACTTTTTAAGTTTTATGCTAGTTGTCAGTATAACAGCTAGCAGTGAAAGTCAGAAAGAGGAAAATGAACCTTAGAATGTCATAGGAAAAATAATTTTTCAAATTACATAGAAAATAATCATTTTACCTATATCCAATTTCACCAACAATCACAACCCAGAAATTCAAAGTTATATTGGATAAAAGAAGAGGTATTATACATCACTATTGTCAATAATGTGTTGGCAATTTGGGCAAGGTCTGGATGGGTTGCTCTTCCAGTTGACTCTTGCAGGATCACCAAGGCCAGATGCACTCCTGATTTTTGTTGCAATTCTGTTACTGTCAACTAACCATGATTGCCTGCAAAGTTTACACAAAATAATTACAGTCACAATCATAAATTTTTTCTTTATAATATAAATGACAAAAGCAAACATTTATTATCTGCAAAACAATTTCAAGATTGGATTCTTCAATACGACTTGCAAATACAAGGAGTCAGGAGCATAGAGATACAATGGGTAAAAACCAATTGCATTAACAAAAGCATAACAATGAAAAGTTGAGGCCTTAATCATAAATCGTAATATGATTCTTTGCATTATTTTATTTGTTATTAAGTTTGATTCAAGGTCCAGTCTTTCAAGGAACAATTACACTAGATCATAACAAGAAGGATATGAAGATTCTAATGTTCTCAATAAAATATAAGCTTTCATGTATAGAAGTAGAGAAGTGTTAGTTTATCAAATGTATACATAAGATTCTATAATCAAAACCAACACTTACTATCGAGTTGGCATTATAGGTATTAAAGAAAATGGAATAATATGTAGTCACTAACAATATTTGTTAACCATATATCATAGTCTCATAGACATATGCCAAGCAAAAAACAAAATGAAATCCTAGTGAAACCTTGACTTAGAAAGTGGTCTAAAGATCAGTTAGGCAAGCATCTGAAGGCCTTGAGAGGTCAAACTATTGTAAGCCAACACAAGTATTTGATTTATTTTGAAGAGTCCATAGAACATAGATCAACACCAGCAATGGAATGCACTATTGTAAGCCAAACCCTTGTGGCAGAATGGTTAAGTGCTGGCATGACATCTAATGTGAAAAAGAGAGGAGGTGTTAGAGGTTCAAGTTCAATTCTTACCATTTGCCTGAAGGAAGATGGATTACTTTGGACCATAAAGAAAAGAAAAGGCAATGAATGACATGCTACTGAGGCACATCCTTACAAGGGCTATTAAATCTCCTATAGCTCAAACAAAATGCCCAATTTTGTTCATATAAAAAACAATAAAGTCCAAGCATCATTAACAAGTCAGGGCTAGCCCAATTGGCCATTGTTACTGGCAAGATTCCCCTCCCCAGTCTACTACCGGCTCTGATACACTAAAAAACAAGAATTTAAGCATCCTTAAATCATTTAATGAAGTAAACCTAACCATCTAATGTAAGCCATCAACAATAAGATCACAACCAATAAAATCATCATGATGGAAAATCTCAATATCAACAAACACTTACAGAAAAAACCTTACCCAAAATCAAAAAAAACTTTGAAGTTGGATTTGAATACCATATTAAACAAAAAGGGTCACTTTTGCATTGATTTGGGGTTACAACACCTAATCATAAAACCCCAAGACACAACGAACTAAATACTTTCTCCTACACTATCAGAACGCTTAACCCATTACTGAGTACAGATTAGATATCAACAAAAAGGGTTCTTTACAATTGCTTTTAGCAGGATTTACACACACACACACACACACATATATATATATAGAGAGAGAGAGAGAGAGAGAGAGAGGCGTGCTTACCCAGCCATGGCAGAGTGATACGATCAGAGAATCAAAAAACCATCAATTATTTCACCTCTTTTTATGGGTTTTGAATCTGGAAACCGTGTCACTGTCCTCGACGACGGCCAACCAAACAAATAAAAGGATGATAAACATAAATAAAAACAGAGACAAAGTTGACTCTGTTCAGGACCACGACCTGGTGGTGGTCTGGTCACGGTGGTAGAAGGGTTCGCTCAGTGGTTGGTTGTCTTGAATATGGGTCCCGACCGTGTCATCCAATGCTGATGGGCTAGCATGTTCCTGATGAGTGGCTAAGGTAGCGTTATAGTGCCGTTTTGGGAAGAAAGATAAAAAGCTGCGTTTTTGTAATGAAGCTCTAAACGCAGCACCATTGAAAAAGCCAAACCCACCATTTGGGAAGGCCAAAAAACGCAGCTTCTTTATTTACGAAACTACCCTCTAGAATATTTAGATTAATTAATTTAAAATAGTGTTGACATACAAAAGGACAAAATTGTAAATTTAATTAAAAAGTAAGGATATTTTAGTCATTTTGGAGTGATGTGACACTTTTAAAAAATATTAAACCAAAAATCAAAAAAACCAGCTTTTTACCAACTTTCCAAATCACTTCTAAAAAAGTCAAAAAGCTTGGTAAAAAACCAAAAGTCAGCTTTTTACCAACTTCCCAAAACACTCCATAAAGTTTACGTATTTAGTTTATGTTTATAAAAAATTTATAAATTAGTTTTTATTTATTTTTAAAAAAATATAAATTATAAATAGGTTTGGTTTGAATAAAATATTTGAGAAATTTTAAAAATATAAATTAAAAAATATGTTTGTTCAGGCTTAAAATATTTATATATATTTTTTATTATTTATGACAATGAGATCATATATATTATAATTAAAAAAAAATTAATTATTTGAAAAAAAAATCATTAATTGAAAAAAAAATTAAAATAAAAAATTATTAGTCAAATTTTTAAATTTCTATTTAAAAATCAATGTAAACTCATTTTTTGAGTTTATATTTTTTTCTCAAATTTATAAATTAAGACAACCATTTATAAATTAAAAAAAAAATTATCAAACATATTTTTATGACAATTTTTAAAATTTGTATATATATAAACTAAAAATAATTGCCAAACAGGCCATAAATATTGGGATATTCCATTCCTTTATCACCTCACCTGCTCCAAACTTTATTACTGGGCCATCCAAAATAAATAAATAAATAAAATTTGAACCAAAAAAATAAAAATAAAAATAAATTGTAAATACACCTATGAGGTTTATGACAAATTCCTCATCTAGTTCAAATACCCTTGTACGGGATTGATATGATCAGGGGCGAAGTCAAAAAATTAAGTTAGAGGAAATACTTATTAATTATAATTTTTTATTTTAAAAAAAATATGATCAACATTAAGATAATAATAATTTTATGTGCTAAATATAAGCATAAGAAATTAAAAATCATTATTAATAGGAACAAATCAAAATTCTATAATAGTGTGTAATAGCTCGTTGGTGCGGGATGGTGATGTAAGTTTTTAATTTTAATACAAAAAATTATGGATCAAAATTCATAATTTTAGAAAATAAAAATACATCATTCATAGCACAAATTATTATAAAATTTATTTATTTTTATTTGACAGAAAATATTAAAGAGATGATATTACTTATAAATGATGTATTTTGAATAGAAATTATAAAATAGTCTTAGAGTACCGTATAACATTGCCTATGTGATGCTCGAAGCATGAGAGAAATCACAAATCACATTAAATAGTTTGTAAACTACTTGAAAATAATGAGTTAATTATATTCAGTCCATAAAATTTCTCACTACATTATTGGTTTAGACTACTATATAAACCATACAATATAGTACTTCTAAAGTATCAAATAACTATTTATTGTGTTGTGAACAATACAATAAATTCTTAGCTAAAGAATATGTTAAAAAAAAAAAGAGAATACATTTTACATATGACTACAAAACAAACAAAAAAACAAATTTCAAAATTGAGAAAGGCACATGACTTCTCTGGACCTTCTTTGGCTTCGCCCCTAGATATGCGTCAAAACTATTGTGTGAGTGATTTTCCGATCACACTGCCGTATAGTAATTCAGCTGTAGAGCACTGGCAGAATAGATGGCACCCTGCTATCCTGCACAGAAAGAGAAGGCTCCGGCGGTAGTTCTTCCACCCGGGGGCACTCCGACGATCAAGTCAGTATATCTCTCAAAGATAATCAATTATTTAACTCACAAGCTTGAGCATAAAAAGCATACCTTAAACCCACGGGGGTGCCTCTCTTTTATAGTTTACTTAATCCTAGTCCCACTAGAAGCCTGACTTCTATGGACTCCAATTTAGTGCTTACTTTGGATTTCTCAAGAGATAAGGATAAACTCCCTAAGAATATTACCCTTATCCATCCTGAAGTTTTTTTTCATCCTAGGACTCTTGTCTCTTATCCGCTTATCTCGGATTTCGGTATCTTTGGAGATAACCTCGGCAACTCCGAGATAACCTCGGCATAACCACCACGACACGTGGCACCTTAGCTGACACGTCGGCATCACCTTGCCACGTGTTGGTACTCAGAAAATATATCCCCACAACTATTATTTCAATCTACAATATTCTGCTACTATGGTGGCTTTGCCAATGGAAAAGGGTTTGAATTTTCTTAAAAAAATTAACTTTTGCTGTTGAGAATTGTTGACAAGGTAACAAGTTTGTTATGAATACCGGTATGAGTTGAAAATTGTGAGTTAGTAAAATTGGTTGTGAGGAAAAAACTGAGAGCGTAAGCCTATTAATTTGGATTAGAATTTGCTCGGAATTAAATCCGGTTCATAAGACTGGACCCCATAAAGTTTAAAAACAAGACAGTGTGAAAAGGCCCAATTGGGCACTGGCAGTGGACCAAGCCCACACAGATATCTACACGACTGTCTCCTTTCGACTTCCATTGTTGAATAAAAGCTTACAAAGCATAAGTGGCTCGAAAAGCCGTCAAAGTCTCTCAACTTTCACCGCCACCGCCACCGCCACCCCATGAGCAGCCGAGCCAGAAACTTCCGCCGCCGCGCCGACGACGAAGACGACGATGACAACGACGACGGCGTCAATGGCACCGCCACCGCCGCCGCAGCCGCCAAACCCAAACCCCCATCAAAGTCCATCTCCGCCACCGCCAAGAAACCAACCCATCAAGCCCCGAAAAAGCTCCTGAGTTTCGCCGACGACGAAGAAACCGACTCACCAATCTCTCGTCGCTCCTCCAAATCCTCATCTTCCTCTTCTCGCTTCAACAAACCCTCATCCTCTTCTTCTTCTTCGTCTCACAAGATCACTACTTCCAAGGACCGCCTCACACCTTCCTCTTCCTCTCTCCTCTCCAATGTCCAGCCCCAAGCCGGTACTTATACCAAAGAAGCCCTCCTTGAGCTCCAGAAGAACACCAAAACCCTAGCGAGCTCTCGCCCCAATCCCTCATCCGAACCCGTCATTGTCTTGAAAGGCCTCGTCAAGCCTTCAATCAACGCTGACCCAAAGGCCCCAATTGGGGGAATTTTAAAAGAAATTGATGAATTGGATGATGATGAAGAAGGAATTGAGAAAAGGGGTAATTTTGGGAGGGAGAGAGATGATGCGACGGCCCGATTGGGTTCGATTGGGTTAGGGAAAGGTAGGGATTCATCTGGGTCGTTGATTCCCGATCAAGCGACTATAAATGCGATTAGGGCGAAGAGGGAGCGGCTCAGGCAGTCGAAGGCTGCGGCATCGGATTTTATTGCCTTGGATGGAGGGAGTAATCATGGGGAGGCGGAGGGATTGAGCGATGAGGAGCCGGAGTTTCAAAGCAGAATTGGGTTTTTTGGGGAGAAAGTGGATGGTGGGAAGAAAGGTGTGTTTGAGGATGTTGATGAGAAGGCAACAACAACACCACATGGTGGGTTTAGGAAGGATAATGAAGTTGATGGTGGTGATGATGAAGATGAGGAGGACAAGAATTGGGAGGAAGAACAATTTAGGAAAGGGTTAGGGAAGAGAGTGGATGATTCATCTAGTAGGGTAGTAGTGAATAATAGTGTGCCTGTAGTTCAGAGTGTTCCGCAACAAAATTATACATACCCTCCTGCAGCAGCTTCATTTTCTTCAGTCCCTAGTGTGGCTCCAAGCATTGGAGGAGCAGTCGGAGGATTTCCGGGTTTGGATGTGATGCCAATATCACAGCAGGCTGAGATTACTAAGAAAGCCTTGCACGATAACGTGAGGAGGCTTAAGGTGAGTTTTCACGTTCTTCAGGCTAAACTGGACTTAAAATTGTATTTCATAATGTACTTTATAGTTACATATGTGATATGAGGTACTGCTGAAGCTGTGATGCAAAATTCGGAATTAGGTTGTAGTCAGTTTGTTAAGATCTCATACTAATGGGTGCATCGAGGACATCTATGAGTACATCTTTCATCACTATTCCGTTTTTCATTTTGGAATGAGTAGTGGTATACAAACAAACAAAATTTACAATCTTTCATTACAAACTAATGTGCACTTATCATGTTAGTTTAATAGAACCCATTTTTTAATAGTTAGAATTGCTCTAAGGTTGCACTCCATATAGAAAAAAACCTTGGACGACACATTTTCCCTCCATATGCTCTTCTAGGAAAAGCTACCACCCTCTTGCCATATGGAACCTAATTGTTATTGTCAATTTATCCTTCCATTTACCCTCCATATGCTCTTAATGTCAATTAAGAAGCATTTGTCCTCTCGTCTCCAAATTTGTAGAAGTTAGAATTGCTTTCAGGCTACCGTCCATATAGAAAAGAAACCTAGAATGTCACATTTACTCTTTTTTTTTTGGGTTCATTGGAGGGGGAGGGGAGAGTACGACCTCCGAGTGAGGAACACAAGTTATGGCCATTGGGCTAACCCCAATGGTTGAACACACATTTACTTTCCATATGCTCTTTCTGGGAGAAGTTGCAACTTTCTTGCCACATAGCACCTAATAGTAAGATCTCACCCCAAATCTTCGGGAAATTCTATTTCCACACACTTATTTACCTCAATGAACACACTTGATAAAATTTTATTTTAATGACAATTATACCTTAAACTAAAATGACCATAATAAACATCAAAACCCTAACCAACCCATCTCATTTATTCCTCTCTCATTGCCTCCTTTCCTACCACTTAGTGAAAGATCATTCAATTTCTTCCCAATTTCAACTGATCGATCCACTGGAATTTTCTTCTCCCAAGCCATACCATTCATTGCCATTATTTGCCACTCCACTAGAACTCGCTCGTAACCCCTTCCTTTCTACGGTCTATTTCAGTCAAAACCATTGGAGTATTCTTCTCCTCTTCCAACCCATGTTCTGTACCACCGGTTAGGTTTTCCTCCACCCTAAGTTTCTCCTTCTTCTTCGAATCGTCAATCTTCCGTTTTTCATCGTCAATCACAATCACTTCTACTTGCAATTTCTCCGGTTGATTGCAGTGAGACAAATTGTTCCTATTCTCTTCCTGTTTCTTGCGAATCTCTTCTTGACAATTTTCATTCTTCCTCTTCCTTGTCTCTCTGCTTTCGCTCTTCTTCTTGTTTTTTTTTCATGAAGATACCCTACTAGAATGATGTTCAGAGCAAGGCCAACAACAATTACATTAACCATAAAGAAAAGCGGTTAGGTTTTCTAGAATTACTTTACTAGGATTATTGTTCAACCATATGAAGCGCACACCCATGTGTGTATACATTATACATACACATACACATACATATACATGGCCTAGAAAAGCAAAACCCAGAAACAGAATTTAATCACAGTTATTAATTCAATAAAGGAAATGGAAGAAAAATGGTAGAATTCAGAATTAGTGATGAGATCCATTTTTTATTTTTTATTTGAGTGAGTTTGGGCAAAGATACTAGACAATTCAAAGTTTAAATTATATATATAATAAATATACATATAAATTATTAGCCATTGAATAATGTTAAAATAATTTAGATAACCAGATCATATTCAATATATATATATATATATTTTTGGATGACCATCATATTCAATATATATACATAAGTAAATCAACATAATTTCACACTCAAAAATTATAAAGACTACCATAGCAGTATATCAGCTCTTCAATTCTCATCTCTCTCATCTCTCACATTATATAAATTATTTATTTTAATGTTAGTAGAGTCTACTTTTAATACATTAATTAACCTAGTTGTCAAAAAAAACAAAAAAAACTTAAATTTATACAGTTTGTGAAATTTGAACAATTCTGACCTACCTTGGGTTAGGCTTGTACAGAAAATTTTAGGTTTCAATTTGGACTTGGTTAGGCTTGGATAAATCTTAGTACAACTTGAGTTGGACTTAAATAATCTCTCAATCTACCCGAGTTGCACCTCTTTCTATTTTTTTGTTCCAAGAATTTTTTATTTTTTATTTACTGGTGATGACAATTTTTCCTCTCCACTCAATTCTTATATCTCTCCTATTTCACATTCATTAAGAGTAACTTAGGACACAAGGACAAAAAAAATAAATAAATTGTTTTGCTTTAATTTATGAATTTAATCTTCTGAAAATTGAGTTTTTTATTTTTCGTATTTTTTTTTTTATTTTTTTTACATTTTAAATGCACCTAACCTAGATGTACTTAAAAATTAGGGAAAATGTCTAAGGTCCCTCTCCCATTTTTAGTAATGAAAGAGATCCACAAAATTATTTTTTGATGTATAAGGTTCCTAAACATATATCAGAGAAATTTGACTGTTTGTCTTTCCTCCTCTCCTTTGCTGCTATCTTTCAACCACAACCATAACCACATGCAGGCCCCTTGAAGAAGATGTACGCGTTTGGAGACTCGTATACTGACACGGGCAACATAGGCTCCACCAGCAGCCCAAGTGGCTTCAGCTATGTATCGAACCTTCCTTACGACCGCACATACTTCCACCACTCCACCAACCACTACTCTAATAGCTGCCTCGTCATCGACTTTGTAGCACAATCCCTGTCCCTCCCATACTTGCCTCCTTACCTCCATCTTATTAATAGCAACCAAAAGCCATCATCAATGGGTGTCAACTTTGCTGTTGCTGGTTCTACTGCAATAATACACAGTTTCTTTGTGAAGAACAACCTCACACTCAACATCACTCCTCAGTCCCTTCAAACCCAGCTCACTTGGTTCAACAACTTCTTGGAGTCTCAGGGGTGTAGAGGAGGAGGAGGCCCCACAACAACTACCACAGCCACCCAATGCAATGCAATGCAACAATCAATGATGCTCTCTTCTGGGTTGGCGAAATTGGAGCCAATGACTATGCTTATACCATTGGATCTACTAAAACTGAATTTTCTGTGACGATTAGAAATTTGGGAGTTTTTTCAAATTTATCTAATTGTTCAAATTTCTCTTATAGGTTTCTAGGTTGTTCAAACTTCTCTGGTAGGTCTTTGGTTTGTTTAAATTTCTCTGGTTGTTCAAATTTTTCTGGTAGGTCTCTGGGTTGTTCAAATTTCTCTGGTTGTTCAAATTTCTCTGGAAGCTTTGTTATTGCCTCATGCTACCTCCAATTAATCATTTGTCATGTTGTGTATTTGTGTTGATGCTATCAAAGTGCTCTTATTTATATGGCTTTAATGGTGCTACTACAACTACTTATTTGATGTAGAAAGAAGAAGATGATGATGATGATGATGAAGGCTATCAAAGAAATTTTATATATGGTGAAAATGGTGGGGATCAGAAATTTTGTTGCATTATTCGGTACTGCTAAAAATGGTGCATGTGTACAGTCACTATTTTATACATGAAGTTCATGATTGCTAATTGTAATTTGACTTCTATTAATTAGATTTAAATAATTAAAAAAATTGTTGCATGCTACTGTTTGTTTTCCGAAGCACTGGAGCTCCGAACCACCTGTAGCATATATGATATAGCCCACTGTTTCAATAGTACATGATTAGGGATTTACATTCATTTAAATATTAATATTTGATTTTGCATGCTGTTTGGTTCCTGAGAAATTTGAATTTTCTTTGGTTTATAAATGAACGCAAAGAAATTTGAATTTGAATTTGAATTTGAACCCAGAGAAAATTGGTCAAAATGAATCCAGAAAAATTTGAATTTTCTCTGGGTTGAACTCAGAGAAATTCTTTGGGAAGTCCATAATTTCTTTGGATGAAATTTCTCTGGAGGGGAATTTCTCTAGAAAGTCCAGAGAAATTCTTTGGATGAAATTTCTCTGAATCAAATTGAGGGACCTTAGACATTATGAAAATATTTGGTGTTCTTTATACTATAAAATCTTAATATCAGGGACCTTAAAAAAAAATTCCCCTAAAAACTAAAATATTAGCAAAAATATTTTTAAAAAATTAATAAATACATAAGAATATGAAAATATATTAATTTTTTATTTTTTGCATTTTTGGCATTTTTTTTAAAAAGATTTTTTCAAAAATATTATATTTGTTAATTGTATTTATATTAAATATATTTAAAAAGTAAAAAAAAAAATTGTTTAAAATGTTAAAAAAATTTACTAAAAATAAAAAAAAATGAAAAATCAAAAATAAAATCAAAAATTTGAAAGTGACCCTTAATGTAATGTTACACTGTGAACGTGTGTACAGTACAGGCTTTCATATGACAATAAACCTTTGAAAGAGAGGGTTGTCAAATCTGAGAGGTCTCAAAAATCTGAGAAGTCTGACAATAATTTTGAGTTCGGTTGTGATTTGTGGCACTAATTTTTTGAGTATTAATGGCACTAATTTCTATATTAAGTAAAAAAAAAAAAAAACAAACTTACCAAAACAGGAAATTAGTGCCATTGTGCCAGCAGTTTTAGTGCCACAAATCATTTTTCTTTTGAGTTTTCGGCTCTGAAGCCTACTGCTCTAAGTCCGTTTATTTTTAGAAGTAGAATAAAGAAGATTAATAGTGAGAGAATTAAATAAAATTATATTTGTTTTAATAATAATTGTTAGTGTAAAAATTGTTAAATTATTTTTATATAAAATAATAAAAAAATAAAAAAATATTAAACATTAATGTTTAAAAAAAAAAATACCCAACATGTAAAAAATTTTAAAAAAATAAAAATAAAATAAAAAATTTTCAAAAAAAATAAAACAAATAAAATAATGATTTTTTCTTAACAAAAAATATAAAAAATTAAACATTAATGTTCAAAAAAAATGCCCGACACGTAAAAAAATAAAATAATAAATAAATAAAAATAAAAAATTTCTAGTCCGCCAGACTATTTTTCTAATACTAAGTCCTAGAGGCCCATCCGAATCCCCTTGGGGAGGTTCATCCTAATCCGGAACTCACTATCAATCCCCTCCCCATCCCTCAAAACAAACACAAATATTAGTAAGTCTCACCTCACTACCAATCCCAATCCTCCCTCTAACTCTCCGAACAAACGAGGCGTAAGAGTTGTAAAAATGCTATGGAGTCTGTCTGAAAAATTGCTTTGAATTTTGTTCCAAAATATGCAGCATAAAATTAAAGTTAATAGAACATGGGTTATACCAAGGTTTTGAAAATCGGACCGGACCGATCGGTTCAACCAGTTGAATCGTCGACTGGTCGAGGTTCTGGTTCAGATGGACCCTCTGAACCGGCCAAAACTGAAAAGCGGCGTATTTAGTGAGAACCGGCAGTTGAACCGACGAACCGGTCGACCCGGTGCCGGTTCGCCAGGTTGTCCGACCTGTTCTTTTTTTTGTTGATTTTTTCTTTATTTCTTTTCTTTCTTATTATATATACTAGCGTATGCCCGTGCCTGAAGGCACGGTGAAAATATAAACATTTAAGAAAAAGAAAAAGATAATCCAATGTCTAAAATAGTTTTTTTTTTAAACATGCATTAAAAATCTTAATCATTAATTTATTCAAGCTGGCAAGATGATAATTAATTATTAATCAAAGCTAAACTTTTTTTTAATTAAAAAAATAATCATGTTGGGATGCCATGGTTTGGGGCAAAAATCTTCAGCAGCTTTTGCTGTTAGTGGCCTAATCAGCATGCCAATGAAATTCCTCTCTGTTTTATTCATTTTTTCTAAAATATGTTTTTTTATCTGATTTATATCTAATTAATTAATTAATTAATTTCATGCATCCTCAATATTTAATTAATCATGGAAAACAGGAATATATTAGAAACATTATATGCTACTACCACCACATATAAGCCAATCTTCTTCAAATAATTTTAGGTATCATTAAAATTTGGGAAAATTTATCCCCCCCCCCCCCAAAAAAAAAAACTTAAAATTTAATACTTGTAACAAAATAAATTATGAGTTTTAATTTTATTAATTTAAATATTAAATTTCTGATTTGTTTTCAATCTAAACAATTTACATATTTTTAGTCTAATCAAAATAAATTATTTGCATGTTTTACTAAATAATAAATAATAAATAAATACTATTACCAATCCAAGAGATTTCTAGTAGAAAGAAGTAGCCATCAGTCTTTTGCGAGGTCTGTATTTTACATATTTTTTTGCATTCTTATTAAAAAAAATAACACATAAAATAAATAAAGATGTGATAGTGACCAAACATTTGAATGTGCAACACAATTAAGAAAGCCCACCTTTATCTCTTTCTTTACTCTCTTTCTTTTCAATTTCTTTTCAACAGAGATGAATAAATAGTCCATGAGTTATAAGTGAAAATTTAAATTGAGTTATAGATATAAAATAAAATAAAAATAAAAACTCGTGAGACATGCTGGTTGAAGAAAAAAAAAAAAAAAAGAAGAAAATATTGAAATATTTAAAAAATGTTGTGCAGTCCACTCCCAGTTAGAGAAACCCAGAGCAGAGACCATGACTCCAATGGAAGCAGAAGCAAACAAACACTGCCTTGTCCTCAACATCAGCCCACTCAGAACCTTCACATGTCTCAGAACTCAGAACCTTTTACGCTATGTTTGGTAACTTAGGGGAGAAAAGAAAAGAAATGATTACTTAAGTAATAAGAGAAAAGAAAAGAAAAAAAATGATTGTAATTTCTTTCCTTTTTGTTTGGATAAGTAAGAAATAAAAGAAAAGAAATGATTGTGATTTCTCTCCTTCTTGTTTGGTTAGATTTCATTAAGAGAAAAGAAAAGAAATTATTTTATGTTATATTACCAAAATAACCTTTTTATATTTTCAATCATTTTATTTCTTTTATTTTTATAGGGGTAAAATTGGTATTATGAAAATATAAACATTTGTGGGTTTCTTTTCTCTCCCAATCTCTCCACTTTTGGAAAGATTGAAAATAAGGGTTACGAGAGAAATGAGTTTCTCTCCATTTCTCTCTATTTCTCCCCATTTCTCTCCACTTAAGATAACCAAATAAGAAAGAGAAATACATTTCTCTCTATTTCTTTTCTTTTCTCTCCAAATCACTCAATCCAAACACAGTGTTAGACTTCACATGTCTCACAACTCAATCCAGAAATTAACAGTAGATCAAACAGAAATTAACAAAGAGGGAGAAATATTACCTTATAAGCCTTGTATATATAACTTCAGAGGATTTGGCTAAGTAGGAGGAGAGGCAAGGCAGTCAAAAGATCGAATGTTAGAATATACAATTCATAAACCAAAGAATGAATATGCATACATCAAAGGAAGAAATAAAAAGAAATCAGAATGAGTTACATTACAATATTGGGACAATCAAATCTGGAAGAACCCATTAGGTATATCATAGCAGCCAACATCAATCTGACTTCGAAAATTACAAAATGTGCACTGGGATTAAATTCATCCATGAATAAGCCAAACAGATGTTACAAAGTAGATACACTATAATTTATTGAAACATATTGTGGATGATTCTCTCAACAAACCACAACCCTAAAAACAGTTATTCATAATACATAAACTTATTATATTTTGGATGATACGCACCGTGAGAATTTACAGAGACGAAGTCAAATGAGTGAGATCAATGATGCCAGAAAGCACTGCCTTGTTCCGTTCTTTTACCTTTACCTGATATACAACCCTGCGCAGTTTTTAATTTTATCAAAGTTCTCTTCACATGAACACAAACAAAAAACCACAACTCAGGAAGAGAAAAATTGAGCCCAGATAAAAGAAAACAGAAACAGAAGGATCTACCTCAAGCCTTCAAGCCACATCTCCATGATCAAGGTTTCACCAGGGTAGACATGTAAAAGAAATCGTCCCAATATGTTTTTGATCATGTTTGGGTCTCCCCTGCAGATACACTTGATGATAGCCCTGACCGCAAAGCCCATTGTGCACAACCCATGCTGTATCGAGCGAGAAAATCTTTGGAAAAACAATAAAACAAAATAGAGCAAACTATGAGGGCAGATGCATGACCAATATAATAAAAACAAATATATATATATACTATTTTAAATAACCGAACCAATTATAAGGAATACATCCATCCCTGATTCCCCTCTTATTATCCATCACAGAAAACTATTAGTAGCAGTTTCACAATTTAAAAAGAAAAAAAAAGCCATCTCATGAAATTCTATAGATGATCATCAGTGTGCAATATATATTAATTCCTTGAAAATGCAAGGGAAAATAAAAACAGATTTATGAAATGCAATTTCATACTCCCAGGAACTCAAAATATAAACAGGGGGGAAAAAATAAAATGAAAAAAAAGCAGTTTGCACTTCACTTTTTGCAAACGATGTACTCCGTGCATGTACCTTTTGTCTATTCAACTGCTTTCTGGAAAACAGCAGTCCATAATGTAGCAAATGAAAAGGGACTCCAGTTAACTGTTGTTATATGGTCCTGGAGCAACAGTGTGAGAGAAGGTAATCTGATTAAATGTCTTCAAAGGAAAAGAGATGTAACCACTGTTGCTAAAGGAAATGACCCACACTACACAATCCAAGACCTATTTTCCCTTGCCAATGTAATTTTTATTCCTTCTCTCTTTGTTTTATTTTCCAGCCATAGGCAAGAGTTGAATGTGAGCTCCATCCCCCCCTTTGTACAAAGCATATGCAGTTTAGATGCTTAGCTCTACAGAAGTTTTTTGGGGGTGAATAAGCTCTAAAGAAGTTAAAACAGCCAAGAATGCATCAATAATCATTGATTATTTATTATGTTGGCTGAAAAAGCATAAACTTGCCAATGGGAAATGAAGCATAGTCCCAGGAAAAATTAATATCTCAAAAAATGCAGTTGGCTTGATCCATGAATCTATGAGTCAATAGCAGCACATCTAATAGACAGTAAAATAAAAAATAAAAAAACATGGCAAGAGAATGCAGTTTTGAATTATTTGGTGCACTAACCCTGCAATTTCTGCAACCTTAGGATCTGAATGCAATGGATTATAATCACCGGATAGCCTATACAGCAATGCCTGCATAACAGCAATGAAGGTTGAGAATCTTGTCACACACAAACAACAATGCACAGAGAGAGACAGAGAGGTTCAGAATCCTTCAAAGACTAATATACCAAACAGAAATACACAGAGCACACCTTCCATCTCAAAATGACTCTTTGAAAAAGCTCATTTTGGCATACATACAATTGATTATTGAGGCAATCACACTCAACCTCCTAACTCCTATAATTACTTTCCCAATATTATCCCTTCATTGTTTGACCTCAAAAAATGTGCTGAAATTTTAAAAATGCTAATATAGCTCTTCGATTTGTTAAGCCAGGTTTCTAAACTCCCCTCTGACCCTAATGGAGCAGGTTTGCGGAGTGGGCGTAAAACCAAAGAATGAATATGCATACATCAAAGGAAGAAATAAAAAGAAATCAGAATGAGTTACATTACAATAGAACATCAATTTAAACCATAGAGACAAACCCGATAGAGAGAACGCAATATAACAGGAAAACAAACTGATTGCATAAATAAATTATGGCCGAAATCAACCAGAAATTAAGAACCAGAACTAAGTCCCGTGCGGATTAAGAACCAGAACTCAGAACCTTCACATGTCTCAGAACTCAGAACTCAAAACCTTTTTGACTTCACATGTCTCAGAACTCAGAACTCAAAAATTAACAGTAGATCAAACAGAAATTAACAAAGAGGGAGAAATATTACCCCTTTTCTTCATTGATTATTCTATATTATGATATTATCACTCTACTTAAAAAAATAAAACAAACCCATGTGCATGTGATATTACCCCTATGCTGACTACCAGAACATCAAAAAATAAAGAAATAGTAATAGAAATAAAAAAGTGGGTTAGTGATGCCAATCTGGAATGGGGATACTTCACTGCAATTACTCTAGCCCACCATGTGCATGTACATGTATTGACTGATTGTAATAGAAATCCAAACAGTAGAGTAAAACAAACCCATTTCCCTATCCCCAGTAGAAATCCAAACAGTTTCTGCAGATTGTAATAGAAATCCAAACAGTAGTTACCCTCATAACAACATAAAAAAATAATAAAACAAACCCATTTCCCTATCCCCGTTCCCTATCACAAAAATATCTATAGCCCTCTTTGTTTCATTAAAATATTTAACACCTCAAAAATAAAGAAATACACAATTCATAATTTGACAGACAATTAAAAATATATATTGGAAAATGAACGACAATCACATTAAAAAAAAAGATTAAAAAAACCATTACAATCACATCACATTTTTTTCATAATAAAATAAATAAATAAATAAATAAATAAAAGAACCATTGACTAACTGCAATCACATTAAAAAAAAAAAAAAAGAACCATTGAACTAACTATAATTACATTTTTTTTCTTTGTGAGTGTTTATGTTTATCTAACTTCAATCATATTAAAAATAAAATTAAAATAGTAAATAAAAAGATTAAATAACATTAAAAAACAAAACCCATTGAACTAACTACAACAATCATATTAAAAAAAAGTGTCATTGAACAAAGTACAATCACATCACATTACAATCACATTTTTTTTCTTTGTGAGTGTTTATATTTATTTAACTTCAATCATATCAAAAATAAAATTAAAATAGTAAATAAAAAGATTAAATAACATTAAAAAAAAACATTGAACTAACTACAACAATCATATTAAAAAAAAGAGCCATTGAACAAACTACAATCACATCATATTTTTCTCATAATAAAATAAATAAATGAAAAAAAAGAACTATTAAACTAACTACAATCACATTAAAAAAAAAAGAATCATTCAACTAATTATAATCACATTTTTCTCTTTGTGAATGTGTATATTTATCTAACTTCAATCATATTAAAAAATCAAATTATAATTTTTTATTCGCTAGACAAATCACAAATATTTTTATGCGCTATCTAACTACAATATTAAAACAGTAAACAAAAGGAAAAGTCAAGAAAGAGAAAAACAAAAGAAGACTTACTGTTTGCATACGTGATTACTGAAGTTGAAAGTGTAGAAGTGAGAAATCAAGAAGGAGAAAATAAAAACGAGACTCCCTGTTTGCAATAGGTATGTGAAAAGTTAAAAAGAGTGTGTGTATTGGAAAAATTAAAAAAACTTGGAAGAATTTAATAAATGCTAAGTTTTTTTTTTTTCAAAAAAAATTAAAAAAATTAAGAAATTAAGGTTCAGATATTGGAACTCCCACAAAACTTGTGGATAAGAGATAGATATAAATAAATAGATAGATATAGATATAGATATTTATATTTGTTTTAGATTTTTTTTAATATACAAACTATTTGTTTTGGAAAAGGTACTGCAATAATTATGAGAGAAGTCAAAAAGTCTTGTGGGTTGAGAGAAATTAATAAATGCCGAGGTTATTATTTTTTTTTTTTAAATGAGAAAATTAGGATTGGCATATTGCAGCTCCCACAAGCCTTGGGGGTTAAAAACTCCATTTTGCTTAATATATAGTATAGATATAGATAGATAGATAGATATATCTTTTTATTTTTATTTTTGTGTGGTTTCTATTCGGGTATTTTTTTTTCAATTTATTGAAGATGGAGTTGTGGGTATCTTTTTTTTTTAATTTAATTTATCTGTGGTTTTCATTTGTTTTTAATTATTATTATTTAGGTAAGTTATGATGTGAGTTAGATATGTGATAGACATGTGATAGACATGTGAGTTTTATTGATTTAAAGCTTATTCAGATAAGATTTAAAGTTTATTTAGATAAACTTTAAAGATTTTTTTTTTAGTTTTTTTTGTTATGTTATAATATAATATATAAAATATAGGTAGATATCTACAATTTTAATAAAAAATATTATCTGATTTTTTGGGAAAGAGAAAAAGAATGCAAGTTTTAACATTTTTTTTTGAAAATTTGTGAGAGAGATTAGTAGGGAGAGATTATGAAATATTTTGGTTATTAAATAAATAAATAAATCAATAGTTTTTTTTAATTTATTTTGTAAATTAAAAACAAATAAACCAGTCAATAGGTTTTTTTAATCTATTTTGTAAATTAAAAATCAATAATTTTGAAAAATTGATTAATTTGTCCATTAAGTGATTTAAAATTTTGATAGATATACATAAAAAAAATACATAATTATATTATTAAATCATAATTTAAATTTAGATGTTATATCTTTTTGAGATCCTATAGCTAAATTCTTATATTTTTTTAAAATTTTTGTGTGTAACTATAGTATATGGGAGAAATTAAAAAGGGTGTTGTAATAATTATGAGAGAAGTCAAAAGGATTGTGGTTGGGAGAAGTCAATAAATGTTGAGGTTGGGTTGGAAGAAGTCAATAAATGCTGAGTTTTTCTTTTTTTTTTTTTAAATCAAAAAATTAGAAAATTAGGATTAGGAGATTGGAGCTCCCACAGGCCTTGGGGGTTAAAAACCCCCTTTTGCTTAATATATAGTATAGATAATTATCTATATATGTGAATTACGATTTTTAAATGTCTTTTCTTTTTCTTTTTTTTTTTAAATGTCTTCTTTTTTTTCCATTTTTATATTATATTAAAGTTTAATATTTTGATAATAATCATATGTGTTGGATTTTTCAAGGAATTAAATTTCTTCTTTTTTTTATTAAATTATATTAACGTTTAATATTTTGATAATAATCATATGTGTTGGACTTTTCAAGAAATTTTTTTTAATGCTTGTTCTTATGCATCAAAGTGTATTATAAGGAATAATAATCATATGTGTTGGACTTTTCAAGGAATTCATATGCGTTGAATTTCAAAGAATTTTTTTTATACTTGTTTCTTAATGCATTAAAGTGTTATTATGAGGGTGAGACTTGGGGTTGGAGAAGTTAATAAATGCTATTGTTTTTTTTTAAATCAAAAAATCAGAAAATTTAGATTGGAGATTGGAGCTCCCACAAGGCTTGGGGTTAAAAATCCCCTTTGCTTAATATATAGTACTAGCATATCACACGTGCTATGCACGGGTTGTGTTTCACCACTTTGTCTTCTTATTTTTTTTTAATGTTTTTTTTTGTATTATATTAAAATTTAATATTTTGATAATAATCATATGTGTTGGACTTTTCAAGGAATTCATATGTTTTTAAGGAATTTTTTTATTGGGGGTATGTTGGTCTGGCTTAATTTGAACAGATTATAGTTTTTGGCTTCTAAAAAGCTACTACAGAGTGTTTGGTTAAGCTATAGGCCAACAGCTTCAATTTCCATAGATTTTTTTCTTACATAAATTCGTCCAAAATCAAAAAGCGGCTGGGAGCCGCTTCCGTAAGTGGATTATGCGGAGGGGGTGTTGAAATCATAGTTGTCAAATCGGGATTCGTATCGTGAATCGAAATAGTCTCGTACCGAATCGTGAATCGAATCGAATCGAATAATCGTGAATCGTAAAGATTCGGTCACTTCTTCTAAATTATTTAAAAACATATATTTACACATTTAAAAGTTAAATATCTCTTATGAATATAAAATATTTAGACTTAAATCAATAAAAATATTATTTTGAATGATAATCACATAGTTTAATAAGTAAGAAGTTAACAAACGTTCCTATGTCACCATCTTATCTTTTTTTTTCTCTTTTAGATATTTCTTACCAACCATTCTTAATAAAAATAATAACCAAATAGACAAACTATCAATTTCTAAAGTAACAATAATTAATAACGATATTAATATTTGGACAATAAGCATACATACTTTTCTAAGTAACAGTGAGTAAATAATAAGAAATTATCATTTAGAATCTTTTTTTTTAAAGCCTAAAATATTTTAAAGAGTATAACTGACCTCATACATGTAATATTTAATTTAATAAAATAGCAATAGATAATTCATTGTGTAATTTTAATCTTAAACATCTTTAGAAGATATATTACGATTTTTTAAAGGAAAAAAAAATTGAGAAGAAAGGTTAAAAATATGTTGGGTCTGACTAAATCTAATTGGATCCTATTAAAAACTTCATGATCACTAAAATAACACCAAATCATGTATATATGCTGGTTATTTTGGTATTAAACGCTATTAGAAGTTGTATTATGTCATTTTTACTAAAAAGATGGAGGAAATATTGAGTCAAAAATATGTCGGATACAATAATTTTAAAAATTGCATGAATCGTAAAAAGTGAATCGAATCGTGAATCGATTGTGAATCGTGCGATTCACTAGAGATTCACTTCCAAATAGATTCACCCTTAGATTCGTATCAATTTTGCAAAAATCGCGAATCGAATTGCGAATTGTAAGATTCTGATAACAGAGGTTGAAATTACTTAAACGCCCTTCACTAATTTGAAGTATTACCAAATTGCCATTATATAAACCACAAATATCACTATTCATTCTCTGGAAGGGAGAGAGAGAGAGAGAGAGGGGAAATCGTCACTCTCTCTCTCTCTCTCTCTCTCTCTCTGGCATTGTTCTTTGGTTGTGCTGTGAAACCCATCACAATCTGAAACCATCGCGATGCGAAACCCTAGCCTGACGATGGACGGCATGCTGATCAACGGCGTGACAATGCGAAACCCTAACCCTTATTCTCCTCTCCGGCGTCACGATCAACCCTAGCTCTCTCTCTCTCTCTTTGCGATCAACCCTAGCTCTCTCCGTGTTCACTCCGGTTTTGCAAAGGGCTGCTAGCGGTGGGATGAGGAGAAAGAGAAGAAGGGGGCAATCGGCGGTGGCTAGGGTTTGGTATTTGTAATGAATTAATAAATCAAAAAAACTTAACAATTTTTATATTATTAATTGATTTAATTGTAATGAATTAATAATAAATTAAAAAAATTAACAATTTTTATATTATTAATTTGTATTATAATGAAAAAAAATAATCACAATTTTTAATTAATTGATATTGTGCATAATGAAAAAATAAATCACAATTTTTATATTAATTGGCATGTAATTAAAAAAAATAAAGAAAATGAAATAGGTTAACAATTTTTATATCTAATAAGGGCCAAAAAGACATTACACAACAAAAAAGCTATTTTACAACTTATTAAACAAACACTACTCAGCAACTTAAATTTATAATCTAACAGTTATACCAAACAGGTTAACAACTTCTGATTAAATCTATAATATATAATCTATTAAGTTATAAGCTATAATCTATTTTAACAGCCGCACCAAATACTCTCATTATATGGAGGGACAGGTAGATGGAATTTTTTTATGTGACAGCACAAACTAGATGACAAGGGAGGTGAGGGATTTTAAATGGCTAGGTTTATGAAAAGATTAAGAAAGCCAGAGCCACGGAAAGAATTTCTCTAGATACATTGGCTTTATGGCGGGCAGAATGGCATTATCTATGACCATTCATCTAGAGTCAACCATGTTGCATAGCTTCTTTTTCTTTTTTTTTCTTCTTTTTTTTTTTTTTTTTGACGAGTAAAACCCCAAGTTGTATGGCATAAAAAACAACGCACGTACACATTAATGTGTGTTTGGGAGGGAAAAGATTGGGTACACACCTAACTTTTGGCATAGTACAGCATAGTACACAAAATGATTTCCCTGAGACTTGAACCCATAACCTCAAAGTTATCAGGCCAAGATTTTACCATTGAATGGCATAGCTTGATAAAATTCCATAACCAACCAAGTAGATTGATGTATGGGTTCAAGCCACTAGGTAACCCAAACCAACCCAAAGATCTAACCCCTCTATATATTTTGTAAAAAAAAAATTATATATTGTACAACATACTTGACGTCCTTCAAGTTATTGGTCAAAACACGCCTTAAGGTAATCCTCTATATAATTTGTAATACATTTAAATATTGTACTCTAAGAAGCTCGGACATGACACGGACACAAACATGCAAATTTTAAAAAAATGTAACACACGACATGTTAGGAACACATTCGAAACATATAATTTTATATATTTATTATATGTTATTTTTAAATATTTAAATTGTATATCAAATTTATCAACCTTAGGTATGCTATTTTAGTAAAAAAAAAATTAAATTTTGAAAAAAATTGCTCTCAGCTTGTCCTTAATGTGTCTCTAGCGTGTCCGGCGTGTTCATGTCCGTGTCCGACATGTGTCAGACACCTGTACGTAACCTCCAGAGAGGTGTGCCCGTGTTTCATAGATTGTACTAATATACTTGACATTCCTTCAAGTTATTGGTCCAAAACATGTCTTAAGGTAGACAATATAGCTATCAGATCTTTATACAATACTAACATATAGCCTGAACTACAAGTTTAACTTGAACCAATGTAGTGTTTCTTGATTAATTTGGTTTGGTTATACTAATTACTTGGTTCAGTTCCAAGTCCAAAAAATAGGAACTGACCAAGGTCCATTTAGTTTTGGGTTTGGCACTAACCCTAAGAGTAAGCATGTGCCTATAGAGATTACGCTAGGTTCATAGAGACCATGACGGAATAGTAACCAATACTATGGGCTAACATATAGCTAGATTTGCAAGTTTACCCCGAACCAAAACAAGGTTTCCCAATCTAGTTTGGTATGGTTTTACCATTTACTCAATTCCGTTCCAAGTCCAAAAAATGGGAGCCAACTCCATTTTGGTTTTGAATTTGACAGTAACTTGAACCGAACTAACCCACCCCATGCACACCCCTAAGAGCAAGTATGCTTCTATTACAAATTATGCCAGGTTTATAGAGACGGTGGGAACAAAAAATCATTGGAGCAGTGCAAAAATGAGAGCTCAAGGCATGAATCTGTGAAAGGTTGTATGGTACGTGCACCACTGTATACTGACCAAGATGGTTCGCTAACTTCGAAAGGTGATTGGATAGGAAGATTTGGAAAAAATTATTTCCACACACCTACTTATCTCAGTACACATCATTTCTCAATGCACACCTTTATAAATTTGATTAGGTGTTATTTGTCTCATTCCACACATCATATATTCCAATTCTAACCTTAACTCAAATATTGTACACAACTTACTACCCAAACTCACACAATCACTAATTCTGAATTCACCAATTCTGAATTCACCGATTCTGATCTCATCATTGATTCTGATCTCACCAGTTTGATCAATTCACTGATCTCATCACTAATTCTGAATTCTACCCTTTTTCTTCCATTTCCTTTATTGAATTAATAACTGTGATTAAATTCTGTTTCTGGGTTTTGCTTTTCTAGGCCATGTATATGTATGTGTATGTGTATGTATAATGTATACACACATGGGTGTGCACTTCATATGGTTGAACAATAATCCTAGTAAAGTAATTCTAGAAAACCTAACCGCTTTTCTTTATGGTTAATGTAATTGTTGTTGGCCTTGCTCTGAACATCATTCTAGTAGGGTATCTTCATGAAAAAAAAACAAGAAGAAGAGCGAAAGCAGAGAGACAAGGAAGAGGAAGAATGAAAATCGTCAAGAAGAGATTCGCAAGAAACAGGAAGAGAATAGGAACAATTTGTCTCACTGCAATCAACCGGAGAAATTGCAAGTAGAAGTGATTGTGATTGACGATGAAAAACGGAAGATTGACGATTCGAAGAAGAAGGAGAAACTTAGGGTGGAGAAAAACCTAACCGGTGGTACAGAACATGGGTTGGAAGAGGAGAAGAATACTCCAATGGTTTTGACTGAAATAGACCGTAGAAAGGAAGGGGTTACGAGCGAGTTCTAGTGGAGTGGCAAATAATGGCAATAAATGGTATGGCTTGGGAGAAGAAAATTCCAGTGGATCGATCAGTTGAAATTGGGAAGAAATTGAATGATCTTTCACTAAGTAGTGGGAAAGGAGGCAATGAGAGAGGAAGAAATGAGATGGGTTGGTTAGGGTTTTGATGTTTATTATGGTCATTTTAGTTTAAGGTATAATTGTCATTAAAATAAAATTTTATCAAGTGTGTTCATTGAGGTAAATAAGTGTGTGGAAATAGAATTTTCCGAAGATTTCGGGTGAGATCTTATTATTAGGTGCTATGTGGCAAGAAAGTTGCAACTTCTCCCAGAAAGAGCATATGGAAAGTAAATGTGTGTTCAACCATTGGGGTTAGCCCAATGGCCATAACTTGTGTTCCTCACTCGGAGGTCGTACTCTCCCCTCCCCCTCCAATGAACCCAAAAAAAAAAGAGTAAATGTGACATTCTAGGTTTCTTTTCTATATGGACGGTAGCCTGAAAGCAATTCTAACTTCTACAAATTTGGAGATGAGAGGACAAATGCTTCTTAATTGACATTAAGAGCATATAGAGGGTAAATGGAAGGATAAATTGACAATAACAATTAGGTTCCATGTGGCAAGAGGGTGGTAGCTTTTCCTAGAAGAGCGTATGGAGGGAAAATGTGTCGTCCAAGGTTTTTTTCTATATGGAGTGCAACCTTAGAGCAATTATAACTATTAAAAAATGGGTTCTATTAAACTAACATGATAAGTGCACATTAGTTTGTAATGAAAGATTGTAAATTTTGTTTGTTTGTATACCACTACTCATTCTAGAATGAAAAACGGAATAGTGATGAAAGATGTACTCATAGATGTCCTCGATGCACCCATTAGTATGAGATCTTAACAAACTGACTACAACCTAATTCCGAATTTTGCATCACAGCTTCAGCAGTACCTCATATCACATATGTAACTATAAAGTACATTATGAAATACAATTTTAAGTCCAGTTTAGCCTGAAGAACGTGAAAACTCACCTTAAGCCTCCTCAGGTTATCGTGCAAGGCTTTCTTAGTAATCTCAGCCTGCTGTGATATTGGCATCACATCCAAACCCGGAAATCCTCCGACTGCTCCTCCAATGCTTGGAGCCACACTAGGGACTGAAGAAAATGAAGCTGCTGCAGGAGGGTATGTATAATTTTGTTGCGGAACACTCTGAACTACAGGCACACTATTATTCACTACTACCCTACTAGATGAATCATCCACTCTCTTCCCTAACCCTTTCCTAAATTGTTCTTCCTCCCAAATCTTGTCCTCCTCATCTTCATCATCACCACCATCAACTTCATTATCCTTCCTAAACCCACCATGTGGTGTTGTTGTTGCCTTCTCATCAACATCCTCAAACACACCTTTCTTCCCACCATCCACTTTCTCCCCAAAAAACCCAATTCTGCTTTGAAACTCCGGCTCCTCATCGCTCAATCCCTCCGCCTCCCCATGATTACTCCCTCCATCCAAGGCAATAAAATCCGGTGCCGCAGCCTTCGACTGCCTGAGCCGCTCCCTCTTCGCCCTAATCGCATTTATAGTCGCTTGATCGGGAATCAACGACCCAGATGAATCCCTACCTTTCCCTAACCCAATCGAACCCAATCGGGCCGTCGCATCATCTCTCTCCCTCCCAAAATTACCCCTTTTCTCAATTCCTTCATCATCATCATCCAATTCATCAATTTCTTTTAGAATTCCCCCAATTGGGGCCTTTGGGTCAGCGTTGATTGAAGGCTTGACGAGGCCTTTCAAGACAATGACGGGTTCGGAGGAGGGATTGGGGCGAGAGCTCGCTAGGGTTTTGGTGTTCTTCTGGAGCTCAAGGAGGGCTTCTTTGGTATAAGTACCGGCTTGGGGCTGGACATTGGAGAGGAGAGAGGAAGAGGAAGGTGTGAGGCGGTCCTTGGAAGTAGTGATCTTGTGAGACGAAGAAGAAGAAGAGGAGGAGGGTTTGTTGAAGCGAGAAGAAGAAGATGAGGATTTGGAGGAGCGACGAGAGATTGGTGAGTCGGTTTCTTCGTCGTCGGCGAAACTCAGGAGCTTTTTCGGGGCTTGATGGGTTGGTTTCTTGGCGGTGACGGAGATGGACTTTGATGGGGGTTTGGGTTTGGCGGCTGCGGCGGCGGTGGCGGTGCCATTGACGCCGCCGTCGTTGTCATCGTCGTCTTCGTCGTCGGTGCGGCGGCGGAAGTTTCTGGCTCGGCTGCTCATGGGGTGGCGGTGGCGGTGGCGGTGAAAGTTGAGAGACTTTGACGGCTCGTCGAGCCATTATGCTTTGTAAGCTTTTATTCAACAATGGAAGTCGAAAGGAGACAGTCGTGTAGATATCTGTGTGGGCTTGGTCCACTGCCAGTGCCCAATTGGGCCTTTTCACACTGTCTTGTTTTTAAACTTTATGGGGTCCAGTCTTATGAACCGGATTTAATTCCGAGCAAATTCTAATCCAAATTAACTAGCCTATCACCCGTGCTATGCACGGGATAATTATAGATACTCCCTCTGTCTCAAAATAATGGTCCCTTTTGGGGAATCCAACTTTTTTTTATAATACAATTATTGCACTTTAAAAAAGTTAATTTTTCAAAATTACCCTTTTGATAGTACATTTTTTAAGAATATCAATGTCATAATTGTACTTTTATGTTGTTTATTAATTTAAAAGAATGGCAAAATAGGATATTTATATTATTTTTGTACTTGATTTTTGAAGAGGGACTAATATTTTGGGACAATGAAAAATGGAATAAGGGACTAATATTTTGGGACAGAGGGAGTATTTATATTTGTTTTAGATTTTTTTAATATATAAATTATGTTTTTTTAAGATTTTTTACAAAAATAATTTAACAATCTTATCACTAATCATAGTGTATGAGAGAAGTTGAAAAAGGTACTGTAGTAACTATACACAGATTGTATCTATAATTATTTGTATGAGGAGATTTTAAATGCTGATCAAGAGATTTTGACCAATTCAATAAATGCAGGCATGTGGAAAGACATGTGGATTGAAAAAAGTTAATAAATGTTGATCAGGGGATTTTGACCAAATCAATAAATGCTGAGTTTTTTTTTTAATAAAAAATTTAGAAATTCAAATTGAGATTATTTAGAGCCATTGAACAAACTACAATCACATTTTTATTTTTATGAGTTAACTTCAATCATATTAAAAAATTAAATTATAAACAAAAGGAGATAACTTCAATCATACAAATCACAATTTTTTTAATGCTATTTAACTACAATGACATTTTTCTCATAATAAAAAATAATAATTGAAAAAAATAACCATTAAAATAGTAATAAAAAAGATTATTTAGAACCATTGAACAAACTACAATAACATTTTTCTTTTTGTGAGTGTTTATGTTTGTCTAATTTCAATCATATTAAAAAATAAAATTATAAATAAAAGGAGATAATTTCAATAATACAAATCACAATTTTTTTAATGCTATCTAATCATCATCAATAATTAAAAAAACACGATAATTTATGTTTCAAAAAATATAGTGAGTTAAAAAGATCAATTACAGTTTTTTGGGGGGTCAAAATCCAATCTAATCATCATCAATAATTGGTGCATTATGTGACCCTAATGAGTACAATCCATTTTTGTTTTTCAAAAAACACAGTGAGTTAAAAATCAAATCACAAATTAAGTGAATTGATAGTTAAAAAAACACAATAATTTTTTTTCAAAAAACACAGTGAGTTAAAAAAATCAATTACAATTTTTTTTTCAAAATACAATCTAATCATTATCAATAATTGGTACTTTAAAAACCAAATCAGAAAAAAATCAAATCAAATCAATCACAAATATTCTTATGCAATCTAACTACAATCATATTTTTTTCATAAATAATTGTAAAGAAAAACCATTAAAATAGTAAATAAAAAATTAAATCACATTAAAAAAAAAACATTGAACAAATTACAATCACATCACATTTTTCCCATAATAAAATAAATAAATAAATAAATAAAAGAACCATTGACTAACTGCAATCACATTAAAAAAAAAAAAAACCATTGAACTAACTACAATTACATTTTTTTTTCTTTGTGAGTGTTTATGTTTATCTAACTTCAATCATATTAAAAATAAAATTAAAATAGTAAATAAAAAGATTAAATAACATTAAAAAAAAAAAACCCATTGAACTAACTACAACAATCATATTAAAAAAAAGTACCATTGAACAAAGTACAATCACATCACATTACAATCACATTTTTTTTCTTTGTGAGTGTTTATATTTATTTAACTTCAATCATATCAAAAATAAAATTAAAATAGTAAATAAAAAGATTAAATAACATTAAAAAAAAAAACATTGAACTAACTACAACAATCATATTAAAAAAAAGAGCCATTGAACAAACTACAATCACATCATATTTTTCCCATAATAAAATAAATAAATGAAAAAAAAGAACTATTAAACTAACTACAATCACATTAAAAAAAAAAGAATCATTCAACTAATTATAATCACATTTTTCTCTTTGTGAATGTGTATATTTATCTAACTTCAATCATATTAAAAAATCAAATTATAATTTTTTATTCGCTAGACAAATCACAAATATTTTTATGCGCTATCTAACTACAATATTAAAACAGTAAACAAAAGGAAAAGTCAAGAAAGAGAAAAACAAAAGAAGACTTACTGTTTGCATACGTGATTACTGAAGTTGAAAGTGTAGAAGTGAGAAATCAAGAAGGAGAAAATAAAAACGAGACTCCCTGTTTGCAATAGGTATGTGAAAAGGTAAAAAGAGTGTGTGTATTGGAAAAATTAAAAAAACTTGGAAGAATTTAATAAATGCTAAGTTTTTTTTTTTTCAAAAAAAATTAAAAAAATTAAGAAATTAAGGTTCAGATATTGGAACTCCCACAAAACTTGTGGATAAGAGATAGATATAAATAAATAGATAGATATAGATATAGATATTTATATTTGTTTTAGATTTTTTTTAATATACAAACTATTTGTTTTGGAAAAGGTACTGCAATAATTATGAGAGAAGTCAAAAAGTCTTGTGGGTTGAGAGAAATTAATAAATGCCGAGGTTATTATTTTTTTTTTTTTAAATGAGAAAATTAGGATTGGCATATTGCAGCTCCCACAAGCCTTGGGGGTTAAAAACTCCATTTTGCTTAATATATAGTATAGATATAGATAGATAGATAGATATATCTTTTTATTTTTATTTTTATTTTTATTTTTATTTTTGTGTGGTTTCTATTCGGGTATTTTTTTTTCAATTTATTGAAGATGGAGTTGTGGGTATCTTTTTTTTTTAATTTAATTTATCTGTGGTTTTCATTTGTTTTTAATTATTATTATTTAGGTAAGTTATGATGTGAGTTAGATATGTGATAGACATGTGATAGACATGTGAGTTTTATTGATTTAAAGCTTATTCAGATAAGATTTAAAGTTTATTTAGATAAACTTTAAAGATTTTTTTTTTAGTTTTTTTTGTTATGTTATAATATAATATATAAAATATAGGTAGATATCTACAATTTTAATAAAAAATATTATCTGATTTTTTGGGAAAGAGAAAAAGAATGCAAGTTTTAACATTTTTTTTTGAAAATTTGTGAGAGAGATTAGTAGGGAGAGATTATGAAATATTTTGGTTATTAAATAAATAAATCAATCAATAGTTTTTTTTAATTTATTTTGTAAATTAAAAACAAATAAACCAGTCAATAGGTTTTTTTAATCTATTTTGTAAATTAAAAATCAATAATTTTGAAAAATTGATTAATTTGTCCCATTAAGTGATTTAAAATTTTGATAGATATACATAAAAAAAATACATAATTATATTATTAAATCATAATTTAAATTTAGATGTTATATCTTTTTGAGATCTATAGCTAAATTCTTATATTTTTTTAAAATTTTTGTGTGTAACTATAGTATATGGGAGAAATTAAAAAGGGTGTTGTAATAATTATGAGAGAAGTCAAAAGGGATTGTGGGTTGGGAGAAGTCAATAAATGTTGAGGTTGGGTTGGAAGAAGTCAATAAATGCTGAGTTTTTTTTTTTTTTTAAATCAAAAAATTAGAAAATTAGGATTAGGAGATTGGAGCTCCCACAGGCCTTGGGGTTAAAAACCCCCTTTTGCTTAATATATAGTATAGATAATTATCTATATATGTGAATTACGATTTTTAAATGTCTTTTCTTTTTCTTTTTTTTTTAAATGTCTTCTTTTTTTTCCATTTTTATATTATATTAAAGTTTAATATTTTGATAATAATCATATGTGTTGCATTTTTCAAGAAATTAAATGTCTTCTTTTTTTTATTAAATTATATTAAAGTTTAATATTTTGATAATAATCATATGTGTTGGACTTTTCAAGAAATTTTTTTTATGCTTGTTCTTAATGCATCAAAGTGTTATTATAAGGAATAATAATCATATGTGTTGGACTTTTCAAGGAATTCATATGCGTTGAATTTCAAAGAATTTTTTTTATACTTGTTCTTAATGCATTAAAGTGTTATTATGAGGGTGAGACTTGGGGGTTGGGAAAAGTTAATAAATGCTAATTTTTTTTTTTTAAATCAAAAAATCAGAAAATTTAGATTGGAAGATTGGAGCTCCCACAAGGCTTGGGGTTAAAAATCCCCTTTTGCTTAATATATAGTACTAGCATATCACACGTGCTATGCACGGGTTGTGTTTCACCACTTTGTCATCTTATTTTTTTTAATGTTTTTTTTTGTATTATATTAAAATTTAATATTTTGATAATAATCATATGTGTTGGATTTTTCAAGGAATTCATATGTTTTTAAGGAATTTTTTTTATTGGGGGTATTTGGTCTGGCTTAATTTGAACAGATTATAGTTTTTGGCTTCTAAAAAGCTACTACAGAGTGTTTGGTTAAGCTTAAGGCCAACAGCTTCAATTTCCATAGATTTTTTTCTTACATAAATTCGTCCAAAATCAAAAGCGGCTGGGAGCCGCTTCCGCAAGTGGATTATGCGGAGGGGGTGTTGAAATCATAGTTGTCAAATCGGGATTCGTATCGTGAATCGAAATAGTCTCGTACCGAATCGTGAATCGTAAAGATTCGGTCACTTCTTCTAAATTATTTAAAAACATATATTTACACATTTAAAAGTTAAATATCTCTTATGAATATAAAATATTTAGACTTAAATCAATAAAAATATTATTTTGAATGATAATCACATAATTTAATAAGTAAGAAGTTAACAAACGTTCCTATGTCACCATCTTACCTTTTTTTTTCTCTTTTAGATATTTCTTATCAACCATTCTTAATAAAAATAATAACCAAATAGACAAACTATCAATTTCTAAAGTAACAATAATTAATAACGATATTAATATTTGGACAATAAGCATACATACTTTTCTAAGTAACAGTGAGTAAATAATAAGAAATTATCATTCAGAATCTTTTTTTTTAAAGCCTAAAATATTTTAAAGAGTATAACTGACCTCATACATGTAATATTTAATTTAATAAAATAGCAATAGATAATTCATAGTGTAATTTTAATCTTAAACATCTTTAGAAGATATATTACGATTTTTTAAAGGAAAAAAAAAATGAGAAGAAAGGTTAAAAATATGTTGGGTCTGACTAAATCTAATTGGATCCTATTAAAAACTTCATGATCACTAAAATAACACCAAATCATGTATATATGCTGGTTATTTTGGTATTAAACGCTATTAGAAGTTGTATTATGTCATTTTTACTAAAAAGATGGAGGAAATATTGAGTCAAAAATATGTCGGATACAATAATTTTAAAAATTGCATGAATCGTAAAAAGTGAATCGAATCGTGAATCGATTGTGAATCGTGCGATTCACTAGAGATTCACTTCCAAATAGATTCACCCTTAGATTCGTATCAATTTTGCAAAAATCGCGAATCGAATTGCAAATTGTAAGATTCTGATAACAGAGGTTGAAATTACTTAAACGCCCTTCACTAATTTGAAGTATTACCAAATTGCCATTATATAAACCACAAAGATCACTATTCATTCTCTGGGAGGGGGAGAGAGAGAGAGAGGGGAAATCGCCACTCTCTCTCTCTCTCTCTCTCTCTGGCATTGTTCTCTGGTTGTGCTGTGAAACCCATCACAATCTGAAAATTGTAATAAATAAATAAACTTGTTATTTATCTTTGTTTTCAAAAAATTGTAACAATATTTATAGAAGTTATCAAATTCTTCCATTCTTTCATTGCCTCCCACCATGTTTATCAACCACCTACCGCTCATCACTATCACCGGCTACAAAATGAATTTTTTTAGAAACGAAATTTTCATTCATTGTTTAGCCATCCTCACCTTCGGCCGCTTACAACTACCATTGTCTGAGATTACCTCATTGAAAACCCCCTCCAATCGAAATCATCTCCGATCACCATGCTAAATGGCCAGCTATTATTCTGACCGTTGACAACTACTTTCAGCTATCACCTTATTTGTTTTCAAAGCAAGTGGACAACATATTTTTTAATTTTTGTTTTTAGTAATATAAACATGTTTAACTTTATATTTTTATTTTCTTTTTTTACTGGAAGGCACCTCAAAAACTGCCCAACCATTCAACTTCAGGCCTTGCATTTGAGCAGTCACCAGCTACACAGATCTAAAATGTTTGTTTTGCAGATTGCAGACAACCCGCCAGGCTGTACCCTCTATAACCATACCCGTAATCCAACTCCAACATCATTATTTTGAGCAGTCACCAGTTAATAATTTCTTTAAGGTTGTGTTTAGATCATGGATTTGGGTAGAAATTTAGCAATGAAATCCAAATCCATGATCCAAACACAATCTAAGAAAAGTATGCAAAAACACATCCGAACAAGAACAACCAGAATGTCACAAACAATGAACTCAGTACAGTATTGAATGCAACGGAAGGCTCACTCTGAAGCCAGTTTGAACTCAGGTCCACTACTATCATTTGTGCTTTCAGTAAAGCTTTCAGTGAATCAACTAAATTTATTTGCATTCTAAATTGAAATTGCTGAGTTTTGACAATTCACATCACTTCCTTCTTAAGATGGGTAATAGAATACCCATTTTCCTTGGGCATGACAACACAGATAGCTCGTAGGCCTTGAAATCCTCCACCTCAGTTATGAGCTGCACAAGAAAAGTCCATATTTTTTGTCACACAAAGCTAGAGTAATCTATCAATCACAAGTTTCAAACAATGTTAGAATTCAGAAGAGAAAACAAGAATTTCGATAAACAAACAAATGCAGAAACTAATGTCATTGTTGGCCAAAGAATTATGTTCTTTCATTTGAAGAATACCACAAGATTTAGCACAAACAGGATACAGAAAACACTCGAATAGATATCAGAATTCCTCATCCAAAACACCGAAATAATTCCTTCCTAGTAATTGTCTTGCTGTGTGAAGTACATCAGCTGTACTATCAGTGAGTATTCTAGTAAAAATCAAGTAAATGCAAAGATTGCTGCCCAGAACATTTTTGTAGAGCCTAACTGGATTGGTATATCCATTAGATGAGCTTTCCTCCTTAATGGCATTAATTAACTACTACTCTTTTGAACCTTGCTTACAAGTTGACCCAGTAAGTACCCCATCCGAGGAGGAGTCTGACTCTTCTATGGTTAATTTGTGCAGTAACTTATGAAGTAAGTTTTTTATTGGTTAATAATTGTGCACGGGATAAGCTTAAGATTGGAAATGAAGAAATAAATACATAGGTATATACACTTATAATGAATTATAGTGTAAATTGTTATCTAAACCAATAGATAATTTACTCTATAAAACACAGCAATACGTAACTTTAACGGATTTGGATTATCCAAGGATATGGATTATACTGGAACTGAAAAGAGTTTATTGGATGTTTGAGATGATCTGTGTGAATTATTCATTAATGCAATCAAGCAAAATAAAATCAAGTTTCCAAGTTTTCAATTACTGGTCTCAGAGAGGACGAGATTTTTGGAGAGTTATTTGAGATGGTCTTGATGTGAAACACTAGCTAATTCAATCAAGCATAAACATTTTTTAACCCAAATTTTCTAGAATTCTGATAACTTTTAATCCATCTCAACAAACACATTCTTGCAACACAATGTAGAACCCTATACATACATATCTTCCTTCTATTGAGAGGTTAGATCTGATTCTATCATGCTGACAATGACAAATGAACATAAAATCTGCAAAATAGACAGGATCACTGAAATTGATCTATCACTTTTCATAACCATCAACTAGCAAACCCAAGATAATAGCAAAGTGATCATCACACAAAATTACAATAGGTTCTCCTGAAACTTTTGTGAGACAACACCAAAGAGCATAGGACAAGGCAAACTTGAGTCAGATGAGCAAAAGACCGTTTTTTATTTATTATTTTATATATATATATAGAAAATCCATCACATTAAGCAATTATAAAAGAACAGGCAAAAAAGATGAAGAGGAAAGTGGTCATGAGATAGAAGTGCAATAGTAGAAGGTTTTGTACAAACACAAAATCGACAGGCGCATGAAATATTTAGCTAATATTTGACATATAATAACTGTCACACTAACCTCAGAAATGGGGAAAACAAAATCCTTTATCACCTTTGCCAGAGGACTGAATCTGGCGTTGCAACTCCTCATCAGCATTCCTCAGGAATTGATCCCAACCACTCCCTGGACTGGTGTCTAAGTAATCGTAAGGAACTGCAGTTTTTAATCCAGGCCGTACTCCACACTGGCTCTCTACTATTCGAAACTCCAAAGTATTACCATTTTCATTAAAATTTTGCTCCAATTCCTCCCATGTAAACAGCAGTGGCAGTGTAAATGCACCCCAAGGGTTAAAATCCAAAAGCTTAACCTGCCCATCCTTTCTAACATAAACATCAAACGTGTAATTTTCAGACTCAAATTTCATCCTCACTTCATCCGTAAAAAATTCCCGAATCACCACTTCTAGCTCATTTTTCCTCTCAAGAAGGGCAGGATAAAATCCAGTGACCTCACGTTGGGAAATTCCAACTAGGAGCTGACAATGTACAAAGCAACGAAATTCCATCTCTGGACGGAGAGAGGGATACCACTTGCGAAGAGCTAGGAAGAAACTTGAGGGTCTTGATGAACTCTTGTCGTTGCACGAATCATATGCATGACACAGATCATGGACAAGAGAGTCAGACGATCGTAGCAAAAGTGCGATCTCACTGAAAGAGGTGCACTTGAGGCTTCCAGTTGAGCTGATCCAAGCAGAGTCTTTAGGTGCACTCCAATTCAACTTGGGAAAGATAGCACCCCCAAGGGATTCAATAGATTTCTTGATCTGCAATTCAAGTTCTGGGAAAGAAGGCGCTGGTGAAGGTTGTTCTGATTCGTCTCCAGATCCTTCTGATACAACATAATCTTCTTCCTCTTCAGGTTTATGGACTCTATTGGGTAGGGCATCTTCATTTGATATGGAAAGAGGAAGAAGGAAGGGCCCAGAATCATCAAGAAGATACTTAATAAAGGATTCTGGAAGTTCATGAATCAAGGTTTTGATAGAGACTGATTTAAATTTTGGGTACCATTCCTGAATCTGGCATCTGTTTACTTCTTCTTCCTGCATTTTTTGTTGAAGAAGACAAAGACTCCTTTCTCTATCTTTTAGCAAAGCAAAATTACTTTCTTCTGATTACTGTGCAACATTTCCAGAGTCCATTAGTAAGTGAGTTTGGGAGAAGTCAAAGTATAGTCAATGTAATAGGTCCCAGTTGCCAAAATACCCAGTGGAAAGAACACAAGTTACAAAAGACCATAGATTTGTACCTTAAATCTTAGTTCTTGGAATGGTATGAATTTTGCAACAAGGATCTGACAAAACAAAAAGAACTACTCTGTATACAAGCATTTTGGCTCCTAACAAAATGACATTCATTGAAACGAAACTTTATCGAACACAAAAAGCTACAAACCACTTCACTGACCCATCTGCGTCTTTCCTATCCCTAACTTTGAGCTAATCCTCATCATAAACAAGTGAAGTTACAATATCAACAGAAGGCTTTCCATTGCCCAAATAAGTATTATTGATGGATCCTCATTTAAGTATGTTAAAAAATGTTATAATGCAGAATGACTTCTTGACACAGGAAGTAGATAATGGGATTGAAAAATGAGCAACCCAGTTGTTTGCAAGGAGGATGAACTTGAATAATCATATGTTTTGAGTGAGCTTTGAACAATAAACCTAACACTTCAAATTCACTAATTCATTAGAAAAGGCCGCCAGGCAAAATGTCAAACCAAGAAAAGAAAGATTAAAAAGAACTAATTTCTGTTGAATCTTTAAAAGTTCAAAACTGGGTCAGGCAATTTGTCAAACATCTTTGGCGCAACATATATTCCCATTCTTCAACAGCACAAAAAACCATCAAAACTTAATTCTTATTTCTCAACCTATATTCAAATGCTTCAGTACTTTATTAACTATTTCAAAGGTAATAATTGCTTCAGTTGCGAACTATACGAAACAAAAATGAAAGAAAAGTAAAGAAAAAAGACATGTTGGCATTGAAATTCGTGGAAATACTAAAAGAATCAGAGAGAAGAAACGAAGATACAAAGAAAAAAAGTGAATTTTTACCTGGTGGAGGCAAAAGAGTGGATTTGAAGTTTAAAAAGTTGGGTTTTGGAGATGGATCTTTGATTTTCAACTTCAACTAGTCTCTCTCTCTCTCTCTCTCTCTCTCTCTCTTCAACATTTGGGTGTGCGTGTGGCTCAGACGAATGCTTCGGAATTCCAGGAACCGGTGAATGGCGGCTGAAACTTTTCCACAGCAAAATAACAAGGTTGATTATAATTACACCAAGACCCCCAGTTATTAGCTAATACAATGCAAAATGCCTTATACCCCCAGTATTCTTTACACCCAGTGACACCCAGTGCCACGTGTCACTGGGTGATTGGACTGAAATAAAAAAATAAAAAAAAACTGACCAGTGGGGCGCCCCCACGTCACTGGGGTCGACACCCACTGGGTGTACCCAGCGTGATTGACAATGCAATAAAGGTTGAGACCTCTAATTAGAGATGGAATTAGTGATGTGGTAGTGGGTAGGGGTGGGCGCGGGTCGGTTGCGGCCACGAAATCTCCAATCCGCCATCCGTCCGCCAGATTGGCGGATTGGAGAAAATTAATCCGCATCCGTCCGCCAATCCGGCAGATATGGATTGAGCGGATTGGCGGTTTGGCGGATGGATACGAATCGGTTTGGCGGTTTCAAATTTTATAAATTTTCAACATAATTCAACTTGTGTACTTCCTCAAAAAAAAAAAAAAAAAAAAAGAGAAGAAAGTATTACAGTCAATGACTTAAAAAAATATTACCATCACTGCATGTCTCATCCAAAATAAGAAAGTTTGAAACTTTAGAATATCATAATCACTGCATGCCTCATCCACATACTACAATCACAGCATACCTCATCCACATAAACTATTACAATCTGTGGTTCTTAAAATATAAAAATAATTCAAACTACCAAAACTATAAATAAAGCAGTAGTAAAGATTGTATGTCTCTGTATTGTTACATCTATATTTGTTTTTGGAAACAAAAACCAACCAGCATATATCATATTTTCTATTTATTATTTTTAGAGATAGATTTAAAAACCAAAAAATATAGATAAATAATACGTTTATTTTTTTCAATTCAAAAAAGATATTCAAGTTGAAAACTTTTTTTCAACAGAATATTTAAACTCTTTTTTAATTGAAAACATAAACAGAATATTTAAACAAATTGAAAACACAAAGTCTTATAAATTACGAGGGGTGCTCGCGGTTTGGCGGTTCGGTTGCGGCCAAAAGAATCTCAAATCCGCCATCCGTCCGCCAGATTGGCGGATTGAAGAAAATCAATCCGCAACCGTCCGCTCGTCATCACGCATCCGTCCAAAATGCGGCGGATCGGTTTGGTTCGGTCGGTTTTGGCGGATCGGTATATCCGCTGCACACCCCTAGTAGTGGGTTCCATTCACTGTCAGTTTGTGCAATGTCTTGTGGTTTTTTTTTTTTTTACCTCACTAGTGGTGATTTAGAGCTCAATATTTAGAGCTCTAAATCATTACTGTTAACTAATATTAAGGTGAGCAGCGGATATTTCCATCCGTCTAAATTGGTCAAATCGAATCGATTCATCGCATTTTGGATGGATTTGTGATGATAAAAAGACAATTGCGGATTAATTTTTTTCGATTCGTCTAGTTTTGGATGGATGGTGGATTTGAGGTTCATTTGGCTACAACCGAACTGTCAAACCGTGAGCATTCTTAGTAATTTGTAAGACTTTATGTTTTTAATTTGTTTAGATATTCTGTTTGTATTTTCAATTGAAAAATAATTTAGATATTCTATTGCATTTTCAATTTGAAAATTCTTTTATCAAATGTTAAGGGCCTATTTGGTAACCATTTCATTTTTAGTATTTAGTTTATATTTACAAAAATTTTAAAAATTGTCATAAAAACTTGTTTGATAACTTTTTCTGTTTATAAATTATTGTCTCAGTTTATAAATTTGAGAAAAAAAACAAAAACTTAAAAAATGAGTTTTTGTTGGTTTTTAAATAGAAATTTAAAAATTTGACTAACAAATTTTTTTTCCAATTAATTTTTTTTTCACATTTTTTTTCAATTAATTTTTTTTTCTTTTTCCAATTATAATGTGTATGATCCCGTTGTCATAAATAACAAAAAATAAATATAAATATTTTAGGCATGAACAAACATATTTTTTAGTTTGTGTTTTTAAAAAATTTTAAACATTTTGTCCAAACCAAATGTATTTGTAGTTTATGTTTTTCTAAAAATAATAAAAAAATCAGTTTAAAATTTTTTTGTAAACATAAACTAAAAACGTTACCAAACGCTACCTTAGTGTTAATATTTGGTATTTTTGTGTGAAAAATTTAATACTTAATTTTGTCATTTAAAAAAAAATCAAATTAAATAGTTTTTAAATAATAAAAAAAGTAATGAAATAGTTTTGATAATGTATGATTTTTTTATACGTATTTATTATTGATATTTGATAATCTTTTAGTTATATTGAGTTGGATTGTTATAAAAAAAAATGTTGACAAGTTGTATTATGTTCAAAATTTGTAAAAGTTTAAACCGCCAAACCGATTCGCATCTTTCAGCCAATCCACCAATCCGCATCCATCAATCCGATGGACGAATGCAGATTGATTTTTTCTAATCTGCCAATCCGGTGGACAAATGACGGATTAGAGGTTTTCTGACCGCAATTGAACCACAAACACCCCTAGGTAATATCATCATCTCAACCCCTCATTTATTAGACTCGTTTGGAAAGTTGGTCATTTTAGTTGGCTTTTTGAATTGTTAATTATTTTAGTCTGATTAAAAAAAGTTGAATTTTAAAAGTTGATTGCTTTTTTTTATAATTGATTGATGATCGTGAGAGAAAAAGTGAAATGATTATAGTTTAGATGTGACATTTTATCTTATTAATTATTTTAACCTATTTTATCTTTATTATATATTTTAGTTTAAAAAGTCACTGTTAAACAGGGCCATTATATAATAGTTACATTAACCCCTTACTTATGAATCTATGTGCCTATTTGGCACAGCTTATTTTCAGCTTAAGTCAACTTATAGCTTAAAATAAGTCATTTTGGAGTATTTTGTGTTGCTTAATGGTGTAGATTATAGCTTTTATAAGCTGATTTTCAGCTTTTTCTTTGAATGGGGGAGAAGTTGCTTTTCCATTTTAGCTTTTAACGAAAAGTTGAAAATCGATGGGCAAAATTACTTAAATGCCCATCGTCAATTTCAACTATTACCAAAAACCCAAGTATATAAACTCCCTTTCTCAAAACACTGTTCGTTTGCTCACTGGAGAGAGAGAGAGAGGCGATTTCTAACAAACAAACCAGAGCTCTCTCTCTCTCTCGCTCGCTCTCTCTCTTAATATTTGCTCCGTTGTCACCTCACGTTACCACCGCCATCACGATCGCGATCTGAAACCTAACCACCGCCATCTCTCTCTCTCTCTCTGTCTCTATGGCTGCGTTGTTCTCCAGTGTTGTTTGCCACTGTTGGGATCGACTCGTGCACTTTCTCTCTATTTGCGATCGTGATTGCGATCTAAAACTCTAACCACCGCCGTCCCCCCCTCTCTCTCTCTCTCTTTCTCTCAATCTGCGTTATTCTCCGATGTTGAAACCCTAGCTACCAACGGCGGTTAATAAATTAATAAAATAATATGTAATGAATTAATAAATTAAACAAAATTAACAAAAAGAAAGAAGAGAAGGAAAAAAAAAAATGAAGAAAAAGAAAAAAAATCAACAATTTTTATATTGGTATCAATATTATTAATTATTAAAAAATTAATATTGTATATTTTTTAATAAATTAGTTATTAATTGATACTAATTAAGCAATTAATTGATACTAATTAATTTATAATGTAAAAAAATTGTTACAATAATACTTCCATTACATTTTTATCAAATGTATCAATTTTTATATTAATTGATACTAATTAATACTAATTATATTAACTTTTATTAATGAAATAATTTTTTAAAATTAAAACTGAAAAAAATGACAAAATTATCATTTTTATATCATATAAGGGCAAAAATAACAATTATACAGTAAAAAGCTATTTTACAGCTTATCAACCAAATACTACTCTATTGCTTAAATCTATAATTCCACAGTTGCACCAAACAGGTTAACAGCTTATGTTCACAGCTATAAATCTATAATCACTTTCTCACAGATCTACCAAAAGGGGCCTACAGGTATTAACCACCTTAACTATGGCTTATTTTAGAAAGTAAGTTAAAAATTAATTTTTTTGATTTTTTTTTTTTAAATATGCAAAAAAAATAGAGATAATGTGATTCAAAAAAGTCAAAAAATAAAAACATTAGTTTTAGTCGAGTTCCTAAAATAGGCCTATATATATTGTATAAATATCTTTTTTTAAGGTCAAAGTACTATTGTATTTTTTTTTTTTTATAGTTAAAAGGGTTAAAATTTATAAACCAAAGATGAGGGGAGTAAATAGATTTTATCTAATAGTTGAAGAGTCTAATTGTAATTAATCCAAACAAAAACGCAATATTATTGGTTGTTTTTTTTTTTTTTTGGCTTTCAGGCATTAGATATTGCTGGTAGTAATACGATGTGAACAAATTTCTATATCATGAACATATTTACATTTAAAAAATGTATACATAATTTTTTTTAAAAAAATGATGTGATATTAACATTTTTACACTCTTAAAAATTTCTGCATACAATACTTGTACTTTAGCAGTCCTCTATGCAGTTTGGGTGCTTCATATACTTAAATTATATTTTACACTTTTTATTGAGAATGAATAAGGACAGTAACACACTATATTTATTTACACATCCATAGAGAGAAAGATGTGACACTTTCCCTCTCTCTCTATACGTATAAAGATGAGTGTGATTGTAGCAAGAATTGTGTTCCCATATTAGGTGGATGTAAGGAGAGAAGTTTAATGGATGTATTACACTTGAATGACTTGCTATTCAACTTAATAAACTTGCGAAAATGCATCCTACCTCCAGTAAAAGTGACACCCAGTGCCACGTGACTGCGGGATTGGAAGGAAATAAAAAAAAAAAAAAAAAAAACAGGCCAATTGCACTGCACCACCTCACTGGGGGTCGACCCCCAGTGGGGGTAGTGTTGATAAACTTGTATGTATTATAAAAAAATCAAACTATTTGAACATTTTGAGATTACCTCAGAAGACAAACAAATCAAATTTAAACAATTTACAAGACTCTTCTGGTTTACAGCTCTAGCGTTAAAGGAATGGCATTAGGAAATAGAAAGTGAGAAAATTTTATTGCATATGAGCCCATCTATACAATTTGGTTCATATGACTTTGATGGTTTTGTGCAAGAAAAGGGAAAATCTAGTGACTTCAATAATGGCAGTAAGTTTGAATTCTGAGTTTTGTTTTTGTAGTCTGATGGAGGGGGCTTTGAAAGGAATGAGATGGTGGTGGTGGTGATGGTGGTGAAGGGGGCGGTGGTGGTGGGGGAGAGGTGGAGGTTGAAGGGTGGGTGTAAACAGAGGAAAAATAACTCGAGCACCTCTTCCTTTCAAAACTGTCTCAGAAGACTATTTTTCACCATTGATGTTTTCAAAACTGATGAATACTATCAAATTTATCATTCATCATCCAAAAAGCTTCTAGTTTTTGAGAAATATACATAAATCCCACTAAAGTTCATAAGCATCATCTCCATAAACTTGGCACCAGAACCAGAATCAGAACACAAAACCGGAACTCTTAAACAAGATCTGACAACTCGCTACTACATCTCATCAACTTAATAGTTTAACATGTTTGCTGTTGGACTGAACGGTACATCACAATCTACTGGTTTGGCACGACCAAGAATGGCCTCCAAGGTCTGTGCATAGGCACTTGAAAATCCCATTAGTGCCTGGAAAACATTGGGGAGGCTTGTTCGTAGGTTATTCAGAATCATGGCTCGGGTAACCTGGACTGAATGATGATACTTGGCCTTCTCGTCATTCATTCGTTTTTTCAGAGCCTCAACTTTAGCGCGCTTGATTGATAAAGGATGCTTTGGATTCAAAATGGAATTTGCATCTTCCACATTAAAGTTTCCCTCGAGCTTCATCTCCATTTCAGACAGAGAACTTAACTCTCTTTGCAGTCTTTTCTCAAGCTTGTCAGATTTTTTCTGCAGGTTGAGTTCTTCTTCCTGCTGCAAGACTATAGAATGTATAACTGATAAAAAGGTCTTAATGGCCTCTGATGCTACCTGTAAACATGGCAGATTGTCATAAAAAAAAAAAATTAAAATAAAATAAAGTATTTGTAGAACATAGTAGAGATAAATGAGTTGTAATGGATTCTTATATAATAAAGCATGTGAAAGAGTAAAAGGGTGACCTAGTGCATCAAGTTCCTGCTAAAGCACAAAAAGAGTGGTTAAAGCAATGACAAATGGTTTTATAAATTTGATTTCATGGCCACCGGGTGGGAGAACAAAGAATAACAGTTATAAAAGATCAACAAATGAGAGAATTCAATTATCACATTTATTATATTTGAGTTCTTCAGAATAGTAACCTCAGCCTATGAACATCAACTTTTTTTTCCTAAAACAAGCAAGATATTTCCAATCCATTATAAAATATTGACCAGGTTGAACTCTTAATAAACAGTTCTGGTTTGTGGAGTGTCCAAATGCTCTTGAATCAAATTCATTCAGAGTTATACAACTAGACATATCTCTTTACCCAAGTGATTGCTATTCCAACAAACAACAATGATTGGATGTTCCTAGATCACCCTATTTGAAAACTTACAAAACAACTTCCACGATCTAAAAAGGACATTATTGTGTAAGCTGATCTTAATTCAACCTATCATCATAATTTTCTAACTGCTCAGATATCTAATGTGGTTATTAGTCTAGTTTTTTTTTTTTTTTTTTCAAATTTGCAAGACATAATTTGACTACCAACATACCACCTGAGTCCGGAACTAGCAAACATAAGCCAATTATTGGTTCTACTACTCCCTGAGGGCTGCAAATTTTCTAAAAGCAAGTGGACTGGACCCATATATATGTATTTGTATTTGTATGGTGTTAATTGACAATGTCCCCGTTTGGTCACACTTATAAGTCAACTTATTAGTTTCTTTGCTTGAAAACAAAATTTTGCTTAATTGTTTTTTGTTGCAATTTTATATTATAACTTATTTGACATTTTCAGCTTATTTGACCCCCCAGAAAAAGAGGTTTTCTTAAGCTACAATTTGTAGCTTTTTTAAAAAAATTACTTTATGACTCTTAAATACATATTAATTATAACTTGAGAGCATTCTGCATATTTGTACAACAAAAGAAGTTAGGTAACAGCTTATTTAACCAAATAGGTTCACCTTTTTTCACCATTATCAAAAGTTGAATCGAACGAATTTATAATTTATTTCAAGTCTTCTAAGATAATAATCGGGAAAAAAAAAAAACTATAATCATAAAAACTAATTTAGAAGTGATACCAAACGGGAACTACATAGAAGTCAGATATCAGCTATTATGTAACAAGAAATGTAAAGAGCTTGAACATAAGATCAAATAGTATAAATACCTTATCCGGGAGCCTGTCAAGGGTAAGCTGCCATTCTTCGCAAAGGGTATGCACTGCAGATGAGCTACCACTCTGTTGAGAGTCCTCTGCAAAGCACTCAGTGAGTTGTATCCACCTGCAGAGAGCTCTTACATACTCTCCTTGAGCTTTTATAAGTTTGCAGAAGCTATTGTACCATGAATTAACCTCTGTTTTTAGCTGAGCTGCAGCCTGGCGATGATAATTAGTAGTTGGTTCGACGCTTTGCTGATTTGTGAGATGACTCACTTGCTGGGATATATGATTCTGAACTTGATGGCACTCATACATTGTTCTCCACATACTCATCAGCCTGAACAATTAACAGAAAATAATTTTAAAAAACCTCTGGAAATGGAGAATATTCAGCATTTAGAACATGCCAACATGAAAAAAAGGGAAAAGGACAACAACAACAAAAATAAAAAGAGGTTGAAAGCTAGATAGGGAATTTCTCTCTCCAGCCACAGAATATCAACATCATCATGTCAACATTGAAGTGGTTAAGGATTCATTGATTTTCTTGTTGTCTTTGAATTAAATATTCATATACATGAATATCAAATAACAATTAACGTGTTGTATGTTGTCAGTGAGGGGTGTACCCCATGACAAAAATTCACAGGTATCCTTGTTCAACTAATGTAAGATGTGAGATAAATGACAAACAAACCCATATTCCCAAACAAATCACAAAGAAATATAGTCATTTTGGAGAAATTATTTTCAGCAAATTATAATTTTTAACAATCACACCTAAAGTTTACCCAATTTAGCACCAAATCAAGAATTAGTAAGAAAGAATGTTTAGTTGTAATATCCAGATACCTACCCAGAAATTATTGAGATAAGCTGAGGATGCAGCTCTTCAACTATAAGCTCTGATATGGACGAACAAGACCTACTAATTGATTCTTCCAAATGTATTATGTCAGACTGCAAACTCTCAACAATAAATCGAGTTTTCTCAATCTTCGTCCAATCGTGGTCTTCATCCTGTTGCTTTTGGAGGAGCGAGGATTTCTTCTCATGCTCTAACTTAGTAATCTCTTTATCCTACAAATTAAAATAATATTTACCACGAGAGAAGAAGGATAAGATCAGAAAAGGACAACAAAGAAAGAAATACAAAGAAAGGGTAAATTATATTGACCACCCTTGAGGTTTAGTAAAAATACAATAAGCCCCACAAGTTTGGCATAATTACACCAACCTCCTTTTTAGTAAGGTTGAAGTTTCTGAAACTAATATAGATGGTGTGTAAACACACAAACAAACAAACAAGGCAAAATGTATATTTTGATGTAAAAGATATGACAACATCATTTTCTCATCCACATGATAAGATACGACTAACAAATTACTGATAAAAGGGCGGCTAAGTGTAATGTCAATTAAAATCTCAACGGAGTTCAATGTAATTATGCCAAAATTGTGAGACTTTATGTATTTTCCCCAAATCTCAAGGGAAATTAGCGTAAACACCCAAAAGGAAACATATTACACCAGTAACTCATCTTCGATCCTTGTAGTGGATCATAGCTGCTACACCCAGACAATTCTGAGCAGTATCTGGCAGAAACATATATAGAAGATCTAATCCTCATATTCAGTAATTCAGGACATTTCAGTTATTTAAGTTCTCTTTTTCTATCAATCAAATGCAGTGCAGTGATTAACAAGTGCAATTGTGGTGGGAAGATTTCTGTCTTGGAACTGCAGTAAATTCATAAATTTTATTTTGTTTCCTGTCATTCTGTTAATATGAAGTAACCTGATTGCCATCCAAGAAGAAGAAGAAGAAGATAAACTTCAGAACATAAATAAATAAACAAAAAAAAAGAGTCAAAAGAACAAAGAAGTTTCTTGATGGAAAGTAAAAGGAAGATTGTTGTTTCTGTATTAAGAGTACACTCATGCCACAAAAATATTGGGAAGCTGAAATCCATATTAATGACAAAAACCTACTGAATAAAGCAATGTCTTCGATACCGATTCATGCTAAACAACAACAACAAATTGGCTTGAATACCCATTGAAAGAAATCAAATATAGCGGTAGAAATTTGCTCCTACCATGTTGTTCAAAGTGTGAAGTAGAAGCTCAAACACCCACAAATACATTTATGCACAATCTCACACTGCATTGAGATGTGGAGGAAGAGCTTTCAAGCCAATTCTATTTCACCAATAGAATAGATAGGACTGTTATTTGGGAGTAATATAATGGTAATCACAATCTGAAATAGATGTGGAGTAATCAGGGTTTCAAGTAATATGATGGTTATCACAAGCCCTTTAAATTGACTAGGATGTAGCACGGACACGGACACGGGACACGACACGGACACGCGGACACGCAATTTTTCAAAAAATGAGGGACACGACACGCTGGGGACACGTTTAATATATATAATTTTATTTATATATTATATGTAAAATTAAAAAATATATACTATTTTTATTTGTTTTTATTTATTTATTTTATTTAATATATGTAAAATTAAAAAATATATATTAATTTTATTTATTATATGCAAAATTAAAAAATATATACTAATTTTATTTATTTATTTTATTTATTATATGTAAAATTAAAAAATAAATATATTATTTGTATTTATTTATATTATTTAAGACCAAAAGAAAGGTTAGGGGTTATATTATTTATTTATTTATATTATTTATTATTAGTATATAAATATATATATATATTTATATTATTTATTATATTTATATTATTTATTATTAGTATATAAATATATATATGTATATATATTGTTAGTATATAACATATATAGCTATCGCGTCGAAAATTTTAGCGAGAGAGAGAGCAGAGATGGCGATCGATGGTCATCGATGGTCGATCGATGGTCAAACGATGGTCAAACGAGGGTGATCGATGGTCGATCGAGGCGCAGAGAGGGAGACGAGGAAGACGAACAGGTTAGGGTTTCTTCTCTGTCCTCAATCTGTCTCTCTCTTCCCTCGACCTATCTCCCTCTCTCTCTTTCCCCTCGATCTGTCTCTGTCTCTGGCTCTCTCTCTTTCTCCTCTCCAACAGTTCTAGGGCTTCTTCGATCCACCCACCTGCGTGTCTGAATCGTGTTCTCGCATGTCCAACTTCATGTCCGACTCTGAAAAATTCTGAAAAAAGGGGGACACGCAGGGGAGAGTGTCGGACACGTGTCAACAGCGTGTCGTACGCGTATCCGTGTCCGACACGTGTCCGACACTGATACGCAAGCCTCAGGGACGTGTCCGTGCTTCATAGACCCTTATCATGAGCAGTTTCTCAAAAATAACTTCCACCCATTAAGGATATAGCCGCCAAAAACATCCAATGAAAACCACTTGAAAATTTGATGTGGAACGTGAACAACCCCTAGTCTCCTAATGGAGATGTGACTAACATATCATCCTCAACTTCTTTAAGACAACAATTTTATATTCAACATATCAAGGCAAGAATTGTAAGCAGCAAGATCCCACACACCCCACACACACGGAGACAGTAATATAATGGAATAAATAAAGGTGTAAGTAGAGACTCTTCATGGACTAATCAACCAATTAAAATTATTAAATAGCAAAAATACCTTAACATCCTTGTAGAGTCTCTGTTCTTGAGCATATAGTTTTTCAAGTGTGATGCAATGAGCACCGGGCCTGCATGGCTCACTAGGACCACAGAACTCTGCAGCACTTCTTGTACATTGAAGTGATTTAGAAGACCAACTCCACGTCAATGCATTAAAGACCTTGGCAGAACTGCCCCTCCTCTCTGGAAATGGTAGGTACTATAAGCTCCAAGAGACACTTGGAAACTAGAAGAGCAAGTAATTAAATAACAATGAATGATTCAATACATGTATACAGGTAAGACATTTAGAGATTCAGCAGCTATATTCTTCACCAGAATTCAGTAATAAAACAAGAAATTTGATGTACAAGAGTATGTTTCACAATGACACCATAAACATCTATATCCATTTCAGAAATAGTACCCACCAAAAGCAAAAGGATAAATTAATTTCATAAAAAAATAAGGAAACACTTATTATGCTGGAATTACTCTTATCTCAATACTGTCTTCACCATGGTCCAGGTACAAAATAAGAAATGAGTAGAGCAACTACAAGAACTTCCTAAGCCATCACTCTTGTACAATAGACACAAATGCTGTTATAGATATAGGAACTAACCAGCTTTTTTACAGAAAATAAACAGGCTCAACAATATAAATATATAAAAGAGTAATACAAATGAAGATGTTATGAGCAACACTAAAGAAAGTTGATGGTAGCTAAGCTAAGCAAGTCTCCTCAGACAATATATAATGGAGACTAAAAAAAATTGCTATATTGTTTCAATGGAGCAAGATGATAATATTTACCATTGTTGTCTTTTGAATTCTGCCAACGGAAAGTTTCACTAGAATTGATGTCCACAAGAATCACTATGTCCTTGACACCTGCTGATGCTTTCAGGAAATAATCATCCAACTCCTTAACAATACCTGCCAATGTTTTCTTGCTCCTGCAGACTACCATGGCCATATCTGCAGTGTCTTTAGTGTGCCAGCTAACCATTGACGAGCTATCATCACCCAACTCAATGGTCTCGTGCTTCTCAGGAAGCAGATTTGCAGCATTTTTCTCAACAATATTTTCCTCTTGTTCTTCTTCCTCAAATTCAGCATTAGCCTCTGCCCAATTTTCCTCCTCAATTGGTTCTACAAATTCTCTCTTCTCTTCACAAGGAAGTGAAGAAGGGGAAAAAGGGTCCCAAAAATCCCAGGTTGAGCTAGGAACTGGGGGAGGCGGCGGTGTGCAACTAGTTTCCTCACCAACCTCTACGATTTCTTCTTGGGCAATTTCCACCCTTTGTTTATCCTCGAACATCCTTTGTTTATCCTCAAACATCCTCGAGTCTGGGCTAAAAGTTGGTGGAGGAGGAGGGGAAGGAGGCAAAGGGGGAGGTGGTGAGGGAGGCAAAGGAAGGCCGCCAAAGGAGGTATTTTCAAGTTCCAATGACTCCGACTCGGTGAACTGACGAAGGGTTACTCCAGTATTTTTCAGTGATCTCAAATAAGTCAATTGGGCATCAGCAAATTCTCCTCTAAATCCCACCAATTGTTTCATTAACATCTTCCTATCCTTGCAAATCCTTACCCTCCCTTCTTTATCAATTCTTGAAGCAACACAGCCCATTTCTTCAATATGGATATTGTAAACAAAAGCTTTTGCTATCTAGCTTAACTAGTAAACAAAACAGGTCTAAGAAAACCAAATGCAGGTCCAATTTTGTGTAACAACACGCCTTAAAGATCAAAAGAAGCGCAGAGTAGAGTTAAACCTTACAAATTCTAAATCGGTTTGTGTGCACTTTCTTTGGTTTTGTTGAGTTCAAATGATCTTCATGCCAATGATCTTCATCCCTAAACCCAAAAAAGTTGTTGCAGATTATTTCCAATTCAGCATGCTTTCCCTGTTCTCTCCCAATTCATTCAGCAAAACAATCTTCATAACCACAATCAGAGCCCAAAAACCTTAAAATTCCCATTATTCTAATCCTAGACTGTTACATAAAAATTGATTCAGAACCTCAAAGCAGAAGTAAAGAACATCAAACAATACCCATTTTGCAAATCCTGAGACCTCACAAACCCAACAAAAGCTCTCACCAAAATTCAAAAGATGGGTAGTCTTTTCATTTCTCTGATTCAGATTTTGCCCATTTTACTGTGCCAAACTTTAGATCTTCATCCAATGAACATAACCATAGTCACTCCACACTCCAAATCTCTTGCTTTTTTTTCCCACTACATGAACAGTCATTTCCAATGACCCAAACACCTTAAAAAAGATAAAAACAGCAAAAAGCAAAAGCACCCATGTCCAAAATCTCCATATTTCCACAACCAAACGAGCCTTTCCCCAAAATCTTCAAAATTTAAAAAATAAAAATAAAAATAAAAATAAATTAAAATTAAAAATTAAAAATTAAAAAATCAAAATGTGTCTGCTCAAAGCTCAACTGTTCCCTTTCAACTAGTCACGAGAGTCCTCTTGGTCTTTTCTTTTATATTTTGCAATATTATAAGATTGAAACAAAAATGCAATAAAATAAAACAATGGTACTGAGGCAAAAACTGCTAAAAGGACAGATCACTGAAGGAACTGCAAATGCTGTGGTTGTTGTTGCCTTTGTCTGCAAAAAAAAAAAAAAATGAAAAAGAAAAAGAACTTAAATTAGGGTTTTGATAAAATGCCAGAACATACAATGCACAGAAAAGAAAAGGTAAGAATCTTCAAGAGAAGCTTTGAAAGCAAACCACTCAAGTGTGTACTCTGTTCATGCTCTACAAAGAGAGAACACCCAATTCAGATAACACAGAGATAATGTAGAGAGAGAGAGAGGGAGAGAGAGGGGTGAGCTCGAAACCCAAGAGAGCACGAGAAGCCTCCCAAGAGGAGGCGCATTTTAGCGATAAAACTCCAAATTCAAAAAAACAACAATGCTATAGAGCTCTAAAAGTAGAGCTCTAAAAGAGCTCTAATGAGTTGGCATGTCCAAAAAAAAAAAAATTTCAAGCTAAAACATCACATCAAATTGGACCCCACACACTTCCATGTCATTAATGCATGATTTAGAGCTCTCATTCTAGAGCTCTCAAGCATTTTTCTTTAAAAAAATGATCTTAGTACGGTGTACAAACGCAGACACTACGCATGCGAACATGATGGTATAGGTGTGTGCACGCTATAAATCACAGTAGTAGAAATTATATTGGAATGCGTACATTAGCATGGTAGGGGATTTTTTAAGGGGCTGTTTGGGCGGTAATGCATTTTTTTTTTTTTTTAATCAAAGATAGAGGGTGTGTTTGGTTTGTATTTGTAGAGTAATTTTTAAGTTAAAAAGTACGAAAACTTGTTTGGTTTACCCTTTTTCAGAAATGGTTTTTGAAAATTGTTTTGGGAAAAGAGTTTTAAAAAAAGTGATTGATTTTATGTGTATGAGAGAAAAAGAATGATTTTGGAAAGTAGGTAACCAAACAAAATTTAAAAATTTTTTTTAGAAAAATTTTGGTTTGATTACTCTGGAAAATTTGTTTGTAGAGAATTTTTTCCAAATTTTTTTTCTAGAAAACAAACCAAACAAGGCCAGAATGTTAAGTTGGTTTGGTATATTTGAAAAAAGTCAAAAAGTCACTATCTTATTTAAATCACATCATTTTATTTAAATCACATCACCTCTTTAACACATCACTTCAAACCCAACCCAAACCATATTTCATAAAAAAATCAAAAAATGCAATCACCCCAAACAACCCCAATTTGTTTGTAAAACATTATGTTACAACTTAAAAAAGTTGTCGCTGATTCATCAGCAATTAGAATTCCAAACCTTTCACACTAAGGCACAACTACACACATAAATGTACTTATTTAATAAATATATTTATTTATGTCATATCATTATTTCATTTTTTATAATGGGATGTTTTAGGAAGTTGGTAAAAAATTAATTTTTGACTTTTTACCAATTTTTGGGCTTTTTTGGAGGTGATTTGGGAAGTTAGTAAAAAACTGACTTTTTTTATTTTTGGTTTAATATTTATTTATGGCATCAAATCAAAATAAAATGACCAACATACCATTGCCAAACTTTAGAATTTTAAGTAATTTGTTAACATGGAGGGTATTTAGGTAATTTCATAACGCAGCTTTTTTGTCACTTTCCAAATGCAAGTCCCGGCGTTTTCGGCTGCTGGCGTTTTTCTTCACAAGCTAAAAACGTAGCGTTTTTGGTGTCTTCCCAAAATGATGCAATAAACTCTAAATTAATATGATATGTTTGGTAAAATAATTTATTTCGTAAAATATTTTTAAAAAATTATAAAATAATTTGATAAAAATAAACATTTATTTTTTATTTTTTTAGAATTATTTTTTAATAAAAATAATAAATCATATAAAAATAATTAAGGAAAATTTACTCATAAATCCTATTTTCTGAAAAGTTGAACCATTTAGTCCTAAAAGTTTTCTTATGCTCCATTTAGTCCCATTTTATTTTGAAATGTTATTTATTAAATTTTCATTATTTTACAAGTTACAATAATACCTCTTTTATAAAATATTTGTTTCCTAAAAATCTGCAACATCATAAAAACTAATCAATTTTTTTACATCACAACATTCAACGTTGTGAATACCAATTTTTATCAGCCTCTCACATTCAGAAATTCTGAAATCTAAATTTCCTCTGCTGAATCATATTAGGATCTGACTATCACATTAAAGAAAAAAGAAAAAAAAAAAAAAAAAAAAAAAAATTGAACAATCTCATCTAAACAACAAAATATGTAAATCATCTACTGGCAATGGCACTTCCTCACATTGCTCTTCTTGCTTTTCTTCTTCTTACAGTCTCCATTGCTCTCAAACCCTTTGCCCATCTCTGCAAAATCTCTCTTCTCAACCCAAAGACAACCAAAACAGCACAGAAACAAAACCCTAAAATCCAATCTTTAACCCCTCTTCTCCACCCATTAACTGAAAGCCCTAACAAAAATATGCCCAAAACTCCCAAAAACACATCACCTTCTAATTCTTTCCCTAAAATCAACCACATTCCCAAACCACAAGCAATCACAAACCCAAAAAGCCCTAATTTTTTCTTTCTCTTTCTCCTCCACCCATCAAAGCCTCCCCATCCAAAACCCTTCCAAAACCCATCTCCCCCTCCATTTCCACCTCCAAACTCCCTAATTGCCAATGCCAAAGGCTGTGGCAAGATGTTGAGACGTGAAGCCATGAAATAGACCGATTCAAGTATCAATATTCTTGATCTTTGAGACCCAATTCGCCTTTTGTTGTTTCTTGCACATACAATTGAATTTTGGGTCTGGAGTGGCCGGAGAGATACTGCCGAAACCCTAGACCGATTTCCCCTGATATCGCACTTCAAAGAATTGGAGGATTAAGATCTCTTCATCTACTGCCATGTTTCATCCTCGACAGGAAGAAGAGGGAATATCGATGGTGATTGTAGAAATCTGGCTCTCTTTGCCTTTTGGGTTCTTCTTTTTGGGATTTAACCTAAACCCACAAAAAAAAAAAAAAAAAAAAAAAAGATTGATGTTGTTGTTGTTGATGTTTTTGATGTTGTTGCGTTGATGTAGTTGGTTTTTGTTGATGTTTGATGATTTTTTTTTTTTTTTTTTTTAGTGATGGTGATGTAGTTGACGATGTTTGATGGTGTTTTTATGATGTTGCTGAATTTTGATAATGTTTTTTTTAATGATGTGGGTGATGTAGTTGATGTTTTGATGATGATGTTTGATGTTGTTTGATGATAATATTGTTTTGATGATGATGTTTGATGTTATTTGATGTTTGGTGATGTTTTGTTAATCTTTGATGTTCTTGATGTTTTTGTTAATGTTTGATGTTTTTGATGTTTTGTTAATATTTGATGTTCATGCGTAGATGATTAATGTTGGTGATGTTTGATGTTTAATGATGTTTTGTTAATGTTTGATGTTCTTGATGTTTTTGTTTGATGTATATGCCCTTTATAGTCAATTTTCTTATAATGGGACCTTTCAGTCTATAAGAAAACTTTTAGGACTAAATAGTGTATAAGTTATTAATTTGGGACTTATTGGTGCATCACCCAATAATTAATACATTTATTTTTAACTAAACCAGTTTTTAAAAAATTAAAAAAAAAAATATTTTGAAAATCGAACCAACCAAACTAATTTTCAAATTCTAAAGAGAATTAGCGTTATCATAAAATTTATTTTTAAAATGTGAGTTGTATGTGTTATGAATTCCATTCCTATCTCCCTTTGTATGAAACCAACATTGCTTTTTAAAATTATGTTCTAAAAATATGATCTTAATTTTATAAAATATAAAAGTTAAACTTGTAAAACATGATTCTATTTGTAAATCAAACATGGCCTATATATTCTATATCATTCAAGTGGTTACAAAATAAAGTACATGGATATAAAACTCACTCTATGACATTTTGAAATAATGAATTCATCTCATATATGGAAGCATTTGAGGCTTTTCTATCTACACAAAAATTAATTATAAAACTAGACAACTTTTTCATATGAGTGTGGGATTTACAAAACGATAAGACTCATCTTATGTAAAAGAATTGTGTCAAATTATAGATACAATTCGTGTATAGTTACTGCAGTACCCTTTTCAACTTTCCCCATACACTATGGTTAGTGATAAGAAAAAAATCTTAAAAAATATAATTTATATATTAAAAAAAATCTAAAACAAATATAAATATTTATAATTATCCCGTGCATAGCACGGGTGATAGGCTAGTAAATTATATTGGAATGCGTACATTAGCATGGTAGGGGATTTTTTAAGGGGCTGTTTGGGCGGTAATGCACTTTTCTTTGTTTTCTTTTCTTTTTTTATATCAAAGATAGAAGGTTTTAATTTTTGGAAAAATGGTGGGTGCTCGAATTTCTTGGGGGTCGAATGGCCCGAAAGAGAAGAGAGGGAGAAGAGAGGGAGAGCAGAGAAGAGAGGGAGAGAGGAGGACGACGGCGGAGGCCTCGGACGTTCGTCGGAGCTCGCCGATCGTCGCCCAGCCACCGATCGTCGCCTCGCCGTCCTCGTCGCAGCTCCGCCTGTGCCTCGCCACAGCTCCGCCTCTGCCTCTGCCTCGCCGCAGCTCCGCCTGTCTCGCCGCCCCGCCTCCGCCCCCCTGCCTCACCCCGAGTTTGTTGGCCCCCTCCCCTCCCCTCCCCCTCTCCCCTCCCCCTCCCCCTCCTTCTCTTCCTCCCCTCCCCCTCCTTCTTCCTCCCCTCGTCTTCTTCTTCCTTCTGCAGAAAAAAAAAAAAAAACAAAACAAAAAGGGCAAAACGACGTCGTTTTGCCCTTTCGACCCATTCGACCCACGATTTTTCGAGCTACCAACCGCGATTGTTAATTTTTTAGTAAAATTATATTATAATTTAAAAAAGTTGTCGCTGATTCATCATCAATTAGGATTTCACTCATTGCTCCGTAAGGCACAATACATAGCTAAATGTACTTATTTAATAAATATATTTATTTATGTCATATCATTATTTCATTTTTTATAAAAAATAAAAAAGTGTCTAATAAGGCTATCTCTAACAGCGTATTAAATTGTGCATCAGATTTAAAATTTGATAAAAAATTGACTTTTTTTCTCTCCAATGGTTTCGCCAAATTGATATCAAATTAAGAATTAAGCAAAAATTTTACCAAACTGAGAATGCCTGGGTCTTTCACCAAAACATTATTTATTACCGTTGTATTTTCACTACCGGATGACCCACCGAATGACCAATTTTGCGCAAAATTTTGTATTGATTTTACACTGAGAGGTCGACCACCCGGTTGACCCCGGGGTCGACCTCCCGGATGACCCTCAAGCTTGAAAATTCAATTACAAAATTATACAGATTTTGCTCTTTCCGGTCGACCAGCCGGTCGTCCTCTAGGATGTCCGATACGTTTTGATGAAAGCTAAAGTACACTTTTGGAATGATTGATTTCAGATTGAGCCAAATGCTTTTTTTTTTATTCAAATTTGGTGACAATTTTGTTCAACATATGTTTGGTAAAATAATTTATTTTGTAAAATATTTTTAAAAAATTATAAAATAATTTCATAAAAATAAATATTTATTTTTTATTTTTTTAGAATTATTTTTTAATAAAAATAATAAATCATATAAAAATAATTAATACATTTATTTTTAACTAAACCAGTTTTTAAAAAATTATAAAAAAAATATTTTGAAAATCCAACCAACCAAACTAATTTTCAAATTCTAAAGAAAATTAGCGTTATCATAAAATTTATTTTTAAAATGTGAGTTGTATGTGTTATGAATTCCATTCCTATCTCCCTTTGTATGAAACCAACATCGCTTTTTAAAATCATGCTCTAAAAATATGATCTTAATTTTATAAAATATAGAAGTTAAACTTGTAAAGCATGATTCTGTTTGTAAATCAAACATGGCCTATATATTCTATATCATTCAAGTGGTTACAAAATAAAGTATATGGATATAAAACTCACTCTATGACATTTTGAAATAATGAATTCATCTCATATATGGAAGCATTTGAGGCTTTTCTATCTACACAAAAATTAATTATAAAACTAGACAACTCTTTCATATGAGTGTGAAATTTACAAAACGATAAAACTCACCTTATGTAAAAGAATTGTGTCAAATTATATTATTAATTTATATATTCCTAAACTTTTGCTATATTTGTTTCAACTTTTGAAACTTTCTCGAATTCAATAGGGGCAAAGTGTTTTATTTAGGGTTGTTTTAAGAATTTTAGTTTTTTAAATTTTTTAAAAAAATCTGTGTAAAAAATATGAAAGATAATGTGATATAAAATAGATTAAAAATTAAAATACAACTTTTAACCTTTTTCTAAGAATAGCCAATGCTCTACATTTTGAAGTGGCATGGTCCAAAATTCACCAACTAATTTGGTAAAAGAATAATCTCAATGACTTTAAGACGATATTTTCTAATGAAAATGAAGAGAGAAAACAAATGAAAATGAAAAATCTATACACAAATTGCTGGGAAAAATTTTAAATAAAAATTAATTTGATTGGGAATAACATGATCCTTTTTGCAAATTCAAATAAAATTTCCCCATTTTGTGGAGGAATTCAAAATTCTCAATTTTTTTTTTTTATAATTGGATATTTGGACCAGTTTACGCACATCTTAACTAATCTCGGAATCTTAAAATTAATGACCGGATAAACCTCTAGTGATCCTAAAGTTTAGAATGTTTGGCCTTTATGAGATTTGAACTTATAACCTCTTTAATGGTAAAAAAAAATTTCAACGGTTTAATATTTAACAAAAATTAAATGTGCAACAAATATTTAGAAATTGCAATTTTGAAATGACAACTTCAACCTAAGGATCGTTTTGAAAAATTAGTTAAAAACTATTTTTTAAACTTTTTTAGGAATAAAAAATATAAAAAATAATTTGACACAAAATAAATTAAAAATCAAAAATTAACGTGAGCCCTAAATACATTAGAAGGCCGAAATGCATGAAAGATCTTTATATTTTGACGTAGGACAATACAAATTTGGTCCTTTCAGAAGCTTTATGGCTTTGTGAGGGCCCACTAATTGATTAAAGTAAGCATTATACATCATTGACTTAAAATTACTACTAGGTCACCCCACCAATCTCCACTCATTTTCATTTTTCATGAAAAATGCAAATGGGCTACTAAAGAAGATTGGGCATGTACTTTGTTATATCATTGTTGTTATCTCAACTCTTTGGTTTGTCAGATATGTTTGGGTATAAAAACTCGAAAATTTTTTATTTGAGTATTTTGAAATTATTTTTAAAAAAATTTTTAAAAAATATTTTTCATAATTTTTTATTTGTATTGAATTTTTAAAAATATTTTAAGTAATTTTTTTAAAAATTTTACATACACCTAACTTATATATACTTAAAAAGTATAATATTTGTAAAAAAAAAATATTTAAAAAAATTACTAAATAACAAAAATATAAAAAAAATGAAAATTTAATATATTTTTCGTATTCTTGTATATTTATTATATTTTTTAAATATATCTAAATAAGGTGCATCTAAAAAAATGTTTAAAATTTTAAAAATATTCACTAAAAATACAAAAATACAAAAAACAAAAATCTTAATTTTTAAAAAATTAAAACTGAGCACAGTGAATAAGTTTGCAATAGATTTAAATCTTTACTTGCCTTAATTAGGGTTGAGCAAAAAAATTGTATAATCCGTAATTCGATCTGGTCCAATTCAGTCCAATCTAGTAGATTTGGATTGTTTTTTGAATCTGTAGTTCGTTTCGGATTGAAAATTTAAAAATCCGTAAGTCACGGATTAGTTCCGAATTGAACCTCATAGTTTCAGATTGAAACCGATCTGAACGGTATACAAATAGTCTATATTTATACTATGGATCCTTCCACATAATATCATTTCTTATTCCATATTAAAGCTAAACCAATTTTTTATTGCTTTCATTTGATGCTATTTTTAGTTTTAATACAGAAGATAACTTTATTTTGTGTAATGTGTATCCAGTTTTATTGATTTTATTTATTGCTTTTGTTTGATGTTATGTTCATGTTTTTATGAAATTAAAATGTTTTATTTATTTTTTATTTAATTATGTGAATCTGTAATCTTAAATTGATCCACTTTATGTTTAAACGGATTGGTTTAAATTAATTCCATAATTTAATCAAATTAGATTATTTTAAATTTTTAAAAACTATAAATAATAAATTAATCCTAATTTTATCTTAATCAAATCAATCTGGATGATACTCACCGCTCTGTTTAATTATTCTTCACAGTTTTAGGAAGTTACATCTGAACTCATTACGTGCACACTTGGGAAATGAATTATCCAAAAAGGTAAGAAATGATTTGACATGGGTCATGCTTTGTTTTTAGGATAGTAGTTTTAAATCAAGGGTAAATTAGGGGTGTTTTGGCAACCGACCAAAAAGTTAATTTTTAGCTTTTTATTTATTTAAAGTTATATTATTTTTCATATTTTTTATTCATAAAAAATTAATATAGATAAAAAAAAAAATTAAAAATTAACTTTTTATCAATTTCCTAAAATACTACTACATTTATCTCAATTGAGATTTTTGACAAATACAAGAACCTCTTCTGTGATTTAAATAATTACAATAATCTCTCCTGCTTCACCTGGTAATATCAAGATTCCCCTTACCATCAAATTGTTCTAAACAATGTTACTTTTTCTATTTTAAATTACTTTATTGTCCTTCCTTTTAAAATATTGAAAAATATTTCTGGATTGGAAGACAAATTTGGAAGAAATAAACAATATTTGAAACAATATTTTTGGATTTCTTTTTTTTAATATTAAAAAATGTAAATTTTTTATTTTAAATATATAATTTGTTTTTAAATATTTTAAAATATTTTATTTTATTTTGTAAATATTTTAATTTTTAAATTTTAATATTTTAAACTCAAAACATAACTTCTCACTCAAATAGTAACCAAACACATAACTCAAAACTCAACTCAAAAATTATTTTCAAACTTCATAACCAAACACATAACTCGACACTCTACATTACTTTCAAAATTCTACACTCAAATCGTAACTAAATGCATAACAAAAAAATTAAAATATTTTTAAAATATATTTATAAAATAAAAAATATATATTTAAAATAAAATTATATATTTAAAAAAAAATAAAAAAAATAAAAAAATTTTAATATTTAAAAAATATATTTAACATAAGTTTGTATTTTTTTAAGTTTGCATTTGGTTATGAGTTTTGAAAATAATTTTTGAATTGAGTTTTGAATTGTGTATTTGGTTAAGACTCTATGAGTTTTGAAAAGATTTTTGAAAATTTCTAACTGGAATTGTGATTCTAAAAAAGAACCAAACATGTTTCTAAAAAAAATCTTTTTTTCGGAACATGTTTTTACTCAAAACTCAATTCAAAAATTATTTTCAAAACTCATAACCAAACACAAACTTAAAACTCAATTCAAAACTCAAAACCAAACTTTTTCAAAAACTCTATTTTAAAAGAAAAAAAAATCAAACAAAATTTATTTTATTTTTTAAAATTATTTTTAGTATCATGGTTTGAGTATGGAATCGTATTTTGAGTTATGAGTTTTTAAAAGAAAAAATTTGTTTGGTTATAAATTTTGAAATTCTTTGAATTTATGTTTTTAGGGTAAATATTTTATATTTTAAATATTTATTTATTTTAATGTGCATTATAATTCTCACATCTATGTGTTGTATTTTTTAAAAAAATTTAAATATATTTTTTAAATATTAAAAAGATTTAAAATTTTATTTTTTATTTTAAATATTTGATTTGATTTTATAAATATATTTTTAAATATTTTAATTTTTTTGTTATGCATTTGGTTACGATTTGAGTGTAGAGTTTTGAAAGTAATGTGAAGTGTCGAGTTATGTGTTTTGTTATGAGATTTGAAAATAATTTTTAAATTGAGTTTTGAGTTATGTGTTTGGTTACGATTAAGTGTGAAGTTGTGTTTTGACTTTAAAATATTAAAATTAAAAAATTTAAATAAAAACTATATATTTAATTTTTTAATATTTAAAAAAAATAAATCCAAAATTACTATTCCAAACCTGTCTTCTAATCCAAAAATATTTTTTAATATTTTAAAAGGAAGGGCAATAAGACAATTTATTATAGAAAAAGTAACACCATTTGGAACAATTTAACAGCAAAGGGGAATCTTGACATTGTCAGGTAAAATAGGGAAGGTTACTGTAATTATTCAAATCACAGAGAAGATCCCTGTATTTGTCAGAAATCTCATATGAGGTAAATGTAATTTACCCTTAAATCAATTGTGTTGTATGTAGTAATTGTCGGCTTAAGTTTGGAATGTATTGATTGTGTTAAATTTTATTAATTTATTAATGTCAATATTTTTTATAATTATAATTACTCTTTTATTGATTAACCCAAAAAAAAAGTCATTAATATTTAAACAAAAATCAAATATACAAAGGGTGTGGGAGTGAATTGTAACAACCCAGATCTTTTAATTATTCTCTAGAATTTATACTAATATTATTTAATCTCAGTTCGGAAAATATATAATTTATTATATATTATTATGTGTAATTTTGTAAAATAATATAATTATTAAAAATTTAGGGTTCAAAATATAAATAATAATAACATAGATAATAACAACAATAATAATAATAATGGATGTAGTAGTAAAATAAATAATTAATTTTCTGTTGGTAAACGATAGAGTATAATTTAATTAAGAAATATAATTATTTAAAGAATTATGGTGAAAATATAATTATCAGAAGTTGGTGAGATAAGTATAGATTGAAATGATTTCAATCAAAATCTTCATAAGATTTCTGTGGACACGTGGTATGCAATTACCGGGCTTCCCTCCCTATAAATGGGAGAAGATCAAGTTCAATGCAAAAAGAAAAGGAAAGGAAAGAAGAAATAAAAAAAAAGAAAAGAGAGGAAGAAGGAAAAAATGGTGGAAGCTAAAAGAGTTTTTAGTAGTAGAAAGAAAAAATAAGGTATTAAAGATAAGGAAATAATGCAATTCAGAAATAGCTTTTGGGAAAGTCTTAGATGCGGGGCTGCGGAATAGACACACACAGTATTTTTATGATATTTCTCTATGTAAATATTGGCTTTTTTTGTCAATATATTTTGTTATAAAAATAAAAGCTTCAATGATTATTTTGGTACTCTCATTTAAATATTACTTCCGCTCGCGTTTATTAATTTGTTTAAGAATTGATCGTAGGTAATTTCAGTTACTGACCATCACGATACTTAACTATTGAAATACGGGGAGCGAGCCGTGACAGAATATTAATATTATAATTAAAAATCAAAAACTTAATTTCTTAGGAAGTCTTGGTTGGAGGTCCCTCATTAAAAAATTATAGTAGTACAACTTGTGTGCGATGCGGGTCGGTGCGGTTTAAAAGAAAAATAAAAGCCGTATAGCGGGTGGCGGATTGATAAAAGTGTCACTAGAATTTGCCATTTTCCTTATAAAAAACCGGCAGTTCGGTTGGCAAATAATGGCGGATTTGCCTTGGCAGTTCGGGCGGATTGGCGATTTATAAAAAATATAATTCAAATTACAAAACTTAAATTAAAGTGTAAAAAAAAGATGAGAGATACTATAATGTTAAGCATCTTGCGAAACTTTCTTCTGATGCAGCAAGTGTAGCAATAACATGATAATATCAACGACTATACCATTAGTTCATTACAAGCATCTGTAGAAAGTACAATGATCAAATACAATACATAAAATTAATATCATTTAGGGTTTACAATATATTGAAAATGTTTACTATTGAAAAGTATTTAGATTGAAAAGTGAGCTGATGCAAGTTTGCAACATGGCCAGAAAAAAAAAAAAAAAAAATGAAAAGTGAATTGGAATCCAACTTTATTTTGGATTACTGACATCTTGAATTCCCCTCGAACAGTAATGTAATACTATATTCTAAGGTATAGAACAACAAGCAAACTTAAGTAAGAAAGAATTTTTAGAATCTTATAAAACATGATTTAATAGCGGTGCGGGTCGATCGGTGCGGTTTGGAAGAAAAATAGAAACCGGCGGATTGATAAAAGTGTCACTAGAATTTGTCATTTTTCTTATCAAAAATCGGCGGTTCGATTGGCAAATAATAACGAATTTGCCTTGGCGGTGCGGCTCGGTGCGGTTTCGGCGGTTTCGGCGGTATTATGCACACCCTAAGTACAAGGACAAAGACAAAAAGTTTCTTAATTCCATTTTTATAATATTTTGGAGGCTAATTTTAGACAGAATACCCTTATGCACCAACACACAACGTTAATTTCAGTTTTGGAATTATTTCAAAACTTAAAAATTAGTTACTTTTTATATAATAAACTGGTATTTTGTAATCCCTTCATCAAACTATTTCAAACAAGGCCAAGGATGAATATGAAATTGTATAAAATTTAAAATATACAAAAAGGGACAAAAAATCAATGTGCTTGCCATTCCTTAAAGAAAATGGTTAAAACCCTTAAAACATCACCACCTGAATTGATCCCTAGCGATGAGAGATATAATATATCATTGAGCTCCGATTGAGAGCTCGAATTTGTGAGCCCCGAATGCCCTTAATTCCAAAAACGACCCTGTTTTTGTATTTTTTGTATTTTTTTTTTCTTCAGCAGAAGATGGAAGAAGAACGAGGAGGAGGAGAAGAGGAGGAGGGGGAGGAGGAGGAGGACTGGAAGGGGCCTAAAAAATGGGGCTAGAGGCAGAGGCGTTGGGCGGAGGAGAGGCGGGGACGACAAGCCGACGGCGGGTGAGGCGACGAGCAGCGACATCGGCGACGAGCAGGGACTGGAAGCGACGATCAGCGACGAGCAAGGATTGGAGGCGACAATCGGCGACTGGAGGCGACGATCGGCGACTGGAGGCGACGATCGGCGACGATCTCTCTCTCTCTCTCTCTCTCTCAGGGCATTCGGGGCTCAAATTTTCGAGTCACAAATCTTTTCTGTATATCATTTAAGGGTGATATTTTAAGAATCTCTAATATTATTCGTTACCAAAATAGTAAAATTTCACTATTTCTTCGAGAGTGAATTTTCACCGCTTTTTTAACAAAAACAATGAGTTTTCCTTAGAGACTACAAAATTAAATTACAAAATTGAAGGTTAATTGCAAAAAATATATATATATAGTTGCCTATTTGGGGAAAAAAATTCACTATTTTCAAACAAAAAATTTTAACCTGCCCACACCTAAGGATTCAAGCCTTATCATCTTCCTCAACCATAAATTTAGGGCAACTACCAAGAGCAGCAGTGTGATGATGACCGAGAATCAAAAGGACAATTATTGTCATCTCTCTATCATACTATTAATGATGAACTTCCCCGTATGTGAATTAACTAATAATTTGAAAGAGCAAATTAATAATAATAATAAAATTATTATTATTATTTATTATAATAAAGTTAGTTGAGGTTAGGTTAATTTGTGACTTTCTAAACAAGCTTACAACACACTAAATGATCAACTTATTGACTTCAAATGGTTTAGCTATCAGTTTGGCTTATTCCAAAAAAGTCCTAGTTGTCATCATATTTGTTATAATTTCTAATTCCTTGGTTGTTTGGAAGTGGCCATTCTCTGAGCTAAATGAACTAACTACTCCTTAAGCAACCATATCCTGCAATGCAATAAATAAAATTATAATATATTTATAATAACCTATCAATATGGCAGCTACATTTGTCCTCCTTTGGAAGGTTCAATCCTAACCTTAGTCAACAAAAAAACAAAAATGTGATTAGCTCATAGTCCTAGAGTTTGTTTGACAAGTAGTTTTGTATAAACCAAAGTTTGATCTCAAAAAAAGTAATTGTATAAGTTTAAATTTATATATAATTGTACACAATTATTTGCCTTTGAAGTCTTTTTATTTTTTATTTATTTATTTATAGGCATTTGCCTTTGAAGTCTTGATATGATATTATGTATGATGGAAAATGAATGAGAGCACTAATTAGTGCTATCATTAATGATGTGGCAGTGGGTCCCACCCACTGCCACAATGTTGTTGTGTCTTTTTTTTTTTTTTAAAGTGGATGTCACATCATTAGTGATTACTTTAGAGCGTCACTTTTAGTGGCCTCTATCATTGTCCTGGAAGAAGTTTCATTTTTTGTATAGAAAATATTGTTTCACATAAAAAGTTTATAAAACTTTTCCTCATTTTATAATCTTTAGTTAAGGATAAGAGGGAGATTATCCTATGTGAACATAGGCGTGACATGGGCAATAACGTGCTAGTGGCGCATTCTTGGCACTTCTTGTATACAAATTAGTTAGTGTGGGTAAGACACCATAATTAGAATTTCAAGTTTTGTTAACTAGGGTTGGTTTGGGATATGGGTTGACTTTTAATTTTTTGACTATTTTAGTTTAGGGTTAAAAAGTCTCATTTGGAATAGACTTTTTGATTTTTTTGACTTTTGTGAGAGAAAAAATAAAATAATTATGATTTGAATGTAACATTATATCTTATTTGACTTAAACACTTGTTTTGCTTTTTTGTTACTATTTTAGCTAAAAAGCCTCCGTTAAGCTTATGCCAAACGAGGGCTTAGTAGTCTTAGAGCTGATTAATTGTTCATATGGCACAAGTTTGCATGATATTAATATCAATATATATATATACAACTTTATGAATATATTATCATACAAATAAATTTTTTATTTAAAAAATATAATTATTTAGGCCTATTTTGGGAAGATGGTTAAAAGCTAACTTTTATTTATTTATTTTTTGAAAAACGTGTAAAAAATATAAGAGATGATATAATCCCAAATGAATTAAAAACTGAAAAATAACTTTTGACCATTCCCAAAATAGTCTTTAGTTGCTTATTTAGGGGGTGTTTGTTTCAGCTTTTCGGAGCCAACTTATGGCTTTTAGCTTTGAAAAAGTTATTTTGGACTGTTTGGTTAAACTTATTTCAAATAGCTTCTGATTCTAACAGCTTATTTTAACTCAAAAAAGCTGATTCTGAGAAGTTGCTCACCCCTTGCTTCTGATTATCAGCTTCTGCTGTGGACATGTTAATTTATGGTTATACTATTAAATTTTTTTATTTTTTATTTTTTTAAAAATAGAAAAAGACTCAAATGGACTATAGATTATTATTATTATTTTTTATGAGAAATGTAGACAAATAAAAAATAAAAATTAATTGAAAAAGTTATTTCACAGCTTATTTAACAAACACTACTCAGCAACTTAAATCTATAATCCAACAGTTACACCAAACAGATTAACAACTTCTGATTAAAGTCATAATCTATAATCTGTTAAGCTATAATCTATAAACTGTTTTAATAGCTACACCAAACGGAACCTTAGACATGACTAAGTTCTTTGATATATGGTGCACCCATGTTTAAAAATTAACACATCCGAAAGAAGAAAAACTACAAGCATCGAATTTTAAGATTTTTCTTTGACATTGACTGTCATATTTGTTTGTTAAATTAAGTGAGGTAAGATTATAAGTATAATGTAATTAAGTGACAAGATTAATAGTGCAACAATATTATATTAGAGATGTAAAATAAATTATATTTATTTGAGTATTAATATTGTAATATTAATTGATTAAAATCAAATTTATGAATTTATGTAAAAATCATCAATATACAAAAAGTGAATTTGTTATTTTTAAGTGAGGACAAAATGGCAAAATATGGAGTATGTATATATTTTGCCATGCTACTATGATATAATTTAAATATCATTGTGAGAAAATTAATATGGAATTAGTAGACTAAAATTAAAAATAATTTAATCTTGATTATTGTGAGTAAAAATTTATTACTCCCTCCGTCCCAAAATAATGGTCCCTTTTGGGGAATCCAACTTTTTTTGATAGTACAATTATTGTATTTGAAAAAAGTTGATTTTCCAAAAAAACCCTTTTGATAGTACAATTTTTGAGAATATCAATGCATAATTGTACTTTCTATATTGTTTATTAATTTAAAATGAGGGCAAAATAGGAAATTTATATTATTTTTGTATTTGACTTTAGAAGAGGGACTAATATTTTGGGACAATGAAAAATGGAATAAGGGACTAATATTTTGGGACGGAGGGAGTAAATCAATTTTTGTTGTAGAAACAAAAATATGGAAAAATAAAAAAACAAAATCAGGTTGGGAACATGGCTAAAAGAAGCCGGTTGAGCCGAGAAGGTAAGAAGCGTCACGCGCGAGCAGCTTTTGAATGATAATAATAGAGGCCTGACTTGCATTATTATGAGTCTGTCTGTCTGTGATCGGCGCCATTTAAGGGCGCGCTAACTACGAGGGGCTTCGAGTATCGAAAGCGTAATCCAAAAGGCAAGCAAGCCTGATTTCATCATTATTAATCTTGTCTGCCTCTTATATTATTTTTTAATTCAAAAACAATCCCATACCAAAAATAAATAAATCAATCAATCAATAAAAAAAAAATTTATTGAATTTATTCGTCTCATTTTTTTAAGATTGGTCCTAATAGTACAAAAAAGAAGAAAAAAAATGATGTTTACCCATTATTTATTATACTTTTCTTTATCGTGTAATGTGTTATTACTAAATTATTTTAAGATTGTTTTGGAAAGCACAAAAAAACTAACACGTGAAAAAAATAAAGAGATAATGTGACTTAAAAAAAATTAATAAACTAATAAATTGATTTTTTTGACATTCCCCAAAAAAGGCTTAATATATCTCACATCTTAGGTATGTAACAAATTTAATATTGACACATCATATAATAAATAAAATATAATAACATATTTTGATTATTATAATGTTATTGATTTTACTTTTCTTCATTTGAAATAAAAGTAAGAATAGAAACAAAACTTTGAACTTTGATATTAAGAAAATGTTATATAAATTAATAAATCTTATAATATTTTATTACTAATGTATTATATATGCAATAATAAAAGTTTAGAATCTAAAGTAATTAAGTAATATCAGAGACCAAAGTTATATTAAAATTTCTACTAAATGTCTCACATGGTGTGAGATCCACGTCATATGAGTTCCACATGAGATATTAAATTTTGGTAGAACTTTTAGGATTCTTAACATTTTTTAAAATAATTATTCCACAATTTAAAACACCTCGTTGGCTGTGTTTTTGCATGGTCGGAAAAATAGGAAAATAAAAGAAAATTAAAAAACATGATTATTTGAGTATATATAGCTATGTAGTGTTACGGATTCTAGATAAAGAATTTAAGATGAGGCATATTGCAAAATTCAAAAATATAAAGCTACCACCTTTATGACAAATTTATTTGGTTTGTAATTATTTGTCTCCGATTAACAATTAAGGTTAATTAATTTGGAAAGTTGAAAGGTTTTCTCTCCTTATTTATTATTTTTTCAGTTTTTTTTTTTTTTTTGCTAAATTACTGTTTAAAGCAATTTTAACCAAGGCCTTGTTATGAACAAATTTTTTTTTTCTTCTCTTATTTGAAAATATGAATATTAATTGAAAGTACAAATAAAACAAAAGAACAAGTTTAAAATTGCTCTAACAATAACTTGCCTCATAGTCAAAAAAAATTTGTTCCATGATGGGTTGTTTTATGAAGTTGGTTAAAAGTTATTTTTTTGATTTTTTTTTTTTTAATATGTAAAAAATAAATAGAAAGATGATGTGACTCAAAATAGGTTAAAAGTCAAAATTTGACTTTTAATCATCTTCCTAAAAGAGCCAAATATAAGAATAAATTATAAATTAGTAGGACAATGCAAAAATAATTATATTATACATGAAATTTTTTATAGTGCAGCCCTTGCGCAAAGAAGAAGTTGCACCAAATATAAGAAAGACTTGTACCATTGCATCACTATGAAAATGCAAGTCTTCATTTGGTAAATATTTTGAGGCTAAAAAAAATAAAAAAATAAAATAAGTTATAGAAACTAATAAGATAAAATGTTATATTCAAATCATAATTATTACACTTTTTCTCTCACAAAAATTAAAAATAAAAACCAAACGACACTAAAAAAGGCAGGTTAAAAAGTCTCAACACAAAAAAATTGTCTACCGTAATCAATGTCAAACGAAACTTATTCTTTCACTATTCCACTCTTTTGCAATTTGCCCATAATATAACATGAAACTTTAAAACTTCGTTTGGTATCGGCTAATATAACCAATTTTTTTGTGCTGAGACTTTTTTAATCTGGTTTTTTTGTCTTTTGTGAGAGAAAAAGTGTAATGATTATGAGTTAGATGTGACATTTTGTCTTATTAGCTTATTTAACTTATTTTATTATTTTGTACTTTTTTAACCCCAAAATAATAACCAAACCAGCCTTACGCAATTATTCAATATGCACAAATAGAAATCATTTTTTAATTTTCTTTATTTTTATTTTTTAAAGTCTACACCAATCAATTAATTTTGGAGAAATCATAAAATAAATTACACAATTTAAATATTGTAATAAAATAAACTCTAACTTTTTAACTCTATCAATTTAAATTATAAAATTTTAATTTGTTTTCAATCTAAAACATCTATTTATTTTTATTAAGCAAAACTGATAAAAAAATTTGTATTTCAGTCATTAAAATCAACAAAAAAAAAGTGTATTTTAGTTATTTTATATATACTTACATTGATTTTTGTGACTAAAGTACTCGATTATCGTCGATTTTACTTGATAAAAATAGATGGATTAATGATTTAGATTAAAAACAAATCAAAATATTAAAATTTAAATTAATAAAATTAAAAAAATATTTTGTTATAAGGTCAAACTCTCATTTTTTTTTCCCATTAATTTTGCATGAAGTGCTAGACTATAAAGTTCTGGCCTCTGTTCAAACTCATATCATTGTCCCGTCCAAATGGATTGATTCCAACTATTTAATTACACATAAAAATTTAAAATTACCCATTTAAAAAGAGTAATCAACCATTTTCTATCATTATTTGGGTCTAGCTTATAGAATTTTGAAGCTCACACAATATTAAAAAAAATAAAAAAATCTAATCTTATTTATTTAAGTAGGTGAAGAGAAAATGACTTTAATTGATTTCCCTATGGTGATGGAGGTATCACTCTCTTTGCCCATAACTCCAATTATTTGAACAATGACATGATTCAATTCCAAAAATTTTAAAGTTGTGTTTGGTTTAAAGATGGATAAATTTTATTTTTGTTTTGTTTTGTTTTGTTTTTAAAGAATGGGTTATTTTGAGGATGATGTTTTAAATTTATATTTTACAAATTTAGGGGTTATTTGGGATGATCTAAATAAGTGCACTTTTTGACTTTTTATGAAATATGAGTTGGGTATGAGTTAGATTTGAAGTGATGTAGTAGAGAGGTAATATGATTTAAATAAAATGATGTGACTTAAATAAGATAATAATTTTTTAACTTTTTAAATTTTTAATTTATGCCAAACAAGACATTAATATCACCCCCATAAGTGAACTTACACCCGTAATTAATATTATAATGTGAGGACAATTTGTCCTATCCCCGCATCCTCCATTTTGACTCATGTAAATTTTTTTACATCCCTAATTACTATTATAATGCAAGGACAATTTGTCCTATCCCCGCGTTCTTTTTTTGAGCACCAGGCAAAGAAAATCCCCGCGTTCTTTAGGTGTTTGGGAACTTAGGCTTTTTGGTTTGTTTTTCAGAAAATTTTTTAGAAAAAATTCTTTATAAATAAATTTTTAAGAGTAATTAAATTAAATTAATTTTTTTAAATTTTTTTTTTAAATTTTATTTGGTTACTTACTTTTCAAAATCACTCTCTCTTTCATACACATCAAATTAATCACTTTTTTTATAACTCTTTCTCCAAAATAATTTTTCAAAACCATTTCTGAAAAAAGGTAAACCAAACAAGTTTTCATACTTTTTATCTCAAAAACTACTCTACAAACACAAACCAAACACACCCTTAATTTTTTGGTTTTTTTTTTTTTTTTTTGGTTTTTTTTGCTAAAAGATAAATTGGTTACAAAATTTAAAAAATAAATTCAAATAAAATATTACATCAAACATCATAATTATTTCATTTTTTCTCTTACAAGTATCACATTCAATTATAAAAAAAAACAAAACTATTTTTCCAAATACAAAAAAAAAAAATTTTCTCTAATAATATCTTATAACTAAAAAAAAACTTACAAAAAAATTCACTTTCCAAACACCTACTTTGATTCATGTAATTTTTTTTATATTTTAATAATAAAATAGAAAGAGATTACCCTCAACACTACTCCATCCCTACCCACACATCTTGCTCGCAATAGGGCTGAGTAAGGAATCCGTGAAATCTATAATTCGATCCAGTTCAGCCCAATCCAATAGGTTTGGATTGGTTTTTTTGAATCCGTAATTCGGTTCTGGATTGAAAAATTAAAAATCCGTAGTCCACGGATTGGTTCCGGATTGAACCCCATGGTTCCGGATTGGAACTGATCCAGACCGTATGCAAATAGTCTATATTTTTATTATACATCATTCCTCATAGTATCTTCTCTTATTCTATATAAAACCTAAATTCAAACCTAAACCCGTGTAATATCTTCTTTTATTATTTTTGTTCGTTAGTTTTTAATTTTAATTTATAATGGTCTAAATTTTTATGGTGAAACCAGTTTTCTTATGGTTGTTTAAATTTTAGAACAGTATGTTGCTAGTATAGAAAAATGTGCTGCTATTGTGGAACTAATATAACACTATATTTATGTTTTTATGAAATTAAAATATTATATATATATTTTTGTTATTTAATTATGTGAATCTATGGTCCTAAACCGATCCAATTCGTGTTTAAATAGATTGGTTCGGATTGGTTCCATGATTTAAACGGATTAGATTGGTTCTAATTTTTTAAAAACCGTAAATAACGAATTGGTCCTGATTTTATCCCAATCCAATTCAATCCGAACCATACTCACCCCTAGCTAGCGCTGCCCATCCTCTCTCCATTTACCATCACTTCCATAAATTTTTTTGTTTAGCCCTTCCCAATTGTGTCCTATTTTCAAGTTTCAAATCACTTAAACAAAAGTTATTCAAATTATTTAGACAAAAATTATGTCTAGAGTCGCATCTCATTCCTACCATCACTTCCCTAGTTTTTTTTTTAAAAAGGAAATTTACATGTCAAAGGCCTGTTAAAAAATTAATTACAATTTCATTAAAAAATGTATATGACTTTATTTTTTAACATTTATAGCTCTCGTTTGGCGTAAGTTAAACTAGGGTTTTTTTTTGGCTAAAATAATTACAAAAAGATAAAATAAATTTTTTAGTCCAATAATATAAAACGTTACATCTAAATCATAATAATTTCATTTTTTCTCACAAAAGTAAAAAATTTCAAAAAAAAACTATCACAAATAAATTTTTTAGCTCAGACAAAAATAATCAAAAAGTCAACTCACATTCTAACCGAATCCATAATATTTTTTACTAATTTAAAAATAATTTTCCCGACCTCTACTGATATGAAATTAACCCTTTTTTTAAAGTCCTTTTTCCCAATTGATATAGTCATTTTTACGTTAGCAATGTTCTATTAATGTATTTCTTAAATTTATTTTAAATATATATATATTTTTTGTTACAAGAAAATCCTTTGTACCCGCCCGCAGGTCAAAGGCAGCGCCCCTTACAGAGATCACAAAGGTGTCCTGTTAGCCGGACCGAGTGAGGAGACTATAACCTGAGAACTTGCCCCGACCTCCCAAGACAAGCGAGGAGACTATAACCTGAGAACTTGCCCCGATCTCCCAAGACAAGCTCCGCTTAAGTCAAAGGCAAGCGAGGAGACTATAACCTGAGAACTTGCCCCGACCTTTACAGAGATCACCAAGGTGTCTTGTTAGCTGGACCGAGTGAGGAGACTATAACCTGAGAACTTGCCCCGACCTCCCAAGACAAGCGAGGAGACTATAACATGAGAACTTGCCCCGATCTCCCAAGACAAGCTCCGCTTAAGTCAAAGGCAAGCGATGAGACTATAACCTGAGAATTTGCCCCGACCTCCCAAGATAAGCTCCACTTAAGTCAAAGGCAGCGCCCCTTACAGAGATCACCAAGGTGTTCTGTTAGCCGGACCGAGTGAGGTGACTATAACCTGAGAACTTGTCCCGACCTCCCAAGACTTAGCTGGACCGAGTGAGGAGACTATAACCTGAGAACTTGCCCCGACCTTGCCCCGACCTCCCAAGACAAGCTCCGCTTAAGTCAAAGGCAGCGCCCCTTACAGAGATCACCAAGGTGTCCTGTTAGCCGGACCGAGTGAGGTGACTATAACCTGAGAACTTGCCCCGACCTCCCAAGACTTAGCTGGACCGAGTGAGGAGACTATAACCTGAGAACTTGCCCCGACCTCCCAATACAAGCTTCGCTTAAGTCAGGACTCGCACAGCGGGGGAGTATTGAACCCACACCAAATGCTGACTAGATAACTTGAGGTCCAACCTCCTAACCAACAGTGCTTCGCCCAGGAGATTGGCCTAAGGAGGGAGTTGAACTTGTGACCTTGGGGCTTAAACCCCAAGACCTTACCACAATACTACACCCCCTTGAGTTAATATTATTTTATATAACATTATTTTTAAATAATAATTAGAGAAATATTTGGAATATCTTTTTTTAAAATTTCATGACCCTCAATTTGGTTTTGATCCTTAATGTGTGTGAAAAATCCGTATAGATCCCATATTGTGAATGATTAAAATGAACGTGAGAATTGTGGAATTATGTATGTGTGGATCCCTATCAATTTTAATAGTTATAGGCCATGAGAAAATCATTCCATTGGATACTGGTCTAAAACGGTATATTTCTCCATTCAAATAGGGCCCACTTTTTGTTATTGCACGAGACAGAAGACTTTTCACAATTCATACCTGGTAGTAGGTTTTATTCTTAAATTAAATCTACGACATTTATTTATATATGTGATATATATAAATGATTAATACATATATATATATAGAAAAAAATTATAGATTATACAGAAGCTAAAGCGAGGCATCCACATGGCCTAGCTGTACAAACAGATACATGTTGGTATGTTACTTTCAATTTTCAAACAACCCCATCATTCATTAGAATAGAATTTTCCGCTAATAAATTCCAGATTATCTTTTTAAGACACATTTCGATTTGTTTGGCTTTGATTTTCAAAATTATATATATATATATTTTTATTTTTATATTTTAATGTTTTTTATGATTTTTTTAATATTTTAAGTAATTTTTTTTAAAAAAAATTTAAATACATCTAACATAAATACAATTAAAAAAATATAATATTTGTGAAAAAAATTTACTAATATCAAAAAATATAAAAAAATTCAGTACATTTTTTATATTTTTGTGTATTTATTAATATTTTTTTATAAATATTTTATTATTTAGATATATCTAAATAAGTAAAAAAATTATTTAAAATTTTAAAAATATTTATTAAAAATAAAAAAATGTGAAAGATAAAAAATTTAATTTTAAAAAAATTGAAATTTTTTTTAATTTTTAATTTTTTTAACTCTTAATTCTAGAAAGCAGGTCTTTCATCACAATGAGTATGTTCGAAGCCAGAGGACCCACATGTGTTTTGAAGAGCGTAGTTTTCAGAACAGCCATTAATTTACTAGAGAAGTTCCCTTTTTTTGACAGATGGGTATTGCACTTCACTTTGTGTTTCCAAACCACTATAATACAAGGGATTGGAAATCAACACAGTGATTTTTTTAAGACAATTTCGAAACTGTTTTTGTCCATAGACACCCATTTGAAACTGGTTTGGGTATGAGAGAGTTCAGAGATTTTGGTCAGTTTTGAGGCATATAGGGTTGGATTTTGGAATCTTCTAGTGGGTTGAGTGAGCAGAAGGTGGGGCAGAAGCTTGGAGGGGTTGACCTAAAACCTGTCTGATTAGGGAATCTTTTTGGGTGGTTTTGGACTGAGATTTGAGTCTTGTTTGGAAGTGGGTTTTTTTTCTTGGTGTTGTTCTAGGGACAATTACTGGAAGCAAAGATTGTTTCTAGGGTTTTGGCGAGTGTTTTCGTCTATTAGGGGAAGTTTTGCTATAGTTGGGAGGTTTTGGGAGGTGTGTTCGATCAATCTTTGGTGGGTTCAATAGTGGAGGCTGCATTTTCATGGTGTTTCAAGGATCTAAGGGTTTCTGGGTGAGATTTGATTTGGAGTTGTAGTTTTTGAGGGCACAAAATTGGTGGGTTTGTGTTTGTAATCATGAAAGTGCCTTTGGTTTGGGGCAGTTACAAGTGCATTGCCCTAAACTGAAGGGTTTATTTTGGTTGAATTGAAGGGTTTTGGAGTTGGAAAAAAGGGGTTTTGTAAAAGGTCTGTTTGGCTCTTGAATTAGCTTTTGTTTCTCACCGACGCTGTGCTCTGAAGTTTCAGTTGGCTTGAAGTTGCAAAAATGGCTTGTATGAAGTTGGGTTCCAAAACTGATGCATTCCAGAGGAAAGGACAGGCCTGGTATGTTCTCTGATCTCTGTAGTTTGCCTTCTCTGATATCTGTAGACTTCAATTTTTGTAAAATTCATTTGACCATGTTATTTTTATCCTGTGAATCCAACAGTAGGAGAGTTTCTCTTCATTTTCTTCTTCTTTTGATTCCTTTCCTTGCGTTTGGTCTATGTACTGTGTGTTTGTGAATTCATTTGTAGATGATTATTACAAGCTGGTTGAAATTGTTCTGGTGTTCTTTTTTTCTTTTTTCCTTTTTCCCTTTTTTTTTTTTTGGTTTAATTTTTAAATTAAAGCATGGAGCATGGAGCATCATTTATTGCTTTTGCTCCGCAATTTGCATCTTTAATTTCTTTTCTGACTGGTCTCAGTTTTTGTGTATTAAGAGAACTTTAAGGCTCTGTTTGGATCTTGGACTTGGGGAGGAATTTGTAGAGGAAAAAGAAACTATAAGAGAAATGTGAATGAAATTTTTCATTCACGATTCTCTTTCCAGTCTTTTTCTTCCACAAATCTCTTTCCAAATCTAACATCGAAGCACAGCCTAAGGTTTAGGTTCTGAATGGAGATTCATGTTTTCATTTTTTTACTTGTTCATGCTTTTGAAATTTGTTACCTTTAGTTGGAATTAACAGGATAAAATTGGGCGAATGGTCTCCAAATTCCCCATTGCTATGCTCAAATGGCATGGTTTGTTGAGTTCTTCAACTGTTGGTGGATGGATCTGCCAACAGAGTATTAAATGTTGTCCACATGTATATGTTGGGTTGTTTAGCAACAATCTGGTTGTCAATGACAATGTTATGATTTGCAAGCTATCCTGCTGAAAATTTTTAGACCTTTTATCTTAATGGAAAGAAGAATTTATGACACAAAGCAATGAGTATCCTCTCATTGAATAAAAGAAAAAGAAAGATTAACCGATAGTTCAGGGAGGGACTTGAGCTATAGCATGTCTTACTTTGCTTTTACTCGTTTCCTTGCATCAAGTGCGATGTTGCCTAGTAGTTTGGCACCATGAACTTGACTGACAAGGACAACTCTGGTTTCAGAGGCATTATTGTGAGGAACATCCATCAAGTTGGGTTATTTGGATGGATTCACATTTTTTGGTATTTTTTGCTCCTGGCATTCTATGTAATATTCACGTGTATGTTACCATTACTCTATGCATTCAAAACTTCTTTGATCATGGCTTTCTTTTATTAATCATTTCATGCAAAGAGATTCACCCTAGCTCCCTTTCTTGACCATAAATGTAGAGCATGTTCATAAGATGTGACTTGTAAATGTATGACTTCAAGTAAAAATGTTTGTTTTCCCACAATGTAATTTGACCTTTCTTGTTTGAATATTACTGTAGGTTCTGCACCACTGGCTTGCCAAGTGATATTGTTGTTGAAGTAGAGGAGATGTCCTTCCATCTGCACAAGGTAGTATATATATGTTTCAAATTTTAGTGAGTGATGTTAATTTAGTGGTGACTGGTCTCTGAGATTGCTTATAAATCAGATCTTGCTTCTCGTAGTTGTATAAGCTACACTTTATTGAGTTTCCAATCAATTATCTTGAGTAAAAATGATTTTACATAGTTTCATGGTGTCTTGTGTGTGAAAGATGGGTAAGTGAGCTGGAGTTGCATGTTTATTGTGCTAACACACTCCTTATGTTTGTGTGTGTCCTTTTATTGGCATTTGCCAAGTGTCTTGTGAATGATTCTAGGCCCCCAGGGTAATTGCTTCAATTTTTCGCTCTCAACTCAAGTCTTATATTTTAACCTTACAGTTGTTGAGAGGGGGAGATGTGAGGAAAATACATGAATTTTTGAAATATAACTTCTTTAATTCCTGCATGATTTTGATCAATGATCTGGTATTCCAACTGATGGAAGTTGTGCCATTTTCTCAGATCTTGTCTGAAAATCAAGTTGGATACAGATCTTGCAGTTTGGGTCTGAACCCTGATTATGGATCAGGATGTGACAGGACTGGTCTTGGATTTTGGTAGAATGGATCCTTTGTTGAATCAAATGGATATGCATGAACGCTGATACTATGTTTTGCACATGTATTAAGGTCAGGTTTTCGGATCTAAGATCAGAGTCAGACTTCAGAGCAGAAATATTGGCTTAATGTTTAGGAATGCTAACCAGATAGTTAAATGGGTAATCCAAGATGAAGTTTGAAGGCTTGAGCAACAGCCAAATTAGAGTTTGAGAGTTTAAATTGGAGGCCAATAGGTAGGATGAAGGTTTCAGGGTTAATTTGGGGCTTGATTGCCTTGGGTTTTGGGACTGAAAGAAAGAAGAAGAAAGAAAATTCTATGACATATAACTCATGTCAAGCAATTTGCAAAATTACACTAAAACCTTATAAGATGACTTGAATTGGTCCAGCAACACTCTAACCTATAAAATTACATTATTAAAATAATAAATAAATAAATATAAAAAAAAAAAAAAAAAAAAAAACTGATTTAACCTTACACAAGTTAATTACATCTGAAGTGATCTCCATGTGGCATTCTAGATTTGCTCTTTTGTTCTTTCCATGCTCTTGTACTGAAATGAGATATATATAATTTGGGGCTTGATTGCCTTGGGTTTTGGGACTGAAAGAAAGAAGAAGAAAGAAAATTCTATGACATATAACCCATGTCAAGCAATTTGCAAAATTACACTAAAACCTTATAAGATGACTTGAATTTGTCCAGCAACACTAACCTATAAAATTACATTATTAAAATTAAAAAAAAAAAACAAAAAAAAAAACTGATTTAACCTTACACAAGTTAATTACATCTGAAGTGATCTCCATGTGGCATTCTAGATTTGCTCTTTTGTTCTTTCCATGCTCTTGTACTGAAATGAGATATATATAATCAGGTCAATGATTGGTTTGGGCGAGAACATACAAATTGAAATAAGGTTTTTGGATGGGTTTTCATCTGGTTTAGGTCAATTCCTATATGTCTGGACTTCCATTTTATCCCTACAATTATCAGCACATCACTTTGTGTAAATTTGCTCCTTTTAATTTTGTGTAAATTTGCTCGTGGTCACTTCACTTTGTGCAAAAATTTAAATGTGATTTGGTTGCAAGAATTTGAATTCATGTTTTTTGAACCATAACAAATGCGGTGCAAACCTGTACACATGTATGGGATTCAAGGAGGGCCTTGATATGGAGACATATTTTTTTCCTCAAAACTTCATTTCGTTTTTGTGATCTCTAATGTCTTTTAAAATTCATGCAATGCAGTTTCCTTTGCTTTCTAGAAGTGGGGTTATGGAAAGATCAATCGCTGAATCATCCGAGGACAGTGAAGAGGGCTGCGTCATCAAGCTCCCTGACATCCCTGGTGGAGCTAAAACATTTGAACTCGTAGCCAAATTCTGCTATGGTGTGAAACTTGAACTCACTGCCTCAAATGTCGTGTTCCTACGCTGTGCTGCCGAACATCTTGAAATGACAGAAGACTACGGAGAAGGCAATCTGATTTCACAAACCGAAATATTTCTCAATCAAGTTGTCCTCCGTAGTTGGAAAGACTCTCTGAAAGCACTACAGACCTGTGATGATATTCTCCCTCATGCCGAAGAACTCCATATTACAAAGCGATGCATTGAGTCTTTAGCCTCAAAGGCAAGTACAGACCCAAATCTATTCGGGTGGCCTGTTATGGAGCACGGTGGGCCCATGCAGAGTCCCGGCGGGAGTGTATTGTGGAATGGCATAAGCACAGGAGCGAGACTAAAAAATTCTAGTTCAGATTGGTGGTATGAAGATGTGTCGAATCTGAGTTTGCCTCTTTACAAGAGATTGATTTCGGCCATGGAATCTCGTGGAATTAAACAAGAGATTGTTGCAGGGTCTCTCACTTTCTATGCGAAAAAGTACCTTCCAGGTCTGAATCGGCGTCAGGGGTCTGGTGAGTCAAGCAGTCGTTTGGCACCGGCCCCGCCATCTGAAGACGATCAGAAACTTTTACTCGAAGAAATCGATAGGTTACTTCCGATGCAAAAGGGCTTAGTCTCAACTAAATTTCTCTTCGGTTTACTTCGCACAGCCATGATTCTTCGAGCGAACCCATCTTTTGTATCGAACTTGGAAAGAAGGATAGGGATGCAACTTGATCAGGCGACTCTGGAAGATCTCTTGATGCCCAACTTCTCATATTCCATGGAGACTCTTTACAATGTCGATTGTGTGCAGCGGATTCTTGAGCACTTTCTGGCCGTTGATCAGGTGACGGGTGGGGCCTCCCCTTGTTCAGTTGATGATGGACGGTTGATGGGGTCACCATCTTTGACACCAATCACGATGGTAGCCAAGCTGATCGATGGATACCTTGCTGAGGTTGCCCCCGATGTTAATCTGAAGCTCCCCAAGTTTCACTCTCTTGCCGCTGCTGTTCCTGACTATGCTAGGCCCTTGGATGATGGTCTTTATCGTGCAATCGACATTTATCTGAAGGTAAAATTTACTTTATTGCTACACGGAAAGATTGATCATGAGTAACTTAGTTGTTCCTGTGTCAATCTTAATTGATCTACTGTCAGTGAAAGCACAATAGAGTCTCCTCAGGATGAATCGGTAGGTTGTGTTTTGGTTCTAGGAATATTGAATCATGATTCCTGTTTTGTATTTCTTTAATGCATGGAATAGCAACATGAATACGGACATGGGTACTAACATGGGATGGGACACAATTACTTTGAAAAAAGTAAGACATGGGGACACAGCGAGGATACAATAATAGTCTATTTTTTTTGACAATTTTTTATTTGCTAGTTATATTGATATAGGAGACCCCAATATATATGTGGGTGTATATTTGGTTTTTTTTCACTTTTTCCCTCTTTGTTTTCATATATTTTACTTTGATCTCAAATTAGCTTTTCTAAAATTATATATAAAAAAGAAATTTTCATAAAGGTACTAATTAAAATATTGACACGCCATGTGGCGTGTCAGTGTCTGATACATGTTGGACACAGCACCCTGTTTGAAGTGTCCGTACTTTCTAGGATTGGGTTCATTCACTTTGTTAATTTGGGCTTATCAACCTTCCCTTTGTTTGCCATTCGGCAGTCACACCCATGGTTGGCAGAGTCGGACAGAGAACAACTCTGCAGGTTGATAGACTGTCAGAAGCTCTCCTTGGAAGCGTGCACCCATGCTGCGCAAAACGAGAGGCTCCCTCTTAGAATAATAGTCCAAGTCCTCTTCTTCGAGCAACTCCAACTTAGGACTTCCATAGCAGGCTGTTTCTTGGTCTCCGACAACCTCGACGGTTCAAGACAATTACGAAGCGGCTTGGCTGGATCTACCGAAGGAGGTTGGGCTACGGCTGTGAGAGAGAATCAGGTGTTGAAGGTGGGTATGGATAGCATGAGGATGCGGGTTTCCGAGCTTGAAAAAGAGTGTTCGAACATGAGGCAAGAGATCGAGAAGTTGGGCCGAGTAAAGGGCAGCTCGAGCCCATGGGGAAGCGTGTCGAAGAAGTTTGGGTTCAAGATGAGGTCACAAATGTGCAGTGCTCAAGAGGGGTCGGTAAGCAACCAGAATAATAACGGGGTTGGAAAGATTGAGAAGGCAAAAGACAAGAATGGAAAGCCCAAGAAAAACTTGTCATCAGACGGGTAAGAACTAAGAACTTTTCTTTTATTTTTTGTACTTTATTTTTATTTTATTTTTAATGGTTTTCAAGTTCTTATTGTTTGTATTTCTCCTTTTCTTTTTTTGAGTTTAGAAAACTAAAATCAATCGATGTTTCTGTGTCATATTTGTTCAATGATGTTTTTTCATGATTTAAATCCTGTAATGGAGATGGAGCATGTAGCAAGTGTATTTTATGTTTGTTGACAGTTTATTGCATGTGAAACTGTACAAGTTGGTTCCTTAATAATTGTACACCCTACAATGATGAAATTCTTGTTGAGGCTATGTTTGGGAGTAGCTTATTTTTGGATAAATTACACTGTTAGGTCCTTTTAAACTTAGCAAATTTCACTTTGATTCTCGTAGTTTCAATTCAAACAATATAATTTCAGTTTTGTTGCAATTTGATCATTTTGTTACTTACCGTTAGAATTTTGAAAAGAAACACGAGAAAAAAAGAGTAGTACTTTGGTCACTTTTTGCACGTGTTGTTTTTTCATCCAAAATGTTAACCACGTGTGACATAGGGGCAATGTTGCACAAAAAATGAAAGTATGAGATTCAAATTGAAAGTACGCATTAAAATGACATTTTGGTATGTGGATTGATGTTCTATTATGTATAAGTTTTGAATATTTATTATTAAATTAAAATTGAAAAACAATTCAAGTGGATCCTTGAATTGGTAAACTCGTTAATGACAGGATTGGTCGCAATCAGAATAGCATCACTATTGTCACAAAAAAGGCATTGTATTGGTGAGATGAAATCCAAAATCAAATAAAAATCATTTTACTAGTTGCCACATACATAATATCACATCGAGATGTCAATTTGTTTTTAGCTCTCAATGAAATTGGGAAATTTGAACCTCCTGTTTTATGGTTCTTGACTTTTCATGTTTTTGAATCGAGGCTTAGCTCGGTTTGCCTCAAAATTCAAGCAATTAAGTAACAAGTCTTATTAACATATGTTTTTGGCACAAGTTAAGAAAACTTAAAAATATTATATATATTTTTTATTGTATACACTTTTGTAAAGAATGTATAATCTATTTGAGTGTTTTAGCACAAGTAAACAAAATATTTCATTAATTGATCAATCAATTCATAGCAAGAGCAATTTACCTCTGGATTTTGTTAACGTGCCGGTGTTAAGAAATTTTAGAAGATTATACATTTTGTATGAATATATGTATATAATAAAAAATATACAATATTTTTAAGTCTTGTGAATATGTGCTTAAAGACACACTTTAACAAAATCATTTAAGTATTAAAGTCTATCAATCTCAATAAAGTAAACATAATCACACCATGAAACACAAGATTTCAAAGTAAAGTAAGTGCAATAATTTAGGGAGAAGATTACCATAGTACTCAAAATCAATCAACTACTAAGCCTTAAAGCATACCACAAAATGGGGTTTTTTTTTGACTAAAATAGTCACAAAATACCAAAATATGTTTTTTAGTCAAATAAGACAAAATGTCACATCTAAACTATAATCATTTTATTTTTTTTTTCTCACAAAAGTCAAAAAACTTATCTCAAATGAGACTTTTTAGCCTAAGGTTAAAATAGTCAAAAAAATCAACTCATATTTCAAACGAACCCTAAATTAAATAGTTATAAAACATAATTGAAAGATCTAAAAGTCTTTTACCTAAAAAGTTTATCTACAATTGAATTTACGAATCAACTTGATTTATGATCTCGTGAATGTTTAAATAAGTATGAATCAATCTAAGTGAGACAATTTATTTGACTTACTAAAATAAATTGAAATGACATAGAATGGAATAATTATTTCTTAAACTTTCATATGAAATAATTATTTTCTTGGAAATAACAATTTAATTTGTAATGTACTTTGTCAAAATTTTTTTGATCAATCAAACATAAAAATAAATATTTTGACAAAATAATTATTTTATTCCGTTTTATTTCAGTCAATCAAATATTACTTTTAATCAAATCATGATTTTATACTACAGATTCAAGATCAACGAGATTCATCTATTGTTAGAGATGATAACGGAGTGACGCAGGCGTCCCTCTTCAATTGGAGGAGATATCACTAATTTTCTCATGATTTTATCTAGTGAGAATCATCATCCTTTTTTTTAAAAAAAAAAAAAAATCCCAAAGGAAAAACATTAAAAAAAAAGGAAAGAAAATAAGACCAACTACCTCTGATTAAGAGAAAGAAGGTTGGGCCATCCAGTCAATACCAGGGGCCACTTTGAGGATTCATATGAATCATTTATGAAAAATAAAATAAAATTTATTCGATAGCAAAATATATAGGGTAAATTATATTTTGTCCTTATATTTGGTCACTTTTTTATTTTAACTTTTAAAGTTTATTTTTTCTCATTTTAATCTTTCATGTTTTAAATTTTTTTTACTTTACTCTTAATATTAATTTCTGTTAAAATTAAATAAAAAATAATACATTAACAAATATGTAATATAAAAATATTTTACTATATAATTCATACCTCTGATATAAACTTAAGGACTCAAGGATTGATGCTGCCATCCTCAAACCCTCCTTTAGAGGTTGAATAGGAAGGTAAAGAGGAGTTTTGTTGTTAATATTACTTTCTCGTCCTGTAGTTCTTATTAGATTCCAAGATCTCGATGCAATTTGAGGAGAATAAGTTTGCTTCTGCAGGTTTATATCCCTCTAGAATGCCTTATAAGCCCTTTTATCTGTATCTCTTCTTTCCTAGTAACTAGCTGGTTGGGGAAGCTAGGAAAAAAAAGCAAGATCCCACAAAAATGCTATTGATTCTAAAAGGACTATAATGAGGAGGATGACAAATCCACTCACAATTTATTAAAGAGCAAGTAGCTTGATTGATTTGAATCCAATTTGTGAGATGGCAATGATCCTTAGGTGGTTATCGCCATAATGTAACCTCGTTTTTCTTCTATTAAGATAATTCTAGTTAGGATTCGATCAAGAGATTAATTGACTCTGAAATATAAAATAACAAGATTACAACCCTACGTGGACTATGAACTAACAAAAAGAAGAATGCTTTGAGTTCTAGTATAATAATATGTTTTTTATGTTATATGACAATTATTATGACATTACCTCATCTAATTTTGAACAAAAACTAACTTAAAAAAAATAATAATTTAAGAGTCAAAATAAAAAAGTAACCAAACATAAAGAAGGCAAAGTGAAACTTACCCTTTTTTGTATTCATTGTAAAAAAATTTAATGTAAATTAATTTTAAAAAATTATATTTATTATCTATTTATTTAATGATAAATATGACCAAGCTGTATTATAATATATAACTTTAAAACACAACCAATTCACATGAAATATTTTTTTTTTCACTGGTAAACGGTGACTTTTCTGCAATGTCTTATTTCGGTTAAAATTAAAATTCAACGCTCCATTCAAAGAAGCCATCTCTCTCTCTCTCTCTGCTTCAAAGGCGTTTCTCCCTGAATTCTCTCTCTAAAATCCTCTGTCTCTGTCTTTTCTCTGCACTTATTATTATACACAATTATAATTAATTATTATAACATATTATATATATATATATTTATATATAGGCCATTGCATTTCCAATCTCGGTGGTTCTGCGATTTCTTTCTGTGTAGATTGAATTTGGATCTGTAGATCCGAATCAGAGGAAGAAGCAGCAGCAATGGATAATGGAGAGAAAGAGGGCTCAGACGACAATGAATTCTCACCATCTCGAGTTCAGGTCGGAGGTCGCAAGTACAGGCCAGTTGTTGCTCACGACAACGATCGCGCTGTCCTCGAGATGTCTTCTCTCGATCCTGGATCTGCCTCCTCTTCTCCTTTCCCCAATCGCGATAAGTATGCCCTAATTCAATTCCCTCGCTCTCTATCTGCGTTCCTCAATCTGAATCTATATATGATGTGTTGTTTCTTTGTCAATTTAATGTATTATTTAGTGGAAAGTTTGAAATTACTTACTGTTAAGAACTTTAAATTGATCATTTTTTATTTGGGTTTTGAATCTCAGTTTTGCAAGCTTGATAATCGTTTTACTTGTTTGTGTTTGTGTTTGTGTTTTTTTTTTTTTTTAAACACATTTTATTGGTGAAGAAAAAGGAACTGTAGAAAATAAATGGCTTTACGATTATGGAGAACTAGATAAAATTGGGGAAATAATTCTATAAAATTATTACAGATTCATGAAAAAGTTTATGATTTTAATTTATTAGTTTGCCACTTATTTGTATTTTTTTTTCTAAACATCCTCTGAACGGAAATTTCCCTGATAAAATTCAGGGCAGCATAAGCTAAGGGATGACACCTTTATGATCTACGGTATATCTTAATACTTAAAAAAAAAACATAATTTGAAAAGGATACAAGACACTACGGTTTTTACGCGTCTCCCACCATCCTCAATTTTCAGTCACCACAAACATCACACATAGTTGATGCTCCGTCTACCCACATTACTAGTACCCTCATATGTTAAATATCCCAACCAATCTCACTTTCCGTCTCTTTCTCTCTCCTGCACTAATTCAGTCCTTCATGGTTGCCACCATTTTCTAATTGATCATCACTTAATTTTTGCTTACATCCTTATAACCACCAATACAAGTTAAACTCCAAAAAACCAATTGCTCCACCATTGTCTTCACCACCATAACCACTGTTATTGTTGCCAAATGTGGCCACAACAAGTGCATACATACATATATAGACTCTCTCTCTCTCTCTCTCTAATGAAACTAGAGAAACATCCACCAATGGTGGCCACGGCCATCTAAAACCGTTGCCACCAAAAATCCCCTTATCCATCATTATGTTAAAAAATCCTCTTGTAATTGTTTAGTGGGGTTAATGTCTTGGTGGATTTGTTGGGATGAGAAAGGAGAATCCTGTGGGGAATTAGTGGAGAGAGAGAGAGAAGATGCTAGTCTTGTATGTGGAGTGGACTGTGATTTAATTATGAGCACTTTTAATGTCGGTGGCAATGTGTTGGTGGATTAGCAATGTAAATAGATCTAAGGTGGTTATGGTCGTGGCTTATGGAGGAGATAGTCTAAATAAAATTACGAGAGAGAGACAGAGAGAGAGCAAAAAAAAAGTCTTATTTTTATCTAATAAAGTTAAATTTTTGATTTATTGAGACCCGTATATGCTGATGAGGCTAGGGTAGTGGTGTATTTCTTATAAATATTTCATCTGTTTGGTTAGATTTGATGGTGTATGAACATTTTCTTATTTTATTGTGCTTAGTGTCTTTATTTACACATGGTGATCCCATAAAATATTGTTTGATCTTATGAAAATATCATGTAGGATGACCGTAAAGTTTGAGAATCGTTAACCAACTAGGCCTAGCCTAGTTGGTCACCGTGACTTTCCTAAGGACTTAGTCCCTAGGGAGAGGTCATGGGTTCAACTCTCCTTAGGAGAATTGAATTAAAGGGGCAAGCACTTGGTGCTTTGCGAAGGGTGGGGATGCTAACTCCCATATGTGCTAATCTAACAACTAACAATTGATTTTCGCCGATAAAAAAAAAAAAAAAAAAAAAAAAGTTTGAGAATAGTGGGGGAAACGTGAGTGAGTATCGAATAACTATAGGCTTGCATCAAGAACGGTGTTGAGTCCTCATCTTTTCTACTAATGATGGATAAACTTATCAGGCATGTTTAATAGGATGTCCCGTTGCTTATGTTGTTTGCCAATGACTTAGGTTTTAGTTGATGAAATTAGTGGTAAATGGTATGCTAGTGATATAGAGATATCATAATTTTAAGGTTTTAGGTTAAGTAGAACAGGGTTGGAATATTTAGAGTGCTATTTTAGTAAAAATAGTATTATGAAACGAAGTATAGTGAAATATGATATCAAAAGTTTCCTAAAAATAGCCTCTTTTGACATCTTGGAATAGTAAGTTGTGGAGGATATTGCCTATAGACCTAGACTAGGATGATGCAATGGAAAAGCACTCCAAGAATTCTTTATGATAATACAAGTTTTGCTAAGCTGAAGGGAAAGTCTTGTAAGATAGCCACAAGGCTAGCTATCATACATGATACAAAATGTTAGGCAATTAAGAAACATGTTTAGATAATACGTGTAATTTTAAAAAAAAAAAATATTTTCTATAAATTTAAATAGCACCTATTGAAAATAAATTGAGATAGAGTATGTTGAGATGGTGTAACATAGGCTAGCTAATGCGTTGGAGCATAGCAGCTTGTTCCAAGTTGAATTTCACAAAAGATATCTAAACAATATATATGGCTTATGGGCATGGGAAGTGACTTGTTGCCTCCTTCTATGAGCAAAGATATGGTGTTGTGACATAGAGTGAATTGGGGAAGAAAGATCCATGTACTTGGAAGTCAAACTTGGTTTAGTAACATAGGTAAAATGGGTTTGCTATATAAATTGGATAATGAAATCATCTATATTTGTCATAGTCGTAATGGTGCAGTAACTAAGAGGAGTTTTTTGAGCAAAGTGGGGGGGTTGTAATTTTTGAAAACATACATGGTCTTGTATCTTTCCTAACGTCATTATAATTTGGTTTATTTTTGTTAACTTTTAATTGAATTTCAATTCTTTGTGTTTACAAAATTTAAGGAAAAGAAAGCAGTAATATCAGAGAAAATGAGATTCTTTTGTTGTGTGGGTTTATATGAAGTGGACAAAATTAGTGTGGTAAAAATAGGCAGTCAATTATGACGTATATGACTTGATACATGTAATATATATCTTGAATGATCTCCTTAATTTGACACAACATGCATATCATTGCATGCATCACTTCAGAAGTTGTATAGAACTATAGCTACATGTTGTAATTTTTTTAATCATTTTATATGTTATCACATTATTGAATGCTTTTAATTTGCACATACATTAATTTTCCTCTCTTAGTGGGCGGTGATAAGGCATCTCTTCTCCGTTAAATTAAGTGTGCGCTGCTCATCAGAGTTGCAGTCTTAGCATCCACGTCCTTAAATGGAATAAAGAAGTTAGATATGCTTACATCTACAAAAACATTTTTTGAAAAAAATATGCAGTTATGCATGTTTGTTGTATGAACTTCAGAAAATACATATTGTTTTTGTTATTTTAGCTCATCTAGTTTTTTTTTTTTTTCTTCATAAACTGTTGCAGGAAAATAAAAGTGAGCACGAGTTCTGATGTGAGAGAAGGGTCATTGCCAATTCATGTGGGAGCTAATGGCCCTCAAAGGGAATCTAAATTGGAATTGTTTGGTTTTGATTCTCTCGTGAATATTTTGGGTCTTAAGAGGTAAGAGTGAACCTGATTCATTTTTATTCCTCAAGTTTCCTTTTCACTGCTATGAAAATTTTAATAATTGCGGTGTCTTCTTTTTTTTAAAAAATAATTTTATTTTGAGCAGCTCTTTATTCACTTAAAATGAAAGATTGCTGTTGTGATTGTTTCAGAGTTTACCTTTTCTTTCCAATTGAACAGAGGGTGTGGGGGGAGGGGGGGTGTTTCACGTGAACTCCTTTTGAATTTAAGACATTTCTTCGATTGATATGAAGTATTTACTTATGCTAAAGTTGTTCATTATTTCTCTATATCTTGGTAGTATGCTCAAGAGGTGTTAATTTCAGTATGACAGGGGAGCAGATTCCAGCACCTTCTAGTCCTAGAGATGGTGAGGATGCTTCTACAACTCTTGAGCATCCAAAGGTACCTAAATTTTCTTAAGCAAGTTGCCAAGTGATTCATGAACCTTTCCTTTCTTTTGTGTTAGTAAGTACTACTACTTTTGATAGGAGTTATATTGGGTTAAATGTGTTGATAATGATGCTACTATTTGTCTTTATTGCCATGATCTGTTGTTTTATAAAACATAATTGCTGGTGAAATACTATAATACCCTGTTTCACCAAAAAGACTCTTCCATGTTTCACATAGAGTTGGTGTGTCAAAATAGTAAATATTTTACTTGCTCTTGGTACCATGAAACTAATGTAAACTCAAGGATCTGCATATTTCTCCTAAAATTCCCACAAGAAGTGACCTCACTTTGGAATTTGACAATTTAGCGTAACATGCAACTTCTTCTCATGAAACAGTAAGTTCTTAGCAAATTGCATCACCACTTGGCCATTAAAACAAATTTTAAGTGCAGTAGCAACCATTCTGCCAAATCTGTCTCCACGGAGTTGTCTTTGAAATTAATTTATTTTCCTAGTGAAATGTGATATATTGGAATTTGTCATGTGGTATAGTCAAATGTTACTTTTCAACCAAATCATTGTATTATGATTTTGCTGCATTCACCGACTTGTCACTTCTTCCCAGTTATTCATCTTGGACAAGACAAATTGATTAGTGGAAAACAGAAGTTCCTGGAATAGCTGTTCTCTGAACCATATCATATCATTAATGGGGGGGGGGGGGGGGGGGACTGAACTGGGTTTATTTGTCTTATTTAGTATTTTAAGTGTAAGTAGCAGTTCTTTGGACTATAACCTGTGCAATAGTTACTTAATTTCTGAAATTAATGTCTCTCTGATTTATTTAAAAAGGGTTGATAGTCTCTGTTTAGTCTTTCTACAGAAAGCCATTTTAATTTTTTTTTTTTAAATTTCTTCAGAAGGATATTAAAAAAAAAGAAAGGGGTGGGGGGGAGGGGGGGGGGGGGGGGGGTGATAGATAACCTAATTGGAAGTTCACATGACTGGGAATCCAAAAAATCAGTTTGGTAAGACATAATCAGTTTGTTTGGTTTTCAGTTTTCAAAAACAGTTTTATGAGTTTTCAATTCGTATTTTTATATTGTTTATGATTTTTTTAAATATTTTTATCAATTTTTTTTTAAAATTTTTTAGATTCACTTAATCTTAATATACTCAAAAAGTTAAAAAAAAAAAAAAAATTTGTACAAAAATCTTTATTGAATACAACAAAATATGAAAATGTATTGAATTTTCGTTTTTTTTTATTTTGCATTTAGTGAATTTTTTAAGTTCCCCCCCCCCCCCCTAAAAAAAAATATATATACTTTTTAAGTGTATTTAGATTAGGTGTATCTAAAAAATAAAACATTTGCATAAAATATTTTTAAAAAAAAAACTATAAAAAAAAAAAAAAAAAAAAAAAACATAGAAAGCAAAAAACTCAATTTTCTGCAACCAAACGTGGTGAATAGAATTAGGGGAATAGAAATGATGCGTATTTACCTGTGTTGTTGTAATATACTTCTTCATTGTAATTTTAGCTTGTTATAATATCCAAACCAACCTTTCACAGCCATTGTTTGGCTAGGTTTTTGTCACACTGAGGCTTGAGAGTTGGCACATTGGTCATAGTTTATGGATAGTTTTATAATCTCTCCCTCTTAGAAACTGTGGTGTATGGTATTTGGATGCTTTTTCATGTCTCTGATGTGCTCTTGTGATGCAGACTACGGGCCTCAAACTAGGGACGATGATGGGAGTGTTTGTTCCATGCTTGCAAAACATTTTGGGAATCATCTACTATATTCGATTTACCTGGTAAACTTCATATAACTGATGTTTATCTTGGTGGTTTTTCCAATTATTCTATTTTGTTCTATACGTAGGGGCACTTGTGTGTATGCCTCTATAAGTGCTAGTGCATCTCTTTATAGCACAGTGTATTTGTCCATTAAGGCTGTCTATCAAATTTGTGGTATCAAATGAGTATTGCTTGGTTCTATGTTGGACAAACATATAAAACTTCGTTTTCCTTTGATATCACATATTCCTCATGTTTTCTCAACAATGTTCCTGTGTCTTTTTCCCTTATACAATAATGTGATTTTTGAAACTTTCTCAAACTCTCTTACTAATGGTAACTTCCAATCTATCCTTTGATGCTTGATGTTCTAGTAAGTATTAATTTGGGACAAGTACTCTCGAAGGGTATTTCTGCTAGATCACTGCTAGTTCCAAAACCTTAAGTTGTTAGGAAATGAGTCTAACAATGTAAATCAAGCTATCCAACACCATCCCTCACATGCAATTCTGTCTTGCACATAAAGATGCAATCATCCAAACATAGAGGGAAACAGATGCAAATGGAGAACAAATGCCGATGGACTGGAGAAACTTGAACCTAAGACCTCCCCTTACCTAAGTTTTGATATCATGTTAGATCACCACTAGTCCAAAATTAGGAAATGGGCCTAACAATGCATATTAAGATATCAACGATTGTTTTTGATTTGTATACTTGGAGAGCAGTATCTGACATATATTTTTTAGTTTTTTTTGGGTGGACTTCTTGAATCCCCTTTGTTTTTTTTGTACTTATTTCGTCTGTTTTAATTAAAATTTCTTTGTTGCTATAAGAAAAAATAGAGAGTTGATGATTTGAGTGTCCTGTTTAGATAGCAGCGTTGGATGCATATCCCATACCGTTGTGCTTCTCACATTGGGTTGACAGGGCTATGTTGAAGGAAATAGAAGGGCCCATACTGTTTATTATTAATCAGCATATAGGTGAAGGTGACTAGGGTTAGGTTTGTGCGGATATATTCTAAATACTAGAAAGTCCTGTTCCAATTCCATCCCTTTTACACTTCTGTTGGTATTTTTGTATAAATTTTATTTATTTAAACCTTTCGTGTGATAAAATTTTTTCCGTATTTTGGTGGACTTGATTAGACTTTGATGGTCTAATTCTCTCTTTTACCCCCTCTCTTGTTGGATAACTAAAGACAATAGTATGCTTGTGTGTGTGCGGTGCATGTGTGTTCTTTTTTTCCACCCCAGGGGTTGGGGATGGGTGGGTTAATTGGACATAATTTGAGCCAATTGCTTTTTCCGTTGCTGTGAAAATTGCAGGATTGTTGGTATGGGTGGAATCGGTGAATCATTATTGCTAGTTGCCTTCTGTGGCTTGTGTACTTTCCTGACTTCAATTTCCTTGAGTGCCATTGCAACTAATGGTGCAATGAAGGTATGACATATATTGGTTTTTTGGTTGTACTACTAGCTTTGCTTGTTGCTTTCATATTTAGTGATTCTCAGTCTTGATGTAAGAAGTGGAAGTCTGATTCTTTCAGCACTCTAATAATCAGTTTTTTTGTTTTTTTTTGGGAGGGGTTATGTTAGAATCAACACTGGAAATATTTTTTCCTACGAACTTCTAAATATAATGTGCTTTTGCATTATGTTTTTACATGCAATTGAAGGAAAAATGGGTAGCTTTTCATTTCTTGTTATTTAGTTACTAGGGCTATAGGTCACACATTTCATTTCTTTTTCTTTTTTTTGTTTTTTTGTTTTGTTTTTGTTACTATTGTCTTGATGTAAGAAGTGGAAGTCTGATTCTTCCATCACTCTAATAATCAGTTTTTTTTGGAGGTGTTATGTTAAAATCAATACTGGAAATATTTTTTTTATACAAACTTCTAAACATAATCTGCTCGTACGTTATGTTTTTACATGCAATTGAAGGAAAAATGGGTAGCTTTTCATTTCTTGTTGTTTAGTTACTAGGGCTATAGGTCACACATTTCAAGTACTAGTATATTACAGCTCTCTCCAAGCTTGTTTTAGTTGCACACTTATACTATTGGCTTTATGTAGAGGTGGAAACTCAACTCTAGACTGTGAACCAGCCCAGTTAAACTTAAATCCATTAAAAACCTGTCCAAATATGTAAACGGGTTTAAATGGGTTGCATCTTGCAAATCCAATTAAAATTTGGATATTTAAAATTGTGTTTAAAAACCCGCAGCAGCCACCGCGACTCCCCTACTCTACCAACCCTCCCTACTACTAAAGTGAGTAAAATTTTAAGTGGTTGTTATGAAAATAAGCAACAAAAGTGATAAAAAAAGATATTGCCCCATAAATAAAGTGATATCAGAATTGCAAAATTAAAAACCATGTTATCTCAATGAGAGTGATTGGAACAACTTTTGAACAGCTAAAATGGTCTTCAAATCTTCACTCCTATGTCCCATAGAGCTCGAGCATTTGAATTGCAGCCAAAACTTCTAAAATCAATCTCAAGTATTAGAGAGCAAGAAGGAATGACCTAATCTGTACCCACAAGCTGGAATAGATTGTGCCATAAAAATAGCCACTGGAAAATGCAAGAATATATGGTAGCCACTGGAAAATGCAAGAATATATGGTCTATACTCTCATGATCCCTTCTACACATGATACCTCATTCAAGTAACAAGATGCAAGTCTACTTTTCTTGAATCATAACATTAGTATAGAGCTTTTTATGGACCACAGACTATGAAAATACTTGGGTTTCATATGCATTCCAAATCATTTTGTGAGCATCAAAGGGTGGCACATCTGATTACCAATAAGCTTATCAAAGAATGACTTGCAAGAAAAAACTCGAGGAATGAATGGTCCTAACTCTTCCATTACACACACCCTTTCTCAAAGACGCATCATGAAGAATATAGATAACAAAGATACCAATCCATTAGCTTCACGATCATTAAGATCTCCAAAATAATTAAAATTCCAAGAGTTCATTGCCAAAGAAGAGGCAACTGTTGAAGCAATAGAACATTATGATTTTGGGATAAAGGATACCACTGAGGGAACAAAAACACAAATAGACTTCACCCCTTCCACACGTCTTTCCCAAAACAAATGGACTCTCTGTTACCCATACTAAAGCGAAAAAATTGCTCAAAATAAGGAAGACCTTGGGAGGCGCATTTTCATGGAGCTCTAGAGCTGCCCCTACTAGCCACCTGAGAATCCTTGCTCTTAAGGATCGAATGCTATAGTGAATCATGTTTAATAGGAAATGTCCATGACCACTTCCCAAGTAAAGCCAAGTTCTTATCTCTAATGTTTCCAATGACAAGAACCCCCTTTACTCATTGGAAGAGACACCGTCTCCCAATCAATCAAATGGTTCCATTTACCCCTCATCCTTACCTCCCCCCAAACTCATTAACTAGTCAATTCTATTTGCCACACCAATTGGTATTCTAGACTATGTCAAAAAATAGATAGGGTCATTGGACAACACAGGTTGAACCAAAGCAAACCTACCTCCCTATAAATAAATGAGTTTTAATTGATCTACTTGCTTATGAAAATTATGTGGGTTCTTGTTACATATCTGAAAGCATAAAGTTGATTGGTTCTTGTTATGTAGTTTAATAGTGGAATCTTTACTAACCTACTTTCTTGATCCATCAACGGTACATCTAGGGTGGGGGACCTTACTATCTCATTGGTCGAGCTTTGGGTCCAGAAGTTGGAGTCAGCATTGGGTTATGTTTTTTTCTAGGGAATGCAGTCGCTGGAGCTCTGTGAGTGTATATCATTACTTTATTTATCATGGCATGGTATTTTGTATGGCTGAAGTTGACGAGGATGATGGAAATGAGGCTAACAATTATTGCACCTAGTTCAACAGAAGATTTAATCACAATGTCCTAAAATTATCGTCTTTGTTTTTTGTTGCCTAATGTTTTCAGTTATGTGTTGGGAGCTGTAGAGACTTTTCTAAAAGCTGTGCCGGCTGCTGGGATTTTCAGAGGTAATCTCTTGAGAAAGCTCAGGAAATGACATTCAAATCTTTGTTGTAAAGTAAACTGATGCTTGCTACATTTGTATTGATATGACCCTGTGGAGCTTGTCAAAGCAGAAATTTGCCTAATTTGTGTTCTGTTTAATTTTGCATTTGTTCCCTTGGCAACTTCAATTAAGTAGCATGAGAGTTGTACCAAAACTCCCATCATAGATTGATTTCATCTTTGGAATACCTTCAAGTACTTTAGTGTAGTACGTCTTGGGCATGTTTGGTTTGTCTCTCAAAGCATGTTTTTGGAGAAAAAATTGCTAAAACATGTTTGGTTGAATTTTTTTTAAAAAAATTCCAAAATCACTTTTCTCTACTACACATCAATCAATTACTTTTTCTCTCTCTTCTCTCTTCTCTCCTCTATCACTTTTTTTTTCACACCCATCTTTTCAATTACAAAAAAATATCCAATCATCCCAAACTCCAAAACTATTTTTAAAATATACAACCAAACAAATTTTCAAATTTTCTAAACTCTCTCCAGAAAATTATTTTTGAAATAATATCTCAAAACACAAACCAAACAAGGCCTGTTTGTTTTGTCCAAATAGCATTTTTGTGCATGTGATAGTCTCTTCTGGTTGCAGTCCCTGACTTGTCAACTTTTGATGTTACCTGATACCTCTGTTTTCTATACATCTTATGAAGTTGGTCTCATGGGTGATGGTTGGTTATTGGTAGTTGTGCATAATAATGAATCATTTTTCAAGGATGTTGAGTGTATCATGTACCTCAAAATTTGATTTTCCTGCCCATTTTATCCATGCAGAAACTGTCACAAAAGTCAATGGCACATCAATAGAGCCTATTTCAAGTCCAAGTCTACATGACCTGCAAATTTACGGGATTATTGTGACCATCATTCTATGTTTTATTGTGTTCGGTGGTGTAAAAATGATCAATCGGGTTGCACCTGCCTTTCTTATCCCCGTTTTACTCTCAATTTTCTGTATATTTGTTGGGATTGCTGCAGCAAGGAAGGATCATCCAACAAGTGAGTGTTCTTAACACTTTTTCGCCTACTTTTCTATTTGTTTTTTAAGTTGCATGTTGTCTAAACCATAAATATGATAGGCAATGGCATGCATGGTACTAATGTAGATCAAGCCTCTCATACTTGGGACGTGGATGGTTGAAGAAACATTTGGACCACGCATGTGGTGCCTAGGTCCCAGTCCCAGTTAGAATTTATAAATGTCAAAAGCTAAAAAATTCTTATTGATATGCATCTTTTTCTTTTAATTTTTTAAATATGATTGTTTTTTGAAAAAGAAAGTGAAACCTCAAAAGTGACTTGTTTCTTTTTAACCTCTTGCCTTCCCGATTTTTCTACTGCATAGCTCGCTAGAGAAAGCACCAGGCATGATTTGTCAAAGCTCATCGCCTAGTAGTCAAATTGTGTAGCTAAATCTAGATTTCTTCAACTAGTTGGCGACTTCTTTTTTCCGTGACCTTTGCTTCACTTGCAAATATGCCCATTACTCTTCTGAGGTTGCTAAATTGCTTGAACAAGACAAAATTGCCTTCTAACATCATGGACTTTTGTTGTTATTCCGATAATAGTTCCACTAAAAAATGGGTAAATTACAATAAACCCTCCTAAACCGCGGCCCTTTTCACGTTGCCCCCTAATGTTTAAAACTCAACACTTAAGCCCCTTCATGTATATAGGTCTCAAATGCTATGGATGCCGTTGAGGAAAAATGTCTATTTAAAATTTTACACTTCAACACCCCACCGTTATCGTCCTCAACTCCACCCACAATCTCTCTCTCTTTCAAAACAACCCACTATTTAGCCCGCCACCCTATTGCCAACCCCCACCACCGACCACCTCCTCTTCCCTCTGCCTACCACCAGTCGATTGAAACCCCATTCGACAATCTCTCTCTCTCTCTCAAACACACACACACACCAACTTGGCATCTACCATTGTTGATTGCTCCAGAAGATCTCCAACCAACTTGGTGACATTGATGAGGTTTATCTGCATGACTAAGGGCATTGCAGATGGAGGCAACAACCTTGCCGGAGCCGAACCAAGCGTCAGTTTTAGCTTCTACTTCCCTAGGGAGACATAATCCACCATCAATCGAAAATGATCAATTGAACATCAACTATAATTTTAGCAAACAATTACCCTTAACATCATTTTAAACATGTTATGCAAGGATTGTAGAAGAGAGCTAGGATTAGGGTTAGAAATCTTACCTCAATTTCGAACTTCAACTTGATCTTCTAGCTTTTCCATTTTTCCTTCCTTTCTTTCTCTCTAACCAAGCTAGTAAAATCTTATTAGATTAGCTTCTCTCTTTCTTTTTATATTTCTTCACTAATCATTGGTATTATCATAATTAAGAAAGACACAAGTCTCTATCTGTCTCAATCCATTTTCTGCTCAAGTAGGTGATGTCAACCACCCAAGTAAGGAGTCATTACACTAATTAATCATGTTTAAGAATAATTAATCGAGATTATATCACTAATAATATGTTTCCTTGTTAATCCTGATTATTCTGAATTAATCACAATTAACTTCTTACATAATTTCTAGAAATGTGACTCACATTAGGATGTTTAAGGTTTAAGCACCTTGATTAGGCTAACCAATTTTAGGGTAAGTTAATTAATCACATTAGAGACATTTTACTAGACATGCTTGCACATTAAAACTTACATTTAACAAGGAAAACACATAGGTTTCTCATATTAACAAGAAATGCATGTCAAGTTATAATTCACAAAAGGAGGGCGTGTGATACTTGAATCATTCTTGTAAGAAAGAGGAAAAACCATAAATGCACTTGTGAAAGAAGTGATAACCACCAATATGCTATGAAATGGTAGGATAGGGTCATTACAGTACTTGATTGAATGCTTGATGCAGCTGGAGTCACGGGTTTGAGTTTGCAAACGTTCAAAAACAACTGGAGTCCAGAGTATCAGACTACAAATGAAGCTGGAATACCTGATCCTGAAGGAAAATCAGACTGGAGTTTCAAGTAAGTTGTGCCAATAATTCTAGATGCTACTGATAAATTTTGTCGGTTGCAATGTGTTCATTTCATAATTTGTGTCAATTGTCAGATTTTGATATTCTTTAGGAAATTGATGCTGTGCCTTTTTGGATCACTTCAACATTTTGTTAGCCCATGTTGGGGTTTGCTAAATTCAAATAAATTTTGCCTCTCATTCTAAATTTAGTTATATGTTTTTTTTTTCTTTTTTTTTTTTTATTTGAAAAAAAGAAAAGAATTAGTAGAACTTTTTGCTTAATCATATACTGCAGCTTTGCTAGTTGTATTGGCTTTCTCTATGAGATGTTTGCGAATGTTGGATGAAAAATATTTTGCTTTATGTATTTGTTTTTTGTCATTATATACCATAGGATTTCTCATTGTATGGTCAACTTTGCATCCATGCTATACTTTTAAGGTTTATAATGTTGCTCGTGCAAAAGGCCAACAATTCTGGGTTCAAGTTACCTAATAGCATGAAAATGTCCTAGAAATTCCATTGTCACTTCCTGGTATTCATTTTTTTGATAAGTTAAGGGGTGTGACCTAAGCTGTTGGTTGTCAGTTTAATTAATGAATTAATGTTTTTTCAAGGGACATGTCGGGGACATGCCATCTAGTTTTTCCCCCCTCTTCTTTAGCGCTTTTGGTTGGATGTTGAATGTTTATTACTTCTTTTTTTTTTTAAAAAAAAAACTAATAAGAGTTAATCTAAAAAAAAAAGAAGACAAACAATAAGAGTTAATTTAAGAGTGGGGTTTTTTATTTTATTTAATTAGTATTAGCTTTTGTCAATGTTGATTGTTTGTGGATGTAATATTAATCTACATAGCAAATAAAGTATATAAAAATTTATTTTTATTGTCGTGATCCCACCTTGTCAGTGTCCTCATTTTTTTGAAATCACCATGTTCTGTGTCCACATCCACATTCGCATCTATGTCCATGCTTATTAGGTTAGCACAGTTAATGGGAACCCATGGCATGAAATCTGGCATCTAGAGTGTAGGGTTTTGGTGATGAACATGAAACTAACAAATGGCCTGGCATGAGTAAGTACCTCAGTAGTAATGTGCATTTAGGTGATAGTGAGGTGAGGTCTAAGGTTCAAGTCAATGGAGTGGTGTTGGCCTGCTATAGTAATCTAACTCTACTAAGTACAAACCTACTAACATCCTGCAAAAAAAAAGAAAACGAGTGAGTACCTCAGTAGCCCAGATGTTGATACGGGATACATACATGATACAACATGTGTGCCGATGTAAATACGTACTTGGTTTGTGGTTGCCACACATAATGTCAAATTTTTGTAAAAAGGAATGCTGTATACCAGCTGTGTCAGGGAGTGTTTCAGATGAGGGGTAAAGTTTCCAAAATAATGAAATTTGATTTTGAATTTTTACGCATCCACGGGGATTACATGTCTTGGTTTGTCCGCAAAGTTCTGGTTCTGACCATGTTTTTCAGTGGACAACTGAGTATCTCTTTTTATTTTTTTTAATTTATTTATTTATTCTTTTCTTTCTGAAAGTAAAGAAGGATTTGTTTTTATTGAGAAAATTTTAACACACAAAAGCTTGTGGTCTACCTATAATAAGTCTTTTATTGGCTGCCTTGAGTCCCCGAGCAAATAGTGCTTCCAATCATGATAGACTTTAGATTTTAATTTTATGACTGGAGGGGCACTGTCTCCCTTTTCTTTTTCTTCTTTTCATCTTATAAGTTTGCTTCTTTTTTAACAAGTGGAGCAGTTGTATAATTGATTTAGTTGTTATGTTGCCCATGCTGTTATCTTCGTAGATAAACTGTTGAATTGTGCCAATCTTGCATACCTCTGAAGTTTGTCAACCTATTTTATTGCAACTGGATTTGCAATGAAATCATTCCCTTATGTGGCTATTGTAACTATATAATTGATTTTTATTTTTAATTGTCAGTGCACTGGTCGGTCTCTTTTTCCCTGCTGTGACGGGAATTATGGCAGGTTCAAATCGGTCTTCCTCTCTAAAAGACACTCAGCGTTCTATCCCCATTGGAACACTCGCTGCAACTGTCACAACAACTGGTTTATATTTTATTTCTGTGTTGTTATTTGGAGCTCTTGCAACCAGAGAGAAGCTTTTGACTGACAGGTATTCCTTTTGTATGGTTTATTAAATTGTTTCCTCATGGCAGGCATAGCTATGTCTTTCATTTATCTCTAATGGTAGCATAGATGTTCTTGAGAAGTTTTTGAGTTATTTCAATATTTTACAGGTAACACAGTTCCTTGTGTTATTTGATGATATGCTGTTCCTTAGTTTCCTTTCTTGGGGAGGGGAAGGGGGTTGGTTCCCTTCAAAACTTAATTTTAGAAGGCTCAACCAGAGTCAAATTATTGGGGAGACAGCCCATAGGCTGCTGGGCTATACCACGGGGACTTGGTGATAATATTACAAGTTTAGATCGCTTTAACTGCAACCTGTCAAACATGGTTTGTTTTATATTAAGAAAAGAAATGGTTGTTCTTTGTTTTTCTTAATTAAATATTATAGTAATGTTCCAGAAATCAAAAATGTTTTTGGATATATAGATTTTGTAAGGGGGGTGGGGTTTGAAGATGGATAGGCGTTTGTTTACTTCTGTAAACTGGTGTCTAATATTAAATGCTATTTTGTTATCACTTGAATGAGTACTGTGACCCGCCAGACAAAGGAAATTATAGTGTGTTCTATCAATCTGAACCTTAAATAGCATTTGACTGCTATTATTTTGAGTGTTTCTGCATGTAAACTGTCTTTTCTGTTATCGGAGAATTGTGTTGTTGAGATTTATGATTCAATAATCTACAGTCTGATGTATTTAGATATAAACTCTAAGGAAACATGTTATCATAAAAGCAAGTACTTTATAATTTAGTCACCTTGTTGCTACCTTGGATGGAAAGCAGAAATTTGTTGGTAAGTCCTGACATCTGTAAGTATGTATATAGGTTTTTTCTTTATTTGACTTCTGTATTCTTGAAGATATACAATTTTCCTCGTGTCTGGATTCATTGTAGAACCATATGATTAGATTACCTTAATGGTTACTATATAAACTTTTTTAACCTTGTAACATTTAATTATTATTCTGATCGGACTTCCCATTTCCTTGTTTCTAGTTAGCTAAGAATATTTGTTCATGCTTGATTTACAAGAGAAAAATCCATATATCTGATTTTGAAGATACTGATAATTTGAAAGATTCAGTGGTTAAATCTGTGTCAATCCATGTGTCAGATTTAATTAGAAAAGGATGGTTGTATGAATTTCGTTTGATTAACTTCTGTCATTTTAGGGCGTAACTGGACTACTTATGCAGGCTACTGACAGCTACGGTTGCTTGGCCATTCCCGGCAATCATTTACATTGGAATTATTCTTTCAACTTTGGGCGCAGCACTTCAGAGCTTGACAGGTGCCCCGCGTCTGCTTGCAGCAATAGCCAATGATGACATCCTACCTGTTCTTAACTACTTCAAGGTTCCAGATGGGATTGAGCCTTATGTTGCTACCCTCTTTACTGCTTTCATATGTATTGGATGTGTCATAATTGGGAATCTGGATCTTATCACACCAACCGTTACTATGTTTTTCCTCCTATGTTATACGGGTGTGAACTTGTCTTGCTTCCTTCTGGATCTTTTAGATGCTCCCAGCTGGCGTCCCCGGTGGAAATTTCACCACTGGAGCCTCTCTCTTCTCGGAGCCTCACTTTGTATAGGTATGCTTCATTATCATCTCTGGTTTCATTTATTTCTTTTTATTTTTAATTTGGACGAGGAAATCTTTTAGATGTATTGATTGGAGAGAATCTAGATGTCAATACATCATGAAAATATTAGATTTGAAAAAGAGGAGAAATTATATTTAGAACTAAATTTCTCACATGCTTTCACTATATTGTCTTCCCTTCTTGTTCTCCATGGTAATTAAACAAGGAATAGTGATTTCCTTTGCATTTACTTTTCCTTATCCCTCACCATATTTGTGAACCGAATGTGGTACCCTGAGAATGGATCACATACTGGTAGTCCCACAGCCATCCAAATTTCTCAACAATTGGCATAAAAAATCTAAATATCATTATCACGGTGAGCTTAAAAAGGTTGGATCTTATTTAGGAAAAGTTGGTCAACAGGATGGATAGGAAAAGTGGTTCAATCCCACATTTCTGTTTCAATTTTTCTTGTGTTCTTTTTATGTACAAATCATTATAGGGATTGATTAGTGAACCTATAAAATAAAAAAACAAAGAAGTTTAGGCTTGTTTCTCATGTAATGGTGGCAACGACCAGCTAAAGGAATTACTCATTAGTCATTATATGCCAGGTTTATCTTGCACTGATTGCCTATATAGGTGTGCGTGTGTGCCTGTGTTCATTTCATGCATTTCTGAAATACAGCCCGCTGTTGTTTTTGTTTTTCTTGCAGTGATTATGTTCTTGATTTCTTGGTCATTCACTGTGGTCTCTCTAGCTCTCGCCAGTCTTATATATTATTATGTGAGCCTTAAGGGAAAAGCTGGGGACTGGGGTGATGGTTTCAAGAGTGCATATTTTCAACTAGCACTCCGTAGTCTTCGATCTTTAGGAGGTGCGTATACTTGTCCTAAATGGTAATATTGCATATTCTTCTTTTGATAAATGCTTGAATAGATTATAGGTTTGGTATAGTGCTTTTCTCTCTCTCTCTCTCTCTCTCTCTTTTTCTAATAGCATCATTCTCATATTGGATGAAATTTTTTCCAAAGCAATTCCACGTGCGTAACCTTGATTCAGCAGTGCTGTGTTATGACTAATCAGATGTTTTAACCTCTGTATGTGAATGCAGCAAACCAGGTCCACCCAAAAAACTGGTACCCCATTCCCCTCGTATTCTGCCGGCCATGGGGCAAGCTACCCGAGAATGTACCCTGCCATCCCAAACTCGCTGACTTTGCCAACTGCATGAAGAAAAAAGGCCGTGGAATGTCCATCTTCGTATCTATCTTAGACGGAGACTACCACGAATGTGCCGAAGATGCCAAGGCTGCTTGCAAGCAGCTTAGTACCTACATTGACTACAAAAGGTGTGAAGGCGTAGCCGAGATCGTTGTAGCCCCCAGTATGTCCCACGGCTTCCGCGGCATCGTCCAAACCATGGGCCTCGGGAATCTCAAGCCCAATATCGTCGTGATGCGGTACCCTGAAATATGGCGTCGTGAAAACCTAACTGAAATCCCGGCCACCTTTGTAGGGATAATCAATGACTGCATTGTTGCAAACAAGGCGGTTGTTATTGTCAAGGGCCTCGATGAGTGGCCTAATGAGTATCAGAGGCAATATGGCACGATTGATTTGTATTGGATTGTGAGGGACGGAGGTCTCATGCTCCTGCTCTCCCAACTTCTCCTCACTAAGGAGAGTTTTGAGAGCTGTAAAATTCAGGTCTTCTGCATTGCTGAGGAGGACTCTGACGCAGAGGGGCTCAAAGCTGACGTCAAAAAGTTCCTGTACGATCTTAGAATGCAAGCCGAAGTAATTGTCGTGACGATGAAATCATGGGACGTCCAAGTGGAAGGGGGGTCCCAACAAGATGAATCCGTGGAGGCTTTCACCAGTGCTCAGAAGCGGATTGCGAGTTACTTGACGGATATGAAGGAGAATGCTCAGAGAGAAGGGACACCACTCATGGCCGATGGAAAGCCCGTGTTCGTCAATGAGCAACAAGTAGAGAAATTTCTCTACACCACGTTGAAATTGAATTCAACGATATTGAGGTACTCGAGAATGGCGGCTGTCGTGCTTGTCAGTCTGCCACCGCCTCCTGTCAACCACCCAGCATACTTTTACATGGAGTACATGGATCTGTTGGTCGAAAACGTGCCTAGGCTTTTGATGGTACGAGGATATCGTAGGGATGTTGTTACTTTGTTCACATAGTTGCTGAAGAAGCGGATAATCGGAGGTAATTGACTAATCTCTCTTATACTTTTCTTGTTCATATCTCTTCTTTTTAATGTTTGTACGTTATATTTAGATTCATTCTTTTCACAACTACCTTGTTATAGTGAAATTTTACGTCCCGGTTGAAATTTTGGAAATTAACTGGTCATTTTGGATCATAAACTTGTGAACTAAAACCTTCTATATTGCTAGATTGATTGAAATTTCTGTTCATTGAAGTTTTGTTTTTGCTGGTAATAGTTTCTCCTTGAGAATTAATCTAGATGGACTATATTACTGTTTTTTTGGTAGAGCTGGATTGTGTTATGAACACATTTTATGATTTGTATGATGTTTATTTCTATGATTATGATGTGTTTTTTGTTTCAATTTTTTTGTATTTTGGAAACAAAATAATAAAAAAATAAAAAATATTCATTGCTTTTGTCTGGTCTTTTATTTATGTGCGAAAACATTTTGTCTAAAATTCAAAACCAATATTTTTAGAATTTTTTTTTTTCTGAATATGGTTTCAGAACATTTCGCCAAAATAAATTTTTTATAAACTTTTGTTGTCTTAATATTACCCAAACATTCCACATTGTGAGAATATTTTACACAATTGATAATTGTTGTAAGCTCCTAAAAACCATTTACATATTAATGAATGGTATGTGAGAATATTAGAAATAGAAAATACATTATTAATCAAAACCACATGAAAAGGTTTGAGCTCAAGTTATGGCTAGTTTTACTGCATTGTATTGATTAATTTTAAGTAATGGATAAATAAAAGGTCCACACATCGGATTAGGGATGCAACTTGAGTGTACTCAATCCCAGTAATTTGAGCTAACCTTGAAATTTTTTAGGGTTTGGGCAGAAATTTAAAAATTTGAATTAAATTTGAGTGGGTTTGAATAGAGTGACTTGAAGCCTCAAATTGTATATATAAATTTATAAATTAATAGTTGTTGGATGATGTTAAAAGAATTTAAATCGTTAGATTATATTCAATATATATATATTATATACGAGTAATAACAATACAAAATTTTGTCCTTTTTTTTCACTTAGAAATTGCAAAGTTTATCGGAGAGGCCTATCAATTCTTCAGTTCTTATATCTCATATTATGTGAATTATTTGTTTTAATGTTATTAACGATTTTATTCAAAAACAAAAAATTGTTATTGAAGCATAATTTGAACGAATTAAGGCTAATTTAGGCAATTTGGGTTTAGCTCAAGTCAGGCATGGAACAACAGTCGGGTCGAACATGGACAAACAATCTTGGATTGTAATTTGGACTCGGGCAACTCTTAATGTGCCTGTTTGGCACAGTTTATAATCAGCTTATTCCAGCTTTTAGCTTAATTTAAGTTATTTTGATGTGTTTGGTTTAGCTTATAACTTATAGCTTATAGCTTTTTAGAAGTCAGAAATCAGCTTATTCTTTGAGTGGGGCAGGAGATGCTTTAAGAATAAGCTGGAAATCAGCTTAAACTGAAAGTTATAAGCAGTTTAGGCATAAGCTATAAGCAGTTTCCCACAGCTCTACCAAACAGGGCCAATATATCTTACAACCTCTCAAATGGCCTAAGTTGATTGGAGTTTTGTACACTGAGCTGTCTAATTTTTTAAAATAAATAAATATATAGTCTATGTTAGTGTCAATAAGCTCTAGAAAAGTACAAAAAAAAGAAAAATGTTATCTGCCAAATAACTATTAAATTATTAATATTATTGGCTCTCTGTCAAGAATACAGTTTAGTAGCAACAAGAAAGGACAATAACTTCAATTTTCTCCTCCTATCCTAATCAAGGCTAAAGCGACAACTTTAAATGAGATTTTTATTTTTTTATATTTTTTATATTTGTGTAAAATATTTTATTTAAAATTTATTTTGCTTACTATTTTACACAACAATTTACTAATTAAATCTTTATATTAAAAATTTGCTAACGCATCAATTTTTATTAATAATTTAGCCAATTCACTTCATCTTTCTTTTGAAATAATTGATTTCAGGTAGAATTTTTTTATCAATTATGATACGATTAAAAAATCTTCTTTTTTCTTGAAGCAACGATCATATGTATTGTCTCTGTGCAATACATGCATTTAGAAGGAAAAAAAAAATTCTAATCTTTTTAATGAATCGTATGTGAATGATTAATGAAATTGTTTACGTATAAGACCCAAAAAAAATTTAAAAATTATTGAACAAAATCACAAATAATAAATTAATCACTACCAGGATTCTAGTGATTAATTTAAGTAATGGATAAGATAAAACGGTATGGTACATCATATTCTCTCAAACTCCGTAATGATTGGATTTTTGTATTCGTAACTGTCATTTTATTTTTTTAATAAATATAAAGTCCTTGTTACAATTAATAATTTCAAAAAATGTATTATCTGCCAAAAAAATCTTAAATAATTGGCATTAGTTGTCTCCATCAATAATACAACTTAGTGTAACAACAAGAAAGGAAAATAATTTTAATTTTCCTTTTCACCTCTCCTAATTATTTAAAATTAAAATTAAAATTAATAGCGATTACGTGGTTGTGTACTCTTTCTTGTTGAAATAGAATATTAAATTCCAAATATATAAATATAAAATAAAATAAAATAAAGATTTGAAGTAAAGAAAGCAGTTGGCATGACGATAACGGTTGATGTCTATGTATTTTTCGTTTATAATTAAAAATAAAAGTAGAAAGCGATGCAAGAATAAATTGCACAAAAAAACAAAAAAGAAAAACTAGTCTCTATCTTTTTCTTCAATTGTGTTTATAATTTTTATTTTGTTTAAAAACGAAAAACATACTTAAAAGATATGAAGTTTATTTTGTTTATACTAAAAGATTATTTTAAAATAAAAGATAGATATACTAAATCAGATCAAAGAGAAAGAAGTTTTTATGAAGTTTTTTAATTTAATAATCTTTTGAAGAATCTTAAAAGATATACAATCAGAAGATTCTATTTGTTAGGCCTTACATCAGAAGATTCTATTCTTATAATAAGGATTAGTATATCTTTTAGAATTTTCTGATTTGTATATCTTTTAAGAATATATCCTCACATCATTCTCTTTGATCTCACATTAAACCAATTGCTTATATAATTGAACATTCTAATCTCACACTAAAACAAATTCTTATAAAAATAAACATTCCAATCTTACATCTCACACTTCTATGATGTGTTTGCATCTTTGATTTATGGAGAAAATGAGTAGAATTTTTTTTAAACATGCTCTTCTTTTTTTTGGTTTTTTTTTTGTTGCTGTTGATTGAGATAGGAAAATGAGAAGAGAAGAAAATGACATATATTTGTAATTAAAAAAAAAAAAATCAATTTTCGTTTACTTACCCATAATCTATTTTCTATTTTATTTTTCTTCAATAAATTCAAAATCTTAATTTTTAAAAGTTTCACTTCCACACCTTGCTTAGCCCTCCTCAATTGTAAATTCAAACTTTGAATTTTCTAAAGTTATTTTTCAAAGTTTTGCTTCTTTTTTTTTACTTGAATTGTGTTTGCATGTTTGATTTTTATGTGGGAATCTTCATCTTTGGAAAGTTGATTGGCCTTGTCTTATTGGTGATTTATATGTGAATGGTTTTATTATTTTCGCATCTGTCTCTATATTCCACATACTAAACCATTTTTAAAATAACAACTTAGATATCGAATAATATCATTTTTTATCCAAGAAATCTTCATCACATCCAAATAATGTTACATCTCAAACTAAAACAATTGCTTCAGGTCACATCCGAATAACATCATTTTGTTTGTATCATTAATATAAAAAATTAAATCTTTTTTTATGACTCGATATCTGATTTACTGGACTGACTAATTGTGTTTTTACCCAAAAAAAAAAAAAAAAGAACTATAAATGTGATTTTGAAAATAAATTATCTCTGTTTTTTTATATTTATAAACATGACCTAATTATGTGTCTTAATATCTGATCAATTTAAATTTTTTTATGAATAATTTTTTTAACGAACCCTACAAAATAGAGGCTACTTATCATAATAACATACCAGAAGTGATTGGTAGCTCGAAATCAAGGCCCCCGAATTAAAAAACGACGTCGTTTCGTCGTTTTGAAATTTTTTTTTTTGGTTCAATTAGAAAAGAAGAAGAAGAAGAAGAAGAAGAAAGAAAGAAAGAAGAAGAGAAGAAGAAGAAAGAGGCGGAGGCGGAGGCGACGGCGGCCGGGTGGAGGCAGAGGCGGACGAGCTGCGACGATCGGCTGGGCGATCGGCGGAATGGAGGGGCCTCTCTCTCTCTCTCTCTCTGTTTCCCTCTCTCCTCTCCTCTCTCTTTCTCCCTCTCTTTGTCTTTGCCTTCCCCATCTTCAGATGTAAACGAGAGAACAAAAAAAAAACGGAGGATTCGGGGAATGATTTTTCGGGGGAAAAATCATTTTTGATATTTTTAATCTGGTGTCTTAAATTCAAGGGCAAATTACACTAATAGTCCTTAGAGTTTGGGGGTCGTGTCACTTTGGTTCCTGACTTTTCAATTGTGACACTAACAGTCCCTATAGTTTGGGGCTCGTGTCACTTTGATCCCTGACTTTTCAATTGTGACACATTTGATCCTGAATTTTGAATTTTGTTCCAAATAAGGACAATTGAAGATACTATTACTCAATTTTAAGGATAAAGTCATCAATTTGATAAAATATAAACTAATTTGACAAAAATAAATGTCAAAAAAATATTTTTGAATTTTTAAGCATTATTTCTACCCACTAGAGATAAAATTATACAAAATTAATAAATCTTTTAAGCATTTATTTATTTACCAAATTAATTCTTATTATGTCTTTGGTGGGTAGAAATAATGCTTAAAAATTCAAAAATATTTTTTTTGACATTTATTTTTGTCAGATTAGTTTATATTTTATCAAATTGATGACTTTATCCTTAAAATTGAGTAATGGTATCTTCAATTGTCCTTATTTGGAACAAAATTCAAAATTCAGGGACTGTTAGTGTCACAATTGAAAAGTCAGGGACCAAAGTGACACGAGCCCCAAACTATAGGGACTGTTAGTGTCACAATTGAAAAGTCAGGGACCAAAATGACACGACCCCCAAACTATAGGGACTATTAGTGTAATTCGCCCTAAATTCAATAATAATATAAAGAGTAAATTACATTGGCCTACTAAGGTTTTAAGAAAATACAAAAAGTCTCATAAATTTGGCATAATTATATTGAACTCTCTTAAGGTTTTAATTCATATAACACTTAGTCTAATTTTCATCAAAAATTCTTTAGTCGTATTAATGAGAAAGTCATGTGGTTATCTCTTTTAAATTAAAATATATATTTATATTTGTATCTTAATATTATTTACATTAATTTGATCTCTTACTAAAAGAATTTCAATGTCATTATTTTTATAATAAAAAAAAATGAGAATGTAATTATGATAAGAGTGTAAAAGTCATTACTGAGCCACTATCAATGAAATTGGTGTCTTTCTCACCATGATTTTGATGGAATTAATGGCATGAATACAAGTAAGAAGATAGAGTGAGGGATTTTCTCTCCCGTTTTTGGTTTTTTTCCTCTCTATCAACTCTTCAAGTTTTGGTTGAAAAAACACTGCTCTATGGGAAGTGTGAACACATACCAAGTTTTTCCACTGAATGTAATGGGTCCGAAAAGTAAACACCTCTCCACATTGAAAGTCAATGCATTATCTCTTTGAAGTCAATTTGATTACCAATGCTGTTTTTATTTATTTATTTTTATTTATTTATTTATTTTTTTGTGTCTCATCTCGTTACCATCACAAATGGACTATATTTGTATTATAAATTTAAATAAAATTTAGAACAAAAAAAAATTATAATTAAAATATGAATAAAATATAATTATATTTTATATATTTTATTCTTTTTTTTTAACATTTCTATTCAAATTCATACTTCAAATCCAGTCTTAAAAATTCAAAAAATACAAAAATAAAAAGAATTCAAGGATGGCGCCGAATTCAAAGCCCCAAAAGAGGGCTATTTTAACAATTTTAGAAAAGTAATTAGAAAGGCTACAAAGAGGGCTCCCATTCATACACATTCCAATCATATAGCAAAACAAAAGTAGTTAGGCTTTGTTTGGGTCGGTTATTTAACCTTCTCCTAGATTTGACTATTAATTTTTTTGGTTAAATCACATTGACTTCTCTTAAAGTTTCAAAAAATTACAATCCACTTCATAATTTTGATATAATTATATTAATTTTCTTTTCAATAAGATTAAAAAGAACGAAATTAATGTAAATGATATAAAGACACAGATATACATAAAGTAAAATATACATTTCACTATAAAAGATATGATAACATTATTTTTTTATTCATATAATTAACAAATTTCTAATAAAAATGGCACTAAGTATTGCATGAATTAAAAGGAATTTAGTGGAAAGTGAAATTTATAATATTTTTTTCCCAATTTTAGGAGAAGTCAGTATAATTTATCTTAATTCTTTTACTTTTATATTATATAAAAATATAAAATAATAATTGACTCCATAGTTGAAATTTTCACTTATCAAATATGATTCTTTCTTCATTCTTCTCATCCAGCCAATTTTAAAAGAAAGAAAAATAATAAAAATAAAAAAGACATGCGTTTATGTTAAAATTATTCAAATGCATGCCAAAAGAATATTGCTAACGGTTGGGATTAACTATATTAGTATTTCTAACCTCTCTTTCTTTTTCTTTTTCTTTTTCTTTTCTTTTCAAATTTTGGTTTCATCTCTTCACTTTCAATTGTGATATAATTAACTTTTTGATATTTCAAATTAAGTTACAATATCAACATTCAAATTTGTCTATCTAGTGTGATTGAGACTAATGATAATTGACATGTATGCTATACATATCAAACTTTTCATGAGACAATTAAAAGCGAACAAATTATACTGAAACTTCAATAAAAGTGTAGGGAATGGGAATCGAAGTGAAACTATTAAGATGTTAATGAGACGAAGAAAATATCACATATATTAATTTTTCTTCCGTCTCATTAACACCAATGAATGGAATGATAATATTTACAATTTGATTTAAAATGTAAGAAATTTAATTGCCACAATCGAAAGTGAATGGGGCAACACGAGATTTTGGTAAAAATTCAAAAGCTTAAACTGTAATTAACCCAAAAAGTAAATTGCACTCACAATTTGTGAAATGATTTATAAACCAAAAATGATCTACAAACTAATTAATTTGGCAAACTTTTTTTAATCATCAATGTGACAGTAAGCAATGTGACAAGTGTTTTGCATCGATTAGTAAAAATATTATAAAATTAATTTACGAAAAATGCTATATAAATATATTTTTTCATTTTCTCATGTTATACAATAACAAAATTTTAAAATATGAAACAAGACTTGGTCTTAATAATATAATTAATGCCACATTATTGTGAAGTAATAATAATAATAATAATAGATCATGTTAATAACAGTCCTAAGAGTGGTTAATAAGAATAGTAACAAATAAAAAAATTTATAATTCTACTAAAATTTTCACATATCTGAAAATATTTTTACACATTTCAATGAACTTCAATAACAACAGTTATTACGGTTGCTTTTAACATTTTTTTTAGATAATATATCTTTCTTAAAATCAATAACAAAATAAAATGGAAAATTACAACCCAAAATAAATAATAAAAAAAACACTACGGGCCTGTTTGGTAACCATTTCGTTTTCAGTTTATATTTATAAAAATTTTAAAAACTATCATAAAAACTTGTTTAATAATTTTTTTAGTTTATAAATAGTTGTCTGAATTTATAAATTTGAGGAAAAAAACCTAAACTCAAAAAATGAGTTTACATTGGCTTTTAAATAGAAATTTAAAAATTTGACTAACAAATTTTTTTTCAAATAATTTTTTTTTCAATTTTTTTCCAATTTAATTTTTTTTTCAATTATTTTTTTAAATTATTTTTTTTTCAAGTATAATGTGTATGATCCCATTGTCATAAATAATAAAAAATAAATATAAATATAAATATTTTAGGCCTGAATAAATATATTTTTTAGTTTATGTTTTTAAAATTTTTCAAACATTTTGTTCAAACCAAACGCGTTTGTAGTTTATGTTTTTCTAAAAATAAACAAAATTTAATTTATAAAATTTTTGTAAACATAAAGAAAAAACGTAAACGTTACCAAACACTACGGTTTGATCCTATAACAAAATAAACATTGAGTTTTTAATTTTGTATAATTTAAATAAAAATTTAATTTATTTTTAATTTAAACCATTAACCTATTTTTGACAAGTAAAATTGATAGAAAATTAATTTTTGGTCATTAAACTCAATGTAAGTTTATATAAAACATCTAAAATATCACTTTTTATTGAGTTTAATAATTAAAATATTTTTTTCATCAATTTTACTTAATAGAAATAAGCTGACCCTAAAAAAAAATCAAAATTTTAAAATTTAAATTTTATAATATATTTTAATGTTACGTTTTTTTTTTTCCTCCAAAAAATAAGATTTGAATCTAGACATGAAACTAAAATGCATTCAGTAATAAGGCTCGACCCTAGACATGAAACTAAGAAGTGTTTTGGGAAGTTGGTAAAAAGACTTTTTTGGTATTTTTTTGGATAAAAAGTTGATTTCTTTCGGCTAAAAAAACTGATTTTTTGGGCTAAAAAAATTAAAAAATTGACTTTTTTAACTGTTGTCAAAATGAGCCTAAATAAAATGAGTAATGTTAGGGATCGTGAAAAAAATATCATGAAATGCATCATGAAAATTTTTCATCATTTAATTAGTGCATAATATTTTATTGTATGTATAATCTAAAAATAAAAAATTTTTCATGATTCTTTTCGTAATATTTTTTTCTTCATTCCTAACATTATTCAAATAAAATACATTATAAATGAAGTTTGACCTAACATGAATCTGCGTGTACAGTTGTATAAGGAATATACAACCTCACTACCACTAGGTCCCCACCAAGAAAGGTGACAGTTGTAGTTTACCAACCGTCACGTTAGGAATTGAATCTCCGCCGTCCAATTCTAGAAACCATCACCGATCAAACCACGTATAGGAAAACTCGCGATTCACTGCCAACATTTGGCGTCGATTCCATCTACACATCGTGCGATTTTAATTTCTGACAGCTGCCAATTCCTCGTGCCAAAAAAAAAACTAGGGGATATTGTAATGAGAATGGACTTTTCTCCCGTTTATAAAGTAGATTAGATTGCATTATTAGATTTATGAGATTTTTCATAGATTTTGTTTTGATTATTTAAATTTTTTAATGTATAAAATTTATCAAGTATTTTATTTATATAAAAAAATCATATTAATTGAATATTAAAATATTTTTTTTGCAAAAATGAAGTATTTAACGAATTTTTACACATTGAATAGCTTTTAGATCATCGAAACGAGACCTGCGATGGGCTCCACAAATCTAATAATACGGTCCAATCCACAAGCCCATTTGACACTAGTGACACAGCTTTCCTTTGGAAATAATTTTTTTAATTTGAATTTTTTATTTTTTTGGGTTATTTAAGTCTAATTAAAAAAGTTTCGTTTAAAATGAATTATTGACTTTTTTGTATTTTTGTGAGATAAAAAGTGAAATGATTATGATTTGAATGTGACATTTTATCTTATTAATTTTTAGCATATTTTGTCTTTTTGTCTTTTAGTAGGCAATTAATCCCAATCATTTTGCTAAATGAATTTACAATAATAAATTTTTTTTTATAGAATCATGAAAAGGTATAATATTTTAATTATTAAAGTGCATAAATTTTACCACTAATTTATAATTTTTTTTTTGTTATCACTCTGTTGTTATTCTCCCAAAAAACTATCTAATCTTATATGTATATATATATTTTATATAATTATTTTTCTTTATATAATAATACTTATATATAATTTTTCTTACTAACAAAAAGTTAACAATTATATGATTATATATAATATTTTATTTATATATATTTTTAGAGGATCTTTGATCAGCAAGATTAATACTAAGACGAGTAACAATCTATAGAAATAAATAATACTTTATTATTTGCCTTTGTTGTTCAATGAGTTTGAAGATATATAATTTTAATGTACATGTTTATTTTACATTATTAGTTGTAAGATTACAAAATTTATGAGTTTTATTGGATAGAATGTCCATTGAAATCTAAACCAAATAATAAAAATTACAATTGAATATGAGTCCTATGATTAATAATTTCAGTCATTTATAATAATTTGTCCAATCAAATAAGTTCTTAAGGTAAACGTTTAAAGGAATTAAAAAGATTATACATTTTTTTAATGAAAAAGTCCATAATACAATAAAATTAACCACAAAAGTGTCAAGAAATTTAGATGAATGGTGTAAATTTAAAGCTATTGATTGTTGTGGGGCCACACATGGAGTGAATTTTGACCGTAGGTGTTAAATTGTAGGTTTTTTTTTTTTTTTTTGCAAGTCCCTCATTGCGCTCCGTCTTTGCAGGCTTTCGGGCCTATTTTTAGGCCCAATTTTGATAATCCGAACCGTTCATATTTTAAGATTTATTCAGTATATTATACTTGTAAAAAATTAAATTGATCGGATATAAGAAAGTATGTGTTCAAAAAATTGAACTAAAAACTATTTTTTTAAAGAATTTAATAAACAGTTTTCTGAACATATACTTTCTGATATCTGATCAACTTGATTTTTTACAGGTATGATATATTGAATAAATCATAAAATATGAACGGTTCGGATTATCAAAATTGGGCCGAAAAGTAGGCCTGAAGGCTTGCAAGGACGGAGCGCAAGGAGAAAGTGCAAGGAGAGGATCCCAATTCGCCGGGGGAGGGGGGGGGGGGGTTGGGGATCTGAATCATTTTTAGGTATCTTTTTAAATTCATTAACATGACAAAAAAAACTTGTACCACCATAAAAATTGCGGTGTATGTATCAATTAGTGTATCAATATTAATTATGAAATTATTATTGGCCTCATTCATTATACAAATTATAAATACTAAAAATATATTAAATTAGGTCACATCATCAATTAATATACTAGTTAATATACTAATTGATTCATATAGTATTATTCTAAAAATTGAATTATTCTCCCACTGTCCACCTTAAATGCAAATTTTCTAATTTTCTTACCTAATGATTTGGTTGTGGTATTTTACTAATTTTAGCAAGTCAAAAGATAATCTAACTACTTTGGGAAAAAAAATTAAGCCATTTTTAGTCAAATAAGTCAAAAAAATAAAAATGTTTCCAAATATGACTTTAATCAAATTTGACCTTTGTTTTTTTTTTCCTTTTAAAAATTTTGTATAGCCAAAAACTTTAATATTCCATTTATTTAGAATGAGGTAGAATGGAATGAAATGATTAATGCCACATTGTGAAGTAAATAATAATAATAATAATAAATTTATAATTCTAATAAAATTTTCACATATTGCAAAATACTTTTGCATATTTCATTGTACTTCAATAACAACAGCTCTTATGGTTGTTTTTAGCATTTTTCTTAAATAATATATCTATACATAACCTTACTTTTTTTTAACAATAAATAACAAAATAAAATGGAAAATTACCACAAAAAAAAAAAAAAAAAATTCAAGATTTGATTCTTGTAACAAAATAAACATTGAGTTTTTAATTTTGTCAATTTAAATAAAATTTTTTAATTTATTTTCAATTTAAACCATCAACATATTTTTGAGTAAGTAAAATTGATAGAAAAATAACTTTTTGCAGTAAACTCATTGTAAATGCACATAAAACATCTAAAATATCACTTTTCATTTAGTTTAATAACTAAATATTTTTTTTTCATCAATTTTACTTAATAAAAATAAGTTGATGGTTTATATTAAAAATAAATCAAAAGTATAAAATTTAAATTGATAAAATTTAAATTTTATAATATATTTTATTGTTAATCTTATTTATTTTTTCCAAAAAATAAGACTCGAATCTAGGCATGAAACTAAGGCCTCGTTTCGAAACTTGACTATTTTAGTTGACTTTTTGAATTTTTAGTTATTTCATGAGATGAAAAAAAAAAATGTGTTTAGAATGATTTGTGAATTTTTTGTAGTTGAATTGATTGGTTGTTATGAGAGAAAAATTGATTAATTGATATGTAAAATATGATATTTTGCCTTATTAACTATTTTAACATTTTTTTTTTATTTTTATTGGTTATTTTCGTCAAAAAATTGTTCCCAAATTGGGCTTATAAAATATTTGTAATAAAGCTTGAATCTAGACATGAAAAATACATTATAAATGAAGTTTGACCACACATGAAGGTCTTGTTTAGAAATAAGTTATTTTAATAATTTTTTAAACTTTTTATGAAAAGATGTGTAAAAAAATAGAAAGAATAATGTGATAATTTATAATAACTTTTTAGTTTTGTGGCTAAAATACATACTTATCAAACGAGACCTAAGAGTTTGTTTGGCACCTCTTAAATAAGTTATTTGAATTATATTACTTTTATATTTTTTTACATATTTATTTTGTAAAAAATTAAAAAATATCATCGAAACACCTTTGGCAATAGGTTTTTTCAGTTGCCTTTTTAGTGTTTTTGACTATTTTATCTTGGGACTAAAAGTTTGTTTGGTTTGACTTTTTTTATTTTTTTGACTTTTATAAGAGAAAAAATAAAATAATTATAGTTTAAATATGATATTTTATCTTATTAATTTATTTAACTTATTTTATCTTTTAAAAATGCTAGAGACCTCAAAAGTTCTACCAAATGTCTCACATGAGTGTGAGACCCACACCATGTGTGTTCCATGTGAGTCCCACACTCATGTGAGACATTTGATACAACTTTTGGTGAAAATTTTAGGGTCTCTAGTATTAGGCCAAGTTTGGCAAGTCCATAAAAAGCTAAAAAGTCAAAAAATTACTCAAAAAGTTAAAAAGTTATCACTATTCACCAAAATTAAAAAATTAGTGCTACACAACTCCCAATCCTAATTTTCTCCTGCACACTAATTTATACAATTTTTTAATACACAGTTTTCCATAAAAAGTTAAAAAGTTAACCCAAACATCTATATTTTTTTCCTCAATTTTTTAGTCCAAAAAGATAAAAAATACACTTATTTAGGACACCCCAAACAACTTATCTTTTGTGTTTTTTTAATAAAAAATTATTTACCAAACAAAGCCTTCACACCAAGTAAGGTGACGTTTGACCAATCGTTATGTTAGGGAATTGAATCTTCAAAACTAATTCTCGAAACCATCGTCGATCAAACCACGTATAGGAAAACTCGCGCTTCACTGCTAAATTTAGCGTCGAGTCCTACCACTCTTCGTGCGATTTTATTTCTGACAACTGCCAATTCCTCGTCCTAAAAAAATTTAGGGGACATAACTGTACAGTGATAGAGAAAAAATATATATAGAAAATATTTGGTAGCTCAAAATTTTGTGGTTTAAATGGTTTAAATCTGTCAAAACGGCGTCATTTTACACTTATTTATACTCAAAACGATGTCGTTTTGAGTGATTTGAGCCATTTGAGTCACAAAATTTTAAGCTACCTAGTATTGTTGTATATATATATAATTATAAAAAAAAATAATATTTTAATTATTAAAATATATAATTTTTATTATTAATTTATAATTTTTTTTCCTGTTATCCTGTTGTTCCCAAAAAACTATCTAATCTTTTTTTAATGTATATTTTATATAATTATTTTTCTTTATATGATAATACTTTATATAATTTTTCTTACTAAAAAAAAGTTGTCGACAATTATATGATTATATAGTATTTTATTAACTTGTATTTTTAGAGGATGTTTGATCAGTAAGATTAATATTGAGATGATTAACAATTTATAGAATTAGTGTAACAGTACTTATTTAAGTGGATTAGTGAAATAACTAATATTTTATTATTTGTGTTGTTTTCCAATGAATTTGAAAATATATAATTTCAATTATATGTTTGTTTTACATTATTAGTTGTAAAATTACAAAATTTATGAGTTTGGTTTGAATAGAATATCTATCGAAATCTAATTCGAATAACAAAAACTACAATTGAATGTCAGTCCTACTATTAATAATTACAATCATATATTATAATTCATCCAATAGTATAAGTTTTTAACCTAAATGTTTAGAGGAATTAAAAAGATTGTATATTTTTTAATGGAAAAGTCCATAGCACAAGAAAATTGACTAAAAAGTATCAAGAAATTTAGATCAATGGTGTAAATTTAAAGTTGTTGATTGTTATGGGGCCACACATTGAGTGAATCTTGACAGTAGTAGGTGTTAAATTGCAGATTTTATTTATTTATTTTACTTTTAAATTCAGGATTTGAAGCTTTTTTGGGTATCTTTTCAAATTTATTGACATGCTAAAAAAATAAATAAATACTGGTACCACTATAAAAATTGAATTAATCTCCCACTGTCCACCTTAAATCAAATTTCCCAGTTTTCTCAAGATGATTTGGTTTTAATATTTTGCTAAAAAATGAAACTATATGTACCAATTAGTATACCAATTAGTGTATTAACAGATGATGTGACATAATTTTAGAGGTTTTTGGTGTTTGTATAATAGTTGGGGTCTATAATTTTGAATTGACAATGTTATAACATATGTTGATACACTAATTAATATACTAATTAATATATATAGTACCACTGTTTATTAAATTATTAAAGTCAAAAGATAATCTATCTACTTTGGAAAAAAACTTAAACCATTTTTAGTCAAATAAGTTAAAAAAATAAAAATGTTTCCTTACATGCCTTCGTTTAAATTTGACTTTGTTTTTTTGTTTAGCCAAAAACTCTAATATTCTATTTGTTTATAATGAAATGAAATGATCATTTTTTAAAATCATCTATATTTATGGAATAATCATTTCCTTACAATAGTAAATAATAATTTCATTTATAATGCATTTTTCATTATTTTTGTAGTTAATCCAACTTAAGAATAAATATTTTGATGGAATAACTATTTCATTCTAATTCATTACAGTATAGTAACCAAACACTATTTAAAAAATTACAAATTTCACCCAAAAAATTGAAAGTTCACTAAAAAGGAAAAGACTTAAAAACCTTTTCTCAAATAAATACATCATTTGAATAAAAATTATAGTATAAATACTTAAAATAAGATTTAAAATTTATTTTCTATTTAACTCACATTATATTAAATTCAAATCTAAATTACACTTAATTTTTTTAATTTTTATTTTATAATGTTGTGGTATATAGCTTGAAAAATACTTTGAACCAAGGAGAAATTATTCAATACTCTTGGAATAATAATTTATTATATTTATAGGTTAACATTTTGTCTCTTAAAACTCTAATACAAAAGTGATGGATCCCATAATTTAGAATAATAACTGCTCATTTGGAGCACCATTTAGACTTGTTTCACGAGCATTAAATAATTTCTTATGCAGCAAAACTTATCAACCCATAATTTGTTAAGAATGTGTTTATATGATGAAAATTAAATTGATAAAAGTGAGATATATGAATAAAATAAATTTCAACAATTGATTCCTGCGTTATTGATATAGCTTTTCCACAAAATATGTATCTTTATATGACAACTCAACCCAAATCGTCTAGGATTTGGGGTTACTGATATCCTTAATGCACAATGGTGATTGTTGTGCGGTTTATGGGAGTTGTTTTGTGTTTTTATTTTGATAATTTGAACTGTTTAAATTTTATGAAATATCAATAAGAATATACTTGTAAAAAATCAAATTAATTAGATATCGGTAATCCCTTCATCAAAGCATATTTGTTTATAAAAAATAAATAAATATTTATGTATCAAACTAAAGTGTTTGGGAACTTGGGTTGAGCTAAAATATCAATAAAAGACAAAATATATTAAAATAATTAATAATATAAAATATTGCATTTAAACTATAATCATTTTATATTTTTTTTTCACAATCATCAAATCAACTAAAATAAATAACTATCATCGCAAATATAATTTTTTTTTGTCACACTAAAAAGTTGTTTGGAGTGAATTACGAAAGTGAACTTATATATTATTTATATATATATATTTTTTTAAAAAATTAAAAAATATAATTATTTAAATCATTCCAAACCATTCTTAAAAGGGTGAATTAAATTAATAGTCCCTATAATTTGGGGCTTGTGTCACTTTGATTCATGACTTTTCAATTGTGACACATTTGACCCTGAATTTGAATCTTGTACCAAATAAGGACAATTGAAAATCTCATTAGATTTTTCAAGAGTAAAACCGTCAATTTGATAAAATATAAACTAATTAGAAAAAAATAAATATAAAACAAATATTTTTTAATTTTTAAAAATTATTTCTACTTACCAAAAATAAAATTATGTAAAATTGATAAATCTTTTAGACATTTATTTATTTTTTTACCAAATTAATTTTTATTATGTGTTTAAATAATGATCATGTAAAATTAATTTTTCAAAATTAATCATGTAATTTTTATCAATTTTACATAATTTTTATCATTGGTGAATAAAAATAATTTTAAAAAAATTAAAAATATTTTTTTGACATATATTTTTATCAAATTAGTTTATATTTTATTAAATTGACGATTTTGTCCTTAAAATTACACAATGATATCTTCAATTGTCTTTATTTGAAACAAAATTTAAAATTCAGAGTTAAATATGTCTAAATTAAAAAGTCAATAACCAAAATGACACGAGTTCCAAACTATAGAGATTATTAATGTAATTTACCCTTCCTAAAATAACGAAAAAGACAAAAGGCCAACTAAAGCAAAGTTGCCAATCCAGCCCTATATAAACGCGGCCGTGACGATTAACCTTTTCATGCGTCAACCCCAACTTGCTTCTTTCTCTCCGCCTTTTCGACCCCTTTCCAGCTGGTACTCTCTCCTTCCTCTACATCTCCTTTGTCTCCGCATGTTTGAATATACTGTGTATAGAATCTTTGACTTTTTATTAGTGTATAGATCTGAATATATTTGTTTTTTCTCGTAATAATTGAGTAATGGAGGAATAGATATATAACTTTGGCCCATTTTAGCAATAAAAAAAAAAAAAAAATCATCTATTTTTTTGAATTTTCTTATTTTTAGTATTTTTTTTTTTCAAAATTATGTTAGAATCTTGTTGAGAAGAATTTAAAAATATGTTTTTATTGAAAAAAAATTAAAAAAAATTCGAGAAACTAAAGCATTTTAAAATTTTTTCAAAAAAGTTCACTGCAATTAAAATAAGCCAAAAAAAAAAAAGAGAGGTTAAATTGTTGATATCTTACGTGTGATTTGCGTAATGGAATGAATTTTGATTTATATAATATATTAAAAAAAAAAATTTGAGTGTTCATTGTCAAATGTCAATTGAAGGCCCCACGCATTCTATAAGAGAGTCCTTGTGTCGATCGCAACTTCTTTGTTATTTATCTCAGACCCGGCAGCGAATATTGCTCTGTCGATTTATATACCAGAACATTTTGTAATCTGCTTCATTGAAAGGTTTTGAATCCAAATCTTCAAGATATAGAGGTATTTTGTAGAAAATAGTATTCAGATTAAACCACTTGGAAGTCATTTTTTTTTTTTGGTGTTATAAATCGTATTTTCTTACAAAGACTCGACTCTGTTTGGTTGCTCTGGAAATGGAGAGAAAAAAGAAGAAAGGAAAACAGAAATCGAATTTCGGATGTGTTTTGGGTCAAAATTTCAATCTCGTTTTCATCTGAATCGTTTTCTCAGCAACCAAACATATACCAAAACGCCTTTTCCGCTTCCTGTTGTTTTTTAGAAACAAGTAAACCATATAGAGATGGTTTCTCAGCAACGAAACAAAGTTTCAGTAAACACTAGCCTAGACAGTTATATCCCCTGCATGTAGACATTTTCCTTCATTTTCTCGGGAACCAAACACTCATTAAACTTTCTCTTTTTGTCCAGAGATGGGGTACGGAAACGATGGAGGAGGAGAGGGAATCAAGAGGAGAGGTTGTACATTCTCAAAAGGCGATTTTCTCCCCGAAGAATCGTTCCAAAGTTGGGCCAACTACGGGAACGCTTTGAAGCAAACTCCAGCGAGGCTGATGGACCGAGTCTTGACTCGGTCACTCGACTCGGCCGAGTTGGAAGTGAAGGCTCGGAGCAATAACGAGATGAAGAGGACTCTTACTTGGTGGGACCTCATGTGGTTCGGCATGGGTGCTGTGATCGGCGCCGGAATCTTCGTCCTCACCGGACTTGAGGCCCAAACCGTTGCCGGACCTGCCGTCGTCTTGTCCTACGTGGTCTCCGGCGTCTCCGCCTTGCTTTCTGTTTTCTGTTACACTGAGTTCGCCGTGGAGATCCCTGTTGCAGGTTTGCTATCTCACTTCTCTTCTCACCTTCTTTTTAATTTTTTTTACATGAATTTTAAAAAATAAAATAAAAATTAAGGTGTTATAAAAATCATAAAAAAAAAAAACCCCAAAAATATTGCCTAACGTTTGGCAAAATTGAGAAGTAAATTTATTTTTTTGGGATTTATTTTTTCTAAATTTTGTGTCAATTTTTTTTTTGTTTTGTTTTTATTTCAACTTGAAAAAATTACTAAACATGAAAATAAGTCAAATTTCATAAATTAAAAATTCTTACAAGAATGAATTTATTTTTCCAATTTTTTAAATTTATTTTTAAATATAAAAGTATAATCATTTAAGGCATTATTTAAAAAAAAAATCACTATAGATAAAAATAAGCAAGACTAGGCCTTGTTTGAGAATATGAATTTTTTATTTTTATTTTTATTTTTACTTTTATGAATGTCAATTATTATTATTTTTTGTTAGATTAACATCTATGGGAGTTAGACTCCTTACCTTTACAAAACATCAATTGTTTGTCTCATAATTCAACCCTTCCTTTCCCCTTAGAATTAGAGTCATGGTAAGAAATATTAAGTTGTGGTTAAAAAGTTAATATAAATTATCAAATTATTCTTTTTGACTTTCCATAAGTCTTTTCATAAAAAAATTAAAATATTACTAAAACAATCTATTCTCGATCGAGTGTTAAAACAACTTGACTCCAAAACAAACCTTAAAAGATCATAAATTCATTTATAATTATAATGATGTAATAAGGGAGTTCATATCATTGTTAGATGTGTAATAAATTAAAAATTGATACATATGATATCATATCATTGTGCTATAATTGTGATTTTTTTTTTTTAAAACATTTTCCTAATTACTCAATGTTTGCCCCAATTTAGTATTATTTATCATTTAACTTTTATGATTATCACATTTTAGATTATTAGTTACAAGAATTAAAATAATTATAAATTTGTTCATTTCAACTTTTGATAATTTGTTAAAAAAAGATTTATCCTGTTTTCTTAAATAAGTGGTCACATAAATTTATTATTATTATAATTAAAACAAAAGAATAACTTAAAAAAAAAAGCACTTATTTTATTAATTAAACTGAAAAAATAATCCAAAATTCCAATAAAAAACGATATGGATCATACTAAAAAATAGGCCATAATATAATCTAATATTACGTAAGACGTCCAAATACGCCAGAACGGTGAGAAAGCAGTGAGTGGCTTTCCAATTTTTTTTCCAAACTAGCCGATGATGAGATATGAATGTCTAACTTGATAAGCTACTTCCAAGTTTCACCTAACATCCAGAGTCCCTATTCTCGTGTGCGAAATTCCTGCTCGTTCTAATTAAATTGGAACTAGTACATTAACTTAAGCACGGTTACGAGTTGACTTTTCTTAATTTAAGGCTTATTTCAGGGTCTATTTTTATAATTTGATCCATTAGAATAAATGTATTAGTATAATTTCATTACATTTGTTTCAAAGTATACTGTCAATCTTTTAAAGAATAAATCAGATAAAATTATTTAACTACTAATATCAAATTAGTTTACTTTTTTCATAAATCATCTACATACAAACACTGAAAAAAATAAACATCATCATCAAAGTGTGATGGATAAGCCCATAAAATGTCCAGTATGTTATCCAAAAATGAATTAGACCCCACCACCCCCACTAATTTTTGATTGGCTTAATTTTTTTTTTTTTTGTTCTCCACTCTTTGACCCCCACGTGTATCTGGGGGTGGTAGGGGTCACCCCATGTGGGGGTCTCTAGCACTGCTGTATTTTATTCGAACTACACACAAGTTAAACATCGCATTTATATCATGCTTTGCATAAATTAAAAAAAAAACTTTAATTAATAATAATTTTAGATAATATGAAAAATTAATTAAAATTTTACTATGAAAATAAAGTGTAACTTGTAGATTTAAAATTAACATATTATGAGACATATGCATAATAAATTTTGTACACATATTAAAATTTGTAAAAGTTTAAATAATTTTTTTTTCTAGTATATAATAGTACTAGCGAAAGCTTACTACATATAGAACAACACTGCTCCGATAACCAAAAATTTCAATCACAATCACCAGTGTCTGTGATTTTGATACACTTTTTTTTTTTTTTTTTTTTTAAATAATTTTTGTTTATGTACCCACCTTTTTCATCCATAAATATTGTTCGAAAAAATAAATGATTAAAGATTTTGAATTTTTTATATGTTGTGTTTTGTTATAATATTTTTTTAAATATTATTTGGCATAAATTAAAAAAGTTCATTTATTTAAGTCATATTATCTCTCTATGTTTCTGTACATTATTTTATAAAAAATTAAAAAATATACTTATTTAAATTATTTCAAAAAAAACAACGTCGTAAAATCTTTCACCAGCTAGCCAAATGCAGGGATTGAAGTACAATCTCTGAAATTTTCATTTTTACAGGTGGTTCATTCGCCTACTTAAGAGTAGAACTCGGCGACTTCGTAGCCTTCATAGCAGCCGGTAACATCCTCCTCGAATACGTGATCGGTGGCGCCGCCGTAGCCCGTTCATGGACCTCATACTTCGCCACCCTCTGCAATCAAAAACCCGAAAACTTCCGCATCCACGCCCACGGCCTCGCCAAAGGCTACAACGAGCTCGACCCCATCGCCATTGGCGTCCTCATCGCCATCTGCATCATCGCTGTCGTCAGCACCAAAGCCTCTTCTCGCCTCAACTACGTTGCTTCCATCGTCCACATCATTATCATTGTCTTCATCATCATTGCCGGTCTCATCAAAGCTGATACCAAGAATTATGTCGATTTTGCGCCTTTCGGTCCTCGAGGGGTGTTTCAGGCTTCGGCAGTGTTGTTTTTTGCTTATGTTGGGTTTGATGCTGTGTCGACGATGGCGGAGGAGACGAAGAACCCGGCGAGGGATATTCCAATTGGGCTTGTGGGATCGATGGTGATTACTACCACTGTGTATTGCTTGTTGGCTGTTACTCTTTGCCTTATGCAACCGTATGCCTCGATTGATCCTGATGCTCCGTTTTCCGTGGCGTTCCAAGCTGTTGGGTGGGATTGGGCTAAATATATTGTTGCTGCCGGTGCACTCAAAGGTACTTTTTATAACTTTATTTAAATTTAAATTCTTATAATAAATTGGGTTAATTACATTTAGATTATATAAATTAGTAGCGTAGCGAATATCATTTTCATTTTGTATTTCATTTACCTTTGTCTTTTTGCTTTTTAAATCCTTACTTATAGTTGAGGAATCAAAATGAACAAATCTATAAATTAGGGATAAACTGATATTTGTGTCTGGGTATAATTAACCCTAATAAAATTGCACAAATGAATTAAATTTAGAAAATGACTTGCAAATAAAAAGTAACATAGAACATGTGTTAATCGCAGTTAGTGTTGGTTTTTTTTTTTTTTTTTATTGAAAATGAATAAACTTGAAGAAGCCGCAGCATTCTCTATTGAAAAATTTTTGTACACAAATTAAATTTTAAAAACATAGAACAGTGGGATTTAAAATGATTTATTACACTTTGCTCCTCAACTAGAATGCCATTTTGGATTCTTTAACTATTAAAATTGTTTCATTTTCTCGTTCGGAAAAGTGGTTACTGTGACCATTGTTTTTGAAAGCTGAGGCAGTTCTAAAATTTGAAGAACAAATTCATATTCAATAGTTGAAAGAAGGTAGTCTAGATAAACATGTAATAACTATTTTCATATTGTTGGTTTTTTCAAATGATGTATAATATCTCTAATATAAAACTCAATTTGCTCATTGTATTTCTTGTCGAAAGAATATGAATTAGTGACGAATGATAATTGCCAAAGAAAACAATATAAAATTTTTGAAAAAAGATTAATTGAAGGGAAAATTGGAGTAGTAACGAATTAGAATTATACATAGAATGATTGTTGAAACTGTTTTTAATAATTTTGCTAATTTTGACAGGTATGACATCAGTGTTGCTGGTCGGAGCGGTGGGTCAGGCTCGCTATCTGACCCACATAGCCCGAACCCACATGATGCCACCATGGTTTGCTCAAGTGGATGCCAAAACCGGCACACCCGTAAACGCCACAGTAAGCATGCTGGCCGCCACCGCAGTCATCGCCTTCTTCACCAACCTCGGCATTCTCTCAAACCTCCTCTCAATCTCCACCCTCATCATCTTCATGCTAGTTGCCCTTGCCCTCCTCGTCCGCCGCTACTACGTGGCTGGTGTCACCACCCCAGCCGATCGCATCAAGCTAATCGTCTGTCTCCTCCTCATCCTCGCCTCTTCGATCGCCACTTCAGTTTACTGGGCACTCTCCCAAAAGGGTTGGATTGGGTACTGCATTACAGTTCCCATTTGGGTTTTCGCTACAATTGGGCTCAGGGTTTTTGTTCCCATGGCAAGGCAAGCCAAGCTTTGGGGAGTACCATTGGTACCATGGTTGCCATCTGCATCCATTGCGATCAATATATTTCTTCTTGGGTCGATTGACAAGGACTCGTTTATCAGGTTTGCGGTCTGGACTGTTTTTTTGTTGGCGTATTATTTCTTGTTTGGATTGCATGCTTCGTATGATACGGCGAAGAAGTATGAAGGGGGGGATTGGAGGAAGGTTGAGGAGGGGAACAAGGATGGTGGTGTTGTGGATAATCAAAGTTCTGAAGCAATTCGTCCTGTTAGTAGCTTACAAATGGTAGAATAGTTTGTTTGGGAGTTTGATGTATTGAATGTTGTGTGCAAAGCAAAAGTGGGAGTTTGATGTGTTGAATGTTATGTGCAAAGCAAAAGTGTTTTCTATGTTTTAATCATTTTATATTTTATATTTTTTTGAAAGTATCTAGTTTTTATATGCATGGTGGGAAAGTTTTGTTCCATTAATAATTGAAAGAGTTTCCATGGTTTGGGACTGGTTTTCTCAATGCAATTTTGTTAATTTTTTTTTTCTTTTTATTTGTAGTGAATTTTAAATGCTGTTTGGGATCTCCCAAATTTTAGCGACCTCTTTTTAAATTTTTTATTTTTAGTGATTTTTTTTAAATTATGACATTTTAAAAATTTTTTGATCCATCATTGTGTAGATAAATCTAAAAAGTAAAAAAATTACAAATATTTTATAAAAAATGAAAAGGCTAAAATAAGATTAAAAAAATTCACTATTTCTTACTTGTTTTTGTCTTTAATGAATTTTTATAGATTTAAAAAAAAAAAAAAAATGATTCATCAAGTGTAATTTAAAAACCTAATCAACACTTAGATACCTTTTTTACGTGTGATTTTTATGTTATGTATGGCCGTGCCTAAGGGCAATGCAATTGAAATAGATTCTTCTTTTTGATCAATCAAAACCCCTTCTCAAACTATATAAGCTTCTTCCAAAGCGTACGGCTTTTTGGATGTAAATGATGATATCTTATCTATACAAATGGATTATACATATATATATATATATCATATAATGAAGTACCCCATGAGGGGATATATAGGAATCCAATCTGTCGAATCGCTTATGTTATGATCTTCTATATCCTAGGTCTTCCCATTCCGTCATCTGACTTATGTTCTTTATGAAGCATTCAAATCGAATTTATAAAAAAAAAAAAAAAGGAAAAAAAAAATCACCAAAAAAAGCAAATCTCAATTTAAGTTCTCACCAAATCTTACAAAAATAGTAATGTTAGGGATCTTAAATATTTTATCAAATGAGTGTGGGATCCACATAGTATGAGTTCTACATAAGACATTTGGTAAAATATTTTGGATCCCTAATATTTTTCTTACAAAACAAAAAATAAGCTCCCATCAAATGTAGAATTATATTATGGGTTGGACTTGGGGTTGCTAGGTTGGGCTCAGGGTTGGACACTGGCTCACAGGTTGACCCAACCCAATCTTATTTTTTCAGAGTTTGGGATTAGTATTTTGGGTCATTGAGCCGAGTAGGGTTAATTTTTTAAACACATTCAATTTTCCGGTTAGATTGGGAATTTTTGGTTTTCGGCCTAGCCCAGCATGCTAATAAAATATTTATTTACTTTTAAATATATTTTTTTATAAACTATTTATATATTGTTTAGTGCATATTCCATATAAACTATTTGCTTGTAGAACAACTAGGGTGTGAAAAAACAATCAGCGAAATCGGTAAATAGATTCAATTTGGTCTAAATCACCGATTTAATCTAATTTTTATTGGCTTCTATTTTAGTTGTAATTTTAAAAATGGTGGAATCATTTAAATCGGTCTAGTTCTTGATTTTAAGACTTTGGTTATAGCTTCAAACTAGACTGTAGCATATTTATTTATTATTTTTTATATGTAAAAATTAAAATATAAAAAGTATCTTATAAGATATGAACACTAACTTTCATTGTGAAATTGATAAACTCTAATCAAATTGACTAACTTAATTATTGTTAGTTTGTTTATTAATATAAAATATATATCATATTTATTGTAATATAAAATCTGTAAAATAGAATCAAACTAAATTGGTTTTTATAATTTGGTTGTGATCCGATTCCACAATTAATTTTTTATAACAAAAAAAAGCTGATAATTTAAATTGAAAATAAATAAAAAAGTTTAAAGTTGATAAAATTAAAATCTGAAAGCTTATTTTGTTATAAGAGTTCAAGTTGATAATTCAATCACTTTCATTTCACTTTTATCACCTAAACTATCTTTTTATTTCATTTCTAAACTTTGAATTTCGTCTATGTAGTCTTATTTATTTATTGATTTCAGTTCATATGTTTTAATTGAAAATAGTTTGTTCAAATCAATAAGAGTTAAAGCCTAATTTGATAAGTCAAAAAGGTCATTTTCAAAATTTAAACACACAATCAATCACTCAATTGAGGGATGGAGAATAATGATAATAATAATAATATGAGTTACAGAGTATGTTCATTGAACTTTTTCTATTTAATAATTTTTAGAAACGATGATTGAAATTCATGTTTGTTACACGTCATACTATCTAAGGGCTTGGTTGGTTCCTTTAAGTTTGGAGTGGGTAAGCCATTTTTTCTTTTCCCTTAAAACTAGAATGCCTTGAAGTGATATCTATAAATGTTGGATTGTATATGGATTTAACTCTACATATTTGATACTCGCTTGGAAATGGATGTGCTGGTTTCTGTTATGAAATCAGATTCATCGATTGGATCTCCCAAATTTGGCTGTTTTGATTACTTGGTTGGACTATTCTTATGAGGGAAAGATGAAAGTGGATGTTAGAATTGATAAATGGTCATCTAGAGATGCTTGTATGATTGATGAAATTAGGGGGTATTAGGCAAGGCTTATCATGAATTATGATATGGAGTGCTGGGCAATCAGCAACATGGGAAAGCTAAAGCCAAAAACATGCACAGTTGTGAGATGAATGATGTAGCTTAATTGGGGGCAGGATGTAAGAGAATTTGAAGGCCCAAAAGTGCAATGGTGAGGATGAAGTTAGATTTCTATTTCATGCACTAAAGAAAAGCCTCAAGAACATGAATCAAGGTTGCAAGAAAATAAGATTTTATGAGAGAAAACATGGTCTAGATAAAGCAGGATATGTTTATCTTAAAAAGGTGACGATATAAGCGCTGCTGAACTGTAATTGCACATGGAAGAATATATGAGCCCTTGGATGATGGACTCAGTTCTTTTTTGGATTCTAACATGGGCCTGGTTGTGTCATGAAATCTGTATAATTAGAACCCAAACAAAGTCTAATTAGAAATCTCAATCCCTTAGTTTTGTGTTGTATACAGTGTTGTCAAAATCGTATGATAGGCGATACATGTCGTATTGTATACACTACAACAAAATTGAACTTTTACGACTTGTAATGTATGTTGTAAAAACTTTTTTACAGCATGCACACAAATGTCGTTATATTACATGTCATGAAAAGTTGATTGTCATTTACGGCATACTGGTAAAGTTGTAAAAAGTAACAAATTAAACATTAATAACATACTTTGTATGTCGTATAAAATTTTTTACGACATTTTTTTTCATGCCATAAATCATTATACTTTTTATGGCATAATATTGAATGTCGTAGAAGGTTATTTTTAATATATTTATGACATACTATGTATACCGTATATAATTTTTTACGACATTTTCTTATATGTCATAAATCATTACACTTTTCATGACATAATTTTGTATGCTGTAGAAGGTTATTTTTAATATATTTCTAACATACTTTGTATACCGTATATAATCTTTTACGACATTTTCATGCATGTCATAAATCATTACAACTTTTACAACATAATTTTATATGCTGTAGAAGGTTATTTTTAATATTATATATATATAGAGAGAGAGAGAGAGAGAGAGAGAGAGAGAGAGAGAGAGAGAGAGAGAGAGGAAAAATTATGTGAGTGAAAATAATTTTTTTTTAAAAAAATTTTCCAATAAGAATTTTCACTACATACTAATGCATGCCGTGTAAAATTATGATAAATTATAACGTAAAATGCATGTCATCTTAAATATAGATATTTCACGGCATATTTTTACAAGCCATGAAAGTATATAAGTTATTTTTGTATTAAAAAAAAATCTAGATTGTAACTAGAATATTTGGTTTGTTGGGAAAAAAAATAAAAATTTCTCATATCTACTGGAAATTTATAAATATTTAAGAACATCTAGATTTTTTTTTTATTATTTATAATTAAAATATAATTTCTTTGGAGAATGAGAAGGTTTGGGACAAAAACAAGTATGGATTTAGAATGAGAGGGTGTGTGGCGTAAGTTTTTAAATAAATTTTTTCTTTTTTCTTTTTAAATCCAAATAATTTACATATACTTAGAAGGAAAATATTTTTTAATTTTCTAAAATAATCACTAAATTTAAAAAAATATATAATTTAATATTTTACAATATAAAATGTATGTTGTCTTAAATGTAAATATTTTATAACATATTTTGGTATGCTGTAAAAATATATATTTTTTTACGACATACTTTTGCATGTCATAAAAAAATCGGATTAAATTTTTTTTTTTGTTGTAGAAGTTTTCACGACATTCATTAGCATGTCGTGTAAAGTTATAATATTTTACAACATGAAATGTATGTCGTCTTAAGTGTAAATATTTTACGACATATTTTTGTAAGTCTTAAAAACATACATTTTTTACGGTATACTTTTGCATGCCATAAATATATGAATTAACGATTTACATGATATGTATGCTGTTATTGACAAAACATTAACGGCTTGCCAAAAAAAAATAAAATCGTAGAATGTATTAACTATGACATGTATTTAATGCATGCTGTAAACATGATGCCGTAAATAGTTAGTTTTGTTGTAGTAGTTGAACTTGGCTCATTTTTCAAATTATCAATTTTCTTGATTTGCATGACTTTGCTGTGTTGATAGAGTTTTGTGTATTTAAAATATATATATATATATACATATATCACCTATAAATGGCCATATAACTCAACTTCATACATTATATGACCGAAGGACTCATATTGGAAACCATGTCTGATCAATCTAAAAATTACCAAACTACTAGTAACCTCTAATTAAATATAAGAAAATCGTTCTAGCAGCATAGATTCCAAAAACTATCTTAAAAAAACACTCAAATTGAACAATAACTTTTGTTAGAGAAAGTCCAATGCATGCTGATGTAGGACAACTGCTAAGTATTACCCTTCTACAAATAGTGAGCCCCCAAATTTGATGTATAGCAGAAAAGTTGGGTTTTGGGATATTTTAGTTGATTTTTATTTTATAAATATCACCACAAGAAAAAGTAGAATTGACGACTAAAAATAGAATTTTCATCGCTGAAAGTAGCAAAATTGGTGACTAAAATGGAATTAGTAGCCAAAAGTGAAGACTTTTGGCGAGTAAAACAGTTTAGTAGTCAAATGTATAGTAATTGGCGACTAAAAATCAGTTTAGTCGCCGATTATATGGGTTTTAGAGACTAAAAAAATTTTAGTAGCCAAAAGTGAAGGTTTTTGGCGACTAAAAAATTTAGTAGCCAAAAGTATAGGTTTTGGCGACTAAAAAATAGTTTGGTCGCTGATTATACATGCTTTACCGACAAAATTAAATTTTGTAGCCAAAAGTGAAGCTTTTTGGCTACTAAAAAAAATTTAGTAGCTAAAAGTCTACAATTGGCAACTAAAATTCAAAGATTGTACTAAATCATTTTGGAAAGAAAAATTTATTAATGGATTACCCAGCTTATTTGCTCATAAGATTAGAGATGTACTTAGCCAACCCACTGGTGTTATTGAATATGATAATCTAACTTATGGTGATATAATTAGCACTATTCAAAAAGAAGGATTAAAAATGTGTATTGATCTCAAACTTAGTCAAAAAGTCACTAAAGATAAACATAAAGCTAAATATGAATTAGGAAATTTCTGTGAACAATATGGTTTACATCTTGTTGCACCCTCTCGTAGGAAATCACATAAATACTCTAAACATAAAAATAAATCCAAATATTATAATAAATACAAAAAGCCTTATTCACCTTCCAAATCTAATGATAAATTCTATACCAAACCCAAGAAGAAACATCATAAGTCTAAATCATATCCGAAATCTAATAAAGATATTACCTGCTATAATTGTGGTAAAAAAGGTCATTATGCTAATAAATGTAAAGAAAAACAAAAACTAAAAGATAGAGTTAACCAACTCCAAATTAATGAAGAATCCAAAATTCAGTTATTTGAAATCTTTCAATTAAATCAATCCGATAATGATTCCTCTTCTGTTCCTCCTCTGTTCCTCCATCTACATCTAATTCCCCTTCTAATAGTGACCATTCTGATTCTAATAATCAAATTACCTTAGGATGTAATGATGTTTGTTGTAAACCAATTAAATAAATTTCTGTTCTTACCAAACATACTCAAGAAGAATCTGCTTTAATTGACTTAATTAGTAAATTAGATGATCCTAATTTAAAACAACAATATATTGATAAATTAAAAACTTTATTACTTCAATCGGATACTAAACCTAAGTTTAATAAACCCATTATTAGTTTATCTAAGACCTTAGAAAAATTTAAAAATAAAACTAAAGAAATTACACTTCAAGATTTACAATCTGAAATCAACCAAATTAAACAAACTATCCGTGATCTTCATAATAAAGATAAAAAATTAGAAGATGAAATTATTACTTTAAAACTTAATCAAAGTTTGACTAATTTCCAACCTAATTCACATACATCACCTCACGAATCTGAACATAATTCTGACCTGATTCTGATCATACTAATCCAGCCAAACTTATATTTGATAATCGCCCTCAACCTACTAACATTGAAGACAAACGATTAAACTTACTCAATAAAATCTATATGCAAAAATGGTATTCCAAAATTAAAATTATTGTCGAAGATTTTGAATTAGAGTTAGTTGCTTTAATTGATACTGGTGCTGATTTAAATTGTATTCAAGAAGGATTACTTCTTACTAAATATTATGAAAAATGTCAAGAGAAATTAACCTCTGCCAATGGTAGTAAAATGCATATCAAATATAAATTACCCAAAATCCATGTTTGCCAAAATAACGTTTGTTTTAAAACCACATTTGTTTTAGTTAAAAATATGACTGATAGAATTATTTTAGGCACACCATTCATATCTTTGTTATATCCTTTTACCACTTCTAGTGAAGGAATAACTACTCATGTTTTAGGACAACCTGTCACATTTAAATTCTTATTTCCACATGAAATGTTAGAATTAAATCAATTACAAGATTGTTCTATTTTTCATACTATTAATAGATTAACCCGACACATTAATTTTCTTAAAGAAGAAATTAATTATAAAAGAATTGACCAACAGTTAACTGACCCAATTCTAATTTCTCAAATTAGTGATTTTAAATTAAAACTTGAATCAACTGTTTGTTCATCTTTACCTACTGCATTTTGGCATAGGAAAAAGCATGTAGTTACTTTACCATATATTAAGAATTTTAATGAACGACAAATACCTACTAAATCTCGACCTATTCAAATGAATCATGAACTATTAGAAATGTGTAAAAAAGAAATTAATGAATTATTAAAAAATAGAATTATCAGTCCTACTAAATCCCCATGGTCTTGTCCTGCTTTTTATGTCAATAAAAATGCTAAATTAGAACGAGGTGTTCCTCGCTTGGTTATTAATTACAAACCCTTAAATGCGGTTCTAGAATGGATTAGATATCCTATTCCCAATAAAAAAGATTTAATTAAACGACTTAGTCAAGCTCTTATTTTTAGCAAATTTGATTTAAAAAGTGGTTTTTGGCAAATTCAAATTCATCCTAAAGATCGATACAAAACTGCTTTTAATACACCTTTTGGTCAATATGAATGGAATGTCATGCCATTTGGTTTAAAAAATGCTCCTAGTGAATTTCAAAACATAATGAATGACATATTTAATCCGTTTAGCCATTTTTCAATTGTTTACATTGATGATATATTAATTTTTTCAAAATCCATTAGTGAACATTGGAAACACTTAACTGCATTCTTTTATACAATTAAAAGTCATGGTTTAGTCATTTCTGCTCCTAAAATTAAATTGTTTCAAACTAACGTTAGGTTTTTAGGTTACGACATTCATCATAATACTATTCTGCCAATTAGTCGCTCCATTGAATTTGCTTTCAAATTTCCTGATGAAATTCTTGATAAAACCCAATTACAAAGGTTCTTAGGTTCCCTTAATTACATTGCTGAGTTCTATAAAGACCTTAGGAAAATCTGTCAACCTTTGTTTGATAGGTTAAAGGATAATCCTCCTCCTTGGTCTCCTACTCACACTGCCATTGTTCAACAAGTTAAACAATATGTTAAGACTCTTCCTTGTCTTGGTATTTCTACTGAGAATTCATTCAAAATTATTCAAACTGATGCTTCTGATATTGGTTATGGTGGTATTCTTTTTCAAAAAATCACTCCTCAATCTTCTGAACAAATTGTTCGTTATCATTCTGGTGTCTGGAATAAAGCACAATTAAATTATAGTACTATTAAAAAAGAAATTTTGTCCACTGTTTTGTGTATTCAAAAATTTCAAGATGATATTTTAAATCAAAAATTTTTACTTCGTGTTGATTGCAAATTTGCTAAATATGTTTTGGAAAAAGATGTTCAAAATCTTGCCAGTAAACAAATTTTTGCCCGTTGGCAATCTATTTTAAGTATTTTTGATTTTGATATTACTTATATACCTGGTTGTCAAAATTCCCTTCCTGATTTTCTCACCCGGGAATTTTTACAGGGGGGTAAGGGATGAGTGCTACTCCACATATTCCATATTTAAAAACCCAAATTACCCATTACCAAACCCTGATCCACCAAGTTAACCATCGTATTAACCGTCTCAAATCAGCCCGACCAACTACTAAAAGAGCCCAATACATCAATTACCATCAGATTAAAGCCCGTCGTACTCTGCGACATGATTATTACAATCATTTACATTATTACCAAAATTATCTTGATCTTCTTTCTGGTTGTTAATCTTTGCTACTAATCATTGTTTCTTGTTTAAACAGATGTCTCGCCCAAGGCCTCCTTCTAGGGCTTTGGTCCCATCCTCCAGTAAACCTAACCAACTCATTGTCCCTCCTCCTTTGGAATCAATCACCCAATCTCATTCACTTGAAATGGTTAACCGTTATCACACTCTTGGTCATATTTATCGACCTGATTACTCATCTGCATTGGCTTCTAATCCTTTTGCCTCCAGCCAATCTGTTTCAGTTACTCTACTCCCAATTAACCAAGTCAGACCATCCCAGACCGAGTATACCAAATCACATGTTACTAACCTATTCTACAAAGAACCTAGTCACCCAAAGAATCAAACCATCAATGACATTGCTAAATTCCATTTTGGCTCTGGATGCCATTTCATCCTTTCACATCCAGAGAAAACACTTTCTTATTACAAAGACATTCTGCTCCATCACCATTCCATTTTGATCAAACCAATCCAGGATCGAGTTTATGCTTACAAGATCCTGTATCATTCAATTTATATTCACAACATTGTATCCTTAGCTGAATGGAGTCCTCCTAATCAGCTTCGAGATCTCCCTGGTCACTCTATTCAATATAACTACTATGATTACGTTGATGCCTGGTTCAAGATTTTCTTGTACCAAAATGAAACCTTTAGTCGTTCCTGGTTCATATCCTTTGATCAAAAGTTTAAATCCGAATTACCAACCTGGTTTCTGAGATGGTGGACTCACTACGGTGCTATTTCAGATATCCTTCCTAGTCCCCTCAGTGACATAATTAATTATTTTGCCTCTGTGTACCCATTCACTGCTCATCAACGACAATTTCCTTTATTGCTCATTTCATATCCAAATACAAAATTCCATGGATATTGACATTATGGGATTGATAATAATATAATCACCCGTCAACACACAGTCAAATGGTGGGCTAAGTATAATGTGCCCAGAATTCTTGAAATTGTTCAAGAGGAATTCCCACTTGATCAATGTGCTCCAACTCCTGCTATTGCTCAAAACCAGCAGAACCCAACTGCTGCAACAATCAGCCAAGGAAGTCAGCCCAGTCTTCCTCCAATCAATCTTGGAAGCCCCTCATCTAGTGGTTCCAAGCCCAGGTCAAGCAAGCCCATTAATAAATCCAAGTCCAAAGTTGTTGCTGCTCAGCCGGCCCAATCCAAGTCCAAATCAAAGTCCCAAGTGCAAGTAAAGCCCATTTCACCTCCTACTCAGCCTAAAATCAAATCCAAGATTAAACCCAAGTCATCCAGAGAAGAAATGCTCCAGTTAGCCCGCCAACTTGTGGATCAAGCTCAAGCCCAATCAACCGATACAGACAGTGCAGATAAAGGTTCAGAAAGTGTACACTCTTCTGAAGAATCAACTAATCAATTTTCTGGTCCAGAGTTTCAAGATGTTCAGGACCCATTTGCCTGATCAACATAGGATTCCCTATAAATACAAATTAGCTTCAATCAATACTCTTCTGAGAAAAACTGCTAATTTGTATCTATATTGATTCCTATATTCATATGTTCCACCGAAAGTAATGAATAGTCAAAGTTACTATTCACTTTTACTGTTCATTTTCACTATTCATCCAGTCAACTTTTGTCTAAAGCTGCTCAACTATTCACCTGTGTTTCTGCTCCACCGAAAGCATCCAACAGCATCTTCTTCACCCCATGCGTTGCCAGCTGCTTTCATCAATAATCGAAGTCACAAGATTACTGTATCTTCTTTTAGTCACATGTTTACTGTATTTTCCTTTTCTATATATTGCAAGCAATTAGAACTCAGTCGGCACTCTTCAATTTTTTAGAAATCTATATTCTGAAAAACCAGAGAGCTTTGAGTGATAATTACCCCTTCCTGTTTGTAACTCAATTAAGATCCTTGCAGTTGCTACAATTGTAATTGTAAGTTATTTTCTGCATATTAATTTTAATTTATGTATTTAAGTTTTATTGATTATTTTATTACTTTGGTTTAAGTGCTTCCAGTTCATATATGAATCATCTTTGATTTCGTAATTTTAGTCGCCAAAAGTGGAGGTTTTAGGCGGGAATTTATTCTTTTAGCGACTAAAAAAATAATTAGTAGCTAAAAGTATAGAATTGGCGACTAAAAAACAGATTTAGTCGCCAAAAGTGGTCTCTTATATTTTTTAGTAAATAATTTATTTTTTACATAAATTATATTTGAATAAAAATAATTATGTTTATACATATAGTTTTATATTAATACGGGTCAATATACTATATAAATAATATATGTTGCATATATAATCATGTGGTGTTGTAGAGACATAATGGAGAGAGTGTGTTGCTTAAGGTTTAGAATGTGGGAGGTTGGTGGTTCGAATCTGAAGAAAAGTTTTTATTTATTTTTTTCACGGAATGAGCTTTGGCGACAAAAATTATTGATTGCTAAAAGTGTTCTTTTTTGGCGACTAAAAGGTTTGGTCGGCGATTCATTGACTATTGGCGACTAAAAGATTAGTCGGTAAATGTATAATTTTAAAAAGTGTAATTGACTATTGGCGACCAAAACTTTGGTCGCTAAAGACCTATTTGTTGCCGACTAAAACTTTTTTAGTCGCCAATACCTCCGGCGACCGTGTGTTTGCGACAAAATCGGGCGACTAAAAAATTTAGTCGGGAAAACTAAAAAGTCGACTTTTGGCGACTAAAAATTTAGTCGCCAAAAGTGTTTTTTCTTGTAGTGTATAGAGGTTATTTGGTCTTATATGGAGTAACAAAAGAGTAAACGAAAGGAGAAGATTTTGGGGCCGGGGGTGGTTCTGGTTTCTGTGAGCAGTACCTGTGAATGGCACTTTGCCGGTTTTATATTTTTCTGCAAGTTAGGGTGCCATGGTTGAGGAACTATGATATCCGAGTGCTGAATAAGGGCTAATGCAGATGTGGTTTCGTGGTTCTAGAGGCCAAAAAAAAAAAAAATATACTCATAGAATTAGGATGTAGGCATCACACCCAGATTCCCAAAGGCATCACCTAGGGAGGAGGGAATTGATCAACGCAATGCACAAGAGGGCTCAATAGCTTCAACTCAAAATTGACTTTGTTGAATTAAAAGCATGCTTTATAGGGACATTTGAGAAATCCTACTCTTAATAGAATGTGACGTAGTTGGAAACTAAGGGTATGTTTGGATTTTAAATATGCAAAGGGAAAGAAAGGAGAAGGGAAAGTGAATAAAATAGAAGCTAAATTACACTATAAATACTTACAATAATATTTAAAATTTATCTTCTATTTAACTCACATTATATTAAATTCAAATCTAAATTACATTTAATTTTTTTATTTTATATTTTATAATGTTTCGTTATATAGCTTGAAAAATACTTTGAACTAAGGAGAAATTATTCAATACTTTTGGAACAATGCTCTATTATATTTACAGGTTAACACTTTAATATTTTGTCTTCTAAAACTTTTATGCAAAAGTAGTGGATTTCATAATTTAGAATACCACCTAAACTTGTTTCACGAGCATTAAATAATTTCTCATGAAGCAAAACTTATCAACTCATAATTTGTGAAGAATGTGTTTATATGATGAAAATTAAATTGATAAAATGTGACATATATGAGTAAAATGAATTTCAACAATTGATTCCTGCCTTATTGATATAGCTTTTCTGCAAAATTTGTATCTTTATTTGACAATTCAATCCAAATCGTCTAAAATTTGGGGTTACTGATGTCCTTAATGCACAAAGGTGATTGTTGTGGGTTTGTAAGAGTTGTTTTGGGTCTATATTTTGATAATTTGAACGGTTCAAATTTTATGAAATATTGAGAAGAATATATCTGTAAAAAATTAAGTTAATCTGATATCGATAATTCATTCATTAAAACATATTTGTTTATAATATATATATATATCAAACTAAAGTGTTTGGAAACTTGGGTTGGGGTAAAATATCAATAAAAGACAAAATATATCAAAATAGTCAATAATATAGAATATCACAACAAACTATAATCATTTTATATATATTTTTTTCTTCACAATTAGCAAATCAATTAAAACAAATAACTATAGCCACAAATACAAATTTTTTAGTCATACTAAGAGGTTCTTTGGGGTGTATTACAAAACTGTACTTATGTGTCTTTTTATTTTTTTAGTAACATAATATCTCTATTTTTTATTTTTTTAGGGAGATTGACTAAGAAATCTCATATTTTGGATTTATAATCCATATAGTCCCATATTTTTTCTTGTAATTCATTAGTCTTTTTGGATATGTAATGGCTCATTTGCCCGTCACATTGGAGTGTCATATTTACAAAAAGTATACTAAAGAATTTTTTAGTGTTATGTTTGAAAAAATTACATTAAAGAGTTTTTAATTTTTTTTAGAGTATCACATCATACGCGCTATATTGGAGTGTCGCATGTCAAGTTTGAGAAAAGTACACTAAGAAGTTTTTAATTTTTTTAGACTTTCATATGATACCCGTCACATTGTTACGTTTGGAAAAAGTATAGTAAAGAGTTTTTAATTTTTTTTAGAGTTTTACTTCATACTCGTCGTATTGTCACGTTTGAAAAAAGTATTATTTTTTTTTGATGTGTTACATTATACCGACCACGTTGTCATATTTGGAAAAAATACACTAAGAAGCTTTTATTTTTTTTGGAGTAAAAGTTCTAGAGTGTCACATTATATTTGTCACGTTGTCACATTTAGGAAAAGTACACTAAAGAGTTTAATTTTTTTGGAGTGTCACATCGTTGGAGTGTCACATCAATACTTATCACATTAGAGTATCACATCATACTTGTCACATTAATAAAAAGGTATATCTGTCTATCAAAATAATACCAAAATAAAAAATAGAATTACACGGAAAAAAACTCTCTACTAATAGGACTTAACAGACCAATAAAAAAAAATTGAGACTAATTAAAATACTTGTTTATGAGATTAAATTTATTGATAAATATTTTTTTTTAATACATTTTTTTATAAAAAATTAAAAGATATATATTTATTTAAATCATTCAAAATAATTCTTAAAATACCGAAAAAGACAAAAGGGCAACTAATAAGCCAAGTTGCCAATCCAGACCCATCTATATATACATGCTGCCGTGATAATATCTCTCTCCTTTCTCTCCACATGTTTGAATATATGTATATTGAATCTTTATCTTTGAGTTTTTATTAGTGTACAGATCTGAATCTATTTGTTTTTTTCTAGTGATAATTGAGTAATGGAGGAATAGATATATAATTTTGGCCCATTTTACCAATTAAAAAAAAAACCATCTATTTTTTTTGAATTTTCTTGTTTTTAGTGATTTTTTTTCCAAATTGTGATAGAATTTTGTTGAGATGAATTTTAAAAGTATATTTTTTTTGAATTTTTTTATAAAAAAAATCAATAAAATGCAAATAAGCTAAAAAGATTGATTATTTTTGTTATTTTTGAATTGCTTTTAAAAAAACGACCCCGCTACGTAGCTCGAAACTCGGTGGCCTGAATTTGGCTCGACACCAAAGCGACGTCGTTTTGGTGTCTTTTTTTTTTTTTTTTCCTGTGTTTTTGTTGCAAAAGGAAGAAGAAAAAGAAGGGAGAAGAAGAAGAAGGGTGGGTCTGCAGATCGGGAGGAGGGGGAAGGAGGAGGAAGAAGGAAAAGTGGAGGGGAGGGGGCCATAAAAATCGGGCTGGAGGAGGAGGCGGGGCTGCGACGAGCTGCGGCGGGACTGCGACGGAGGAGGAAGAAGAAGGACTGGAGGGGAGCTGCGACGACGGCGGGAGCTGCGACGACCTCTCCTCTCTCTTTCTCCCTCTCTCCTCCTCTTCCCCTCTCTTCTCTTTCGAGCCATTTTTCGAGCCAATTTCTCGAGCTACCAATCTTTTTTCGTAAAAAAATTATAATTTTTTGGTTTATCCTTGTTGAGTTGAATCTAGAAACTAAAGCACTTAATTTTTTTTTTTTATAAAAAAGTTCACTACAATTAAAATAAGCCAAAAAAAAGGGCTAAAATTGTTGATATCTTACGTGTGATTTGCGAAATGGATTGAATTTTGATTTACATAATATATTTATAAAAAAAAAAATGAGTGTTCATTGTCAAATGTGAATTGAAGGCGTCACGTATTCTATTAGAGAGTCCTTGTGTCGATCGCAACTTTTTTGTTCTCAAACCCGGCAGCGAATATTGCTCTTTCCATTTATACACCAGAACATTTTGTAATCTGCTTCATTGAAAGGTTTTGTATCCAAATCTTCAAGATATAGAGGTATTTTGTAGAACATAGTATTCAGATTAAACCTTTTGAATTCAAAATTTTTTTTCCCTGCATTGATTTTTTTTTTTTGGGTAATAAATTGTATTTTTCTGAGAAAGACTCGACTCTGTTTGATTTCTCTGGAAATGGAGAGAAAAAAGAAGAAAGGAAAACAGGAATCGAATTTCGGATGTGTTTTGGTTCAAAATTTCAATCTCGTTTTCATCTGAATCGTTTTCTCAGTAACAGAACACATACCAAAACGCCTTCCTGTTGTGTTTTAGAAACAAGTAAACCATAAAGAGATGGTTTATGAACATTTTCTCAGAAACCCAAACAAAATTTCAGTATCGTTTTCTGTTGTTGTGTTGGAAACACTAGCCTAGACAGTTATATCCCCTGTATGTAGACATTTTCCTTCATTTCTCGGGAACCAAACACTCATTAAACTTTCTCTTTTTGTCAGAGATGGGGTACGGCAACGATGGAGGAGGAGAGGGAATCAAGAGGAGAGGTTGCTCATTCTCAAAAGGCGATTTTCTCCCCGAAGAATCGTTCCAAAGTTGGGCCAACTACGGGAAGGCTCTGAAGCAAACTCCGCGAGGCTGATGGACCGAGTCTTGACTCGGTCACTCGATTCGGCCGAGTTGGAAGTGATGGCTCGGAGCAATAACGAGATGAAGAGGACTCTTACTTGGTGGGACCTCATGTGGTTCGGCATGGGTGCTGTGATCGGCGTCGGAATCTTCGTCCTCACTGGACTTGAGGCAAAAACCGTGGCCGGACCAGCCGTCATCTTGTCCTACGTGGTCTCTGGCGTCTCCGCCTTGCTTTCTGTTTTCTGTTATACTGAGTTCGCCGTGGAGATCCCTGTTGCAGGTTTGCTATCTCACTTCTCACCTTCTTTTTAATTTTTTTTACTTGAATTTTAAAAATAAAAATAAAAATCATGGTGTTATGAAAGTCATCAAATATATATATATATATATTGCCTAACGTTTGGCAAAATTGAGAAGTAAACTTATTTTTTTTAAATTTTATGTCATTTTTTTTATATAGTTTGTATGTCAACTTAAAAAAAAAAATACTAAACATGAAAAAAAGAGAGTCAAATTTCATAAATTAAAAAAGCTTACAAGAATGAATTTATTTTTCCAATTTTTTAATTTATTTTTAATATAAAAGTATAATCACTTAAGTTATCATTTAAAAAAAAAATCACTGAAGATAAAAATCGGGGCAATGATACATACCACTAAAAGTGGTTGCTCTAAAGCACCACTACTGAGTTGGCACACATTTAAAAAAAAAAAAAAAAAAAAAGGCACAACAATACTGTGACAATGGGTGGAGTCCACTGCCACATCATTAGTGCTACTACTAATTAGTGGTCTCAATTATTTTCTATAAAAATAAGTAGAAGTAGGCCTTGTTTAGGAGTATAGTTTTTTTTTTTTTGGTGGGGGGGGGGGGGTGGGGGAGTCAAATTTTTTTTTTTTGGGTTAGATCAACATCTATTGGGGAGTTAGACTCCTCACCTTTGCAAAACACCAATTGTTTGTCTCATAATTCAATTCTTTCTAAATCCATGACTTTTTCCTTTGGTTGTAGTTAAAAAGTTAATATAAATTGTCAAATTATTCTTTTGACATTTCGTACGTCTTTTATAAAAATTAAAATATCATGAAAACAATCTATTCTTAGCTGAGTCTTAAAACAACCTAACTCCAAAATGAATCCTAAAAGATCATAAATAAAATTGGATGGACATTCAAGAGTGCCCTCTTAAGGGGTGTTCTTGAGGAATATAGATCCTGAGATTAGTTAGTCTAGTAATGTTACAGGCTTACATTTTTAAGCTCATAAATTTATTTATAATTATAATGATGGAATAAAGGAGTTTGGCCTAATATAATTGATGTGTAATAACTTAAAAATTGATACATATGATATCATATCATTGTGATACAATTGTGAGAATTTTGTGCTGGTCTTAAATATTTTCTTACTTACTCAATGTTTGCCCCAATTTAGTATTATTTATCAATTAACTTTTATGATTATCACATTTTAGATTATTAGTTACAAGAATTAAAATAATTATAAATTTGTTCACTTCAACTTTTGATAATTTGTTAAAAAAAAGATTTATCCTGTTTGCTTAAATAAGTGGTCACATAAATTTATTATTATAATTAAAACAAAAGAATAACTTTAAAAAAAACACTTTTTTTTATTAATTAAACTGAAAAAATAATCCAAAATTCCAATAAAAAACGATATGAATCATACTAAAAAATAGGGCCATAAACTCGTGCAAATTCAAACCTATACGCCATAACGGTGAGAACGCAGTGGTTTTCCATTTTTTTTTTTCTCCAGACTAGTCCGTGAGATATGAATGTCTAACTTGATAAGTCCAACCTTCAAAGTTTCACCAAACATTCAAAGATTCTCGTGTGCGAAATTCTTGGGTTTGGGTAGCATTACTCAATAATTTAGCTATTTGATAAGAAAAATATTTTAGAGAGCTCTAAGAAGCTGATGGTAGATCTCACTTATTGATGATGTGATGCATGTATTTTTTTTTTTTTTCTTTCTCTGTCACGTCAGTGGAGAGCTCCACCCATTAGAGCCCAAATCAGTTTTGATTGATAATTTATAGTCATTATTTTTTTACTAAATTGTTTGGTTTCATTTTCAATCATAGCTAATTAGATCCTGCACAGTATTTGTGGGGGCCGAGTAAATTATTACGTAGGATAGTCGAATATATTAAAGAAGGGAAACTAGATCATGTACTATACGGCTCCAGCCTTGAGGGACAGAGGCCGAATATCCAGATCGGCCTCTATCAGTTGTAGATTGGGCCGAATATGAAGAGATAGCCAAATGAGCGATTGTTCATTGGACGAAAGATGGGCCCAACCATCAATATTGAGGACGATTATAAATAAGAGGAGCATCAGTCAAAAGAGGTATGTGAGAAAAAATATAAATTGAGATATAAACAACAAAGAGAGTATACACTGACTTATCCGTCGGAGTGCTAATTACGGCACTCCCAACCAGAGTGTTCATTCCTTTTCAAGTGACTAGCTGAGGATAATGAGCGTCCTACAGGATCCAAAGAGTATTTCCGAACCACTTCGCTACAATTGGCGCCGTCTGGGGGAATACTCCAGCATATCCATGGCTGGCGTGACGGAAGATCCTCCGATAGTCGCTGATGACCTTACACCACAAGATGATACCACTCCAAGCAACATGCTTGGACCAGAGAATATTACTGCACAAAGGGCCTTGAACTTCGACTCACCGTCGACTTCAGTGCATGGGACAATGTAAGCGATTATGGATCAAGCGAAGTAAACGAATAGAGGTTGGAAAACATGATGGCTGAGAACGAACGCCTTCGACAGGATTTGGCCTTGGAGGTGGCAAAATCCTAACAGGCCGCGCACCAAGACCCAGGCCGACCTCTGAGAAAGGACGGTCGACAACCTCGAGTTTGCAGACACGATAGTGGCAATGATTCTGACTCATCATCCCCAGAACCTACAAAGAAGGGACGAGTTGAAGTCTCCAGCTCTTCTGAAGGAAGTCTGCGTGCACAGAATAAGCGAAGAAGAAATGATTCAGACGAAGAGGATTCACATGATCTCTTTGTGCGACGGATTGCAAGGGCAGTACTACCCAAAAAATTCAAAGCTCCATTGTTTATACGACGGGAAATCAAATCCCATTGATCACATCCGTCATTATAAGTAAGCCATGACGTTACATGTAGACGACGAGGCCCTCATGTGCCGAATATTTTTGAGCAGTTTGGGACCATTAGCCGTTAGATGGTATTATAAATTGGAACCGACATCGATTAAGAGCTTCCATCAACTCCAAAAATCCTTCAGGGCAAGGTTCATCACCAATGAGGTCCAGCCGAAGTAAGCCGATTCTCTCTGGGCAATGCAAATTCAACCAGGGGAAACCTTACGTGCGTATTCGGCGCGCTATTAGGAATGCTTTAATCTCGTAGATAATGCCTGCAATGACTCCATGGCCATCACTGCATTTAAAATGAGGTTGCATCCTGATAGTGCCCTCTGCAGTTCCTTGACCAGAAGGGCCCCTAAAACAGTCTGGTCGTTAATGAAGAAAGTCGAGGAACACTGCAAAGTGGAAGATGACGCCTTGCGGGTCAAAGCCGGGCACAAGGCCAACAAGACGGCCCCATCTGAAATCGTTCAGCCGATAAATTCTGTACCATCACGGAGCCCTGAACCACGACATCGGGCTAAACGAGACAAAAGATGAGATTCACGCCGATCAAATGACCAATGTTCCCACCGAGCTAATGAACAACTTCAAGTGGATAGCAGACGCACAAGGCATGCGGATAAGAAATATACAGAGTTATCGGAACCGATCAGTACGGTTATGCCTAAAGTTCAACACCTTCCGTTCTTCAAATGGTCGCCCAAAATGGTGGGACCTCCCGACACGAGGAGATGGGATAGGCGGTGCGAATATCACAAGGACCACGGATGTGATATAGACAGTTGTTATGCGTTGAAGGATCACCTTGAGGAGTTGGTACAAGACAGTCGGCTAAAGCAATACGTCTGAAAGAACAATTCAACCAAAATAGTTACTTTACGGCAGGATTCACCTTCACTCGGCGTAATTCATATGATATATAGCTTGCTGACGGTATCCGCGGTACATACAATTCAGTCGCATCCTAACCTCTAAAACAAATCACACCGGTGAAACGGCCCCATGAAGCCGCGAATATTTTTTTCGATGATTCTGATTTGGTCGGCGTAATGCTCCCTCACATTGATCCCTTGGTCATCGAACTACGTGTAAACCGATTCACCGTTGAACGTGTTCTCATTGACCAGGGGAGTACTTCGGAAATTATGTACTACAAGACCTTCATCAAACTCGGCTTCACTGAGTCGGACCTGTCTCCAGCTCATTATCCGTTATTCGGCTTCAACGCTAATCCGGAATATCCATTAGACAAAATCACGCTTCCAGTTCGAGCGAGCTCCCAATCAGTGGATGTGGAATTTTTGGTTGTCAAGCTTTCTTCGCCATATAATCTCATCATGGGACGAACTTGGCTACATACCATGCAGGTCGTGCCAAACACCTATCATCAACTACTTCACTTCCTAACTGAATGCAGCATTGAACAAATTTGTGGTTCCCAGAAATCGGCACAAGCATGTTATCTTCTTGCCGCAAAGACACCAAGAGAGCTGGAAGTGAATTCTATCAAGGTACCGGATCGAGAGAGCCATGACGATGTTGGGTGGCTCCCAAGTGAAAAGGCAACGGAGGCCCTGGATCGAGTAGAAATTGATGGGAATCCTGACAAGTTCTTCATGGTCGGCGCTACCTTGAATAAAGTCGACATGCAGCAGCTAATTTCCTTTTTACTCGGTAACCTTGATGTATTTGCATGGTCACTATATGAAATGCCGGAGGTGGATCCATTTGTTTTTCAGCACCGTTTAAACGTTGACCCCAAATGTAAACCGATTATTCAGAAAAGCCGGCGGTCAGCCGCAGAACACACTGCTGCCATTGTTGAAGAAGTTGATTAGTTGCTTGATGCCGGAGCGATCCGGAAAGTGACCTATCCCACATGGTTCTCGAATACTGTGGTTGTAAAGAAAAAAAATGGGACTTGATGTGTTTGTGTAGATTTCATGGACTTAAATAAAGCTTGTCCCAAGGATTGCTTTTCCTTCCACAGAATAGACCAACTCGTAGAGGCCACGGCACATCATCAATGTATGAGCTTCCTGGATGCCTACAGAGGCTACCATTAAATTGGCATGCATCTGGAGGACCAAGACAAAACTGCATTCCTCACCCCAAGAGGAACCTATTGCTATAAGGTTATGCCTTTCGGGCTGAAGAATGCGGGGACAACTTACCAAAGACTAGTCATTGCCATGTTCAAGGAGCAACTCGGCCGTACTATGGAAGTGTATATTGATGATATGGTGGTCAAGTCCAAAGAAGAGCAAACTCACTTAGTCGATCTAAAAGAGACATTCGGCATTCTACGCAAGTACAAAATGAAGTTGAACGCCTCTAAATGTGCATTTGGGATCGGATCCGGCAAATTCCTTGGCTTCATTGTTAACCATCGTGGAATCGAAGCCAACCCGAGGCAAATCACAGCAATCCTAGAACTCGGCTCTCCTCGGTCGGTCAAAGAGGTTCAAAAGCTGATGGGGATGGTCGCCGCACTCAACAGGTTCATCAGTCATTTCACAAATTGCTGCCGACAATTCTTTCATGCCCTTCGGCAGGGTAAAGCTTTTGAATGGACCTTCGAGTGCGAAGCTGCTTTGAACGGTTTGAAGACTTACCTCCGCTCAGTTCCACTCTTGACAACACCTTCGGTAGGTGATTCGCTCATTTTATATCTAGTAGTTTCCGACCGGGCTGTCAGCGCCGTATTGATAAAGGAAGAACTTGGGGAGCAGCGGCTAGTTTATTATGTGAGCAAAGCAATAGTTGATGCTGAAACACGTTACCTTTCGTTGGAGAAACTCGTCCTTGCTTTTGTCATGGCAGCAAGAAAACTGATGCATTACTTTCAGGGGCATACCATTGGGGTACTAACGGACTACCCCCTCCGGTTAGTACTTCGTAGTGCGAAAGCATCAAGGCGCGTTTCAAAGTGGGGTCTCGAACTCGGCCAGTATGATATTCAATTTCTGCCTAGGACCTCAATCAAGGGGCAAGTGCTCGCCGACTTCGTGGCCTCATTCACTGGAGGCCTCGCCGACTTTAAGTCTGATCAAATTCAACCTAAGCCCAACTGGAGAATTTATGTTGGGGACATTTGGCAATTGTATTGTGACAGGTCGTCCAACCAACGTGGCAGTGGGGCAAGCGTAGTGATCATGGCTCCCGACGAGGCAATAATCGATTATGCTGTCAAACTAGGCTTCGAAGCATCGAATAATGAGGCTGAATACGAAGCATTGTTAACCGGCTTATGAAACGCACATCTCCTTGGTGCTTGGTGACTGCTTGTCTTCTGCGACTCAAAGCTGGTCATCAACCAATTGAAAGGGGAATACACAGCTAAAAATGACCGTATGTCAGCTTATATGAAGACGACAGTTTCTTTGCTGGCAAAATTTGACCATCATAAACTAAATCAAATAACCCGGGATCAGAACACATACGCTGACGCCTTGGCTTGCCTAGTCTCTGCCATCAACTCAGAAATTAAACGGACAATTGAGGTAGGATTCATCCCTGAGCCGAGCATTGCCTCCTCAGAGTCAAGTCAGATCAATATCATAGAATTAGGTGCAAGTTGGATGGACCCTATCACTGCATTTCTATCTTCCGAACAGCTCTCGACGGACAAGAAAGAAGCGCACAAATTGCAAAACAAAGCCCTGCGGTATTACCTAGATCCGCAGGGAAAGCTCTACAAAAAATCTTTTTCTGGTCCATGCCTATAATGCGTTCATCCGGATAAAGTCGAAGAACTCTTGATTGAAATACATGAAAGTAGTTGCAGTGCCCATTCTGGTGGGCGTTCTCTGGCTTATCGAGCTGTAACACAGGGGTACTACTGGCCGACCATGAGAGCTGATGCCGAGTATTACGTCAAGAAATGTGAACAATGCCAAAAGTTTTCCCATTTAACCCATTTGCCTGCTGAGGAGTTGAGCTCAATCACCAGCCCTTGGCCGTTTGCTCAATGGGGGCTTGATATCATCGGGCCATTGCCACGGGCCCCAGGGAACAGGCGATTCTTGATAGCCGCGACAGATTACTTCACAAAATGGGTCGAAGTGGAGGCTCTAACACACATTCGAGATACTGATGTTAGGCGTTTTGTATGGAAGAATATCATAACACGATTCGGCATTCCAAGAGCACTCATTTCAGACAACGGCACCTAGTTTGATTGTGGAGTCTACCGAGAATTATGCAGCACGTATGGTATTCGGCTCTATTTCTCCACCCCGACTTATCCACAAAGAAATGGTCAAGCTGAAGCCTCCAACAAAGTCATCTTGGACGGCATCAAGAAGAGGTTGGAGAAAGCTAAAGGCAGATGGGTCGAAGAATTGCCAAGTGTATTGTGGGCTTATCGCACTACACCGAGGCGATCCACTGGAGAAACGCCGTTTGCTTTATGCATCGGAACCCAGGCAATTATCCCCGTGGAGATCGGCCTCCCAACCTTGAAATCGAAAGTTTTTGATATAGGCCAAAATGACATGATGTTGGACTTGGATTTCACTATGATTGAAGAACGGCGAGACCGTGCCCTTGCATCCATGGCACGATATCAGCAACAGCTTACTAAGTCGTATAATCAACGTGTTCATCTAAGCCGTTATACACCAGGAGAATTGGTCCTCAAGAAAGTACTCCCAGCTGCTAGAAATCCGGCTGATGAAAAACTGGGTCCTAATTAAGACGGCCCCTATCAGATTGATTCCATCGCGGGAACAGGGGCATATCGGCTCAAAGACATGTCCAGGAGAAGTCTGCCGTGTCCTTGGAATTCTATGTATTTGCGTAAATTCTATCATTAACCTGACTGGTGGGGCATGATAGTTTCTTTTGAATGCTCGTCGTGTACAAAATTTCACTTTTGTAATGCAAGATTACTTATCTCACTATATGAAATTTTAGTTTGAAGTTAAAAACCTCCGAATTCGAAGCCCCATCAGTGAATGACACCTATGGGCCGAGTAACCCTCCGGATTCGGTGCGCCCTTCGTGGAATTCATGATTGGCCAAGTTAAAAGCCTCCGAATTCGGAGCTGCATCAGTGAATGATACTTTTGGGCCGAGTAAGACTTTGAATTCGGAGCGCCCTTCGTGGAAATCACGATTGGCCAAGTTAAAAGCCTCCGAATTCGGAGCCCCATCAGTGAATGACACTTTTGGGCCGAGTAAGCGTCCAGATTCGGAGCGTCCTTCGTGGAAATCACGATTGGCCAAGTTAAAAGCCTCTGAATTCGGAGCCCCATCCGTGCAAGACACGTTTGGGCCAAATAAGCCTCCGGATTTGGAGTGCCCTTCGTGGAATTCACGATTGGCCAAGTTAAAAACCTCCGAATTCGGAGCCCCATTAGTGAATGACACTTTTGGGCCAAGTAAACCTCCGGATTCAGAGCGCCCTTCGTGGAATTCATGATTGGCCAAGTTAAAAGCCTCTGAATTCGGAGCCCCATCAATGAATGACACTTTGGGGATGAGTAAGCCTCCGGATTCGGAGTGCCCTTCGTGGAATTCACGATTGGCCAAGTTAAAAGCCTTCGAATTCGGAGCCCCATCCGTGCAAGACATGTTTGGGCCGAGTCAGCCTCCGGATTCAGAACGCCCCTCGTGGAATTCACGATTGGCTAAGTTAGAAGCCTCCGAATTCGGATCCTCCTAATTCGGCACACTTTTCATATATTATGATTAACAAGCATAAACGTAGTTGACGGAAAATGGAAGATGATCGATAATATGTTTAGACATAAATTGAAACAACACGCAAACATTTAAAATAATATGTTTTTTTGAATTAATCGAATTAATCGATAATACATAATTTGCTCCCAATCTACGTTGGAGCGGTACAATATATTCGGTTTTATTCGGCATCCCCCTCGTCATCGCTCTTCTCGACTTTGAAAGCCGCAAAGGGAAAATGATGATTCTGATATAACGGCGATGCCGAATCGACGCCTGCTACTCGAAGAGCCTCTGCGGCCTGAAGAGCCTTGACCCACCCGTGCTTAAACCTACAGTTCTCGCACCGACAGACCTCATCGGCAAGATTTTCCTTCATTTTCGCTATCCCAACTTTTCGGCCCTCATGGAAGCCCTGTTCATAAGCCTTGGTCTTTGCAGCCTCTATTGCAAACATGCTTGTCGTATCACGATTGGCAATCGCGTGACTTATAAGCCGTTGGGTCACCCTTTCATCCACAATCGGGTTAGCTCGGCCGGCCGAATGAGTCTCACCGACTTTGGCTTTTCTTAACTCCTACTCGGCTTTCTCCGCGCGAGCTTCTAAATTACGAATACGTTCATCTTTCTGTTCGATCTTCCGCCGCGCGGCACGAAGGTGCATGCCAATTTCATAGACGGTGTATAGTCATTTCATCGCTCCGTGAACGCCCTTTCGAAACACTTCAAAATCTGGTCGACCAATCATCGACTGCTGGACTTCTGGGGGAAAAATCTATCATGCAAATTCAACTACCATGCTTAGATCTCGGATGATCGAATCTACTTCCGTCATCAGTTTGTTCCCGATAAAGACTGAAAAACTCAACGGGCACGGTGGCCCACTGGCCTCACTTCGCGGATGAGGGAGCTCCCCTGTTGTTGCTTCTCCCTCCTAGGTGACCTACTTCGACGACGTGGAGAGTGATGCCTCTCCCGCTCCCCAAACGTGCTACTTCCCGTTCGTGAAGGTTTCTCACCTTGATTCGTCGCTGCATCTAGCTCAGCCAATGTCCTGCCTTCTCCCTTGCTGTTGAAGAATAGCCTATTTGACATTCACACTTGTTTAACCTTCTTTGACAGACTGGTTTGAGTTGAGTTTGAACACATTAATGGGACCTAGGAGCACGAAGAAACCACCATTTTATTACCTGGTGGTGCACCGCTCCCAAAGCGATCCCTTCAATGCTGCCCCAGCCAATTCATAAATGGTTTCTAATTGGCGGCCACGTTCACTAATCTCCTAGGGCAATGGCAGATTAACTAATCTATTTGGCCTAGCATCAATTGTCTGTGCCTAAAAGATAGGCTGCCCAGCCAATCCATGAATGGTCGATTATTGTTGGCCACGTTCACTAATCCATTGGGGCAAGGGCAGATTAACTAATCTATTCGGCCTAATATCAATCGTCTGTTCCGAAAAGATAGGCTACCCCAGCCAATCCATTAATGGTCGATTATCGTTGGCCACGTTCACATCCGTTGGGGTAAGGGCAGATTAACTAATCTATTCGGTCTAACATAAATCGTCTGTGCCGATAAGATGGGCTGCCCCAGCCAATCCATGAATGGCCGATTATCGTTGGCCACATTCACTGATCCACTGGGGCAAGGGCAGATTAACTAATCGATTCGGCCTAATATCAATCCTTTGTGCTGAAAAGATAGGCTGCCCCAGCCAATCCATGAATGGCCGATTATCGTTGGCCACGTTCACTAATCTGCTGGGGCAAAGGCAGACTAATTAATATATTCGGCCCAACATCAATCCTTTTTGCCAAAACGATAGGCTGGAAGCTAAGCAGTTAATTTAGCGTCGAATTAATTTAATAGTTGTGTTAAAACTTATTGCGCAAATTTACACTTTACTTGGCTATTAACACGCATATTCAATAAGCTGAAAAGCAAAGGCAATTTTCATTCATAAATTGAGTACAAACAGAAGTCATTTTACAAATGAAAACTACCCCACGTTAGCTTCTGACAAAACTCTAACACAACCTAACAAAACCTAACAAAATCTACTAAAACAAAATGAAAAATACTTTTGACCCTAGATCAGTTTTTAGGGTCAGACTCCAGCGGCTCAACGTCTACCTGCTCATACAGAATCGGCTGCTTTGATACCACGTTAGCGGCAGCTAAGGCTTTGAACTAGCCGTGTTTGAACCCCCTATTTTTGAACTTCGGCACCTCTTCTACGTAATTCTCCAAGGCCGCATCCTTGCCAGCTTGGAATGACTTGGAGATCTCAGATTCGGCGTTTGCTATTATCCTCTTCGACTCCTCCAAATCGGCCTCCAGCTTGGCAATGGTTTCGTTGGCCAATTTGAGTGCTTCTTCACTGGCATTCGCCCTCTCCTCGGCGGCCAATCTCAGTTAGTCAGCAGCCTCGGCCTTATTTGCTTCGGCATCGGCCCTTGCTATTTCTGCCGCCGCTTTCATGGCCTCAGATTCGGCTCTGAGAGAGGCCTCTGCAGCCTTCCCCTTCTCGTTTTGCACCTCGACCGTGAGAAAGCCGATCTGTTCGATAGTGTCGTGTTGGTGACGGCCAATCTCAGCTATCTTACCCGCCGCTTACAAAATAAGAAATCGGTAAGCCAATATAAAATTTTCTTTTAGTTATCCCTGCAAAATTACAATTAAGAATCACGTACCAATATCGTTAATTGAGTGGCTAATGCGATGGACAGCAGATCGTGCTCTACCTTAAAGGTTGCTCTATCAATCGGCAGAGAAATGGAGGAGGCCAAGCTCAAGGCCACAGCTGGGTTTTTTGCAGTCGACGCATTAGAGGCAACCGACGTGTTCCTTAGCCTTAGTTGTGTTACGAATGGCACGACCAGGTCTGACTCTTCTAATCGTGGCCATTTATCTACTTGGTTTTCTGAATAGCCGGCTTCTTGTTCGGCCGGACCTTTTTCCCCTCTTTGCTCCGTGAGGTCTTGTTGATCAACAACATGCTTCGTCTTGGCCACATCAGTCTAAATCACCTCCTCAACGGGGGCAGGTGCAGTTTCTAGCGTCGGGTGGAGGGAGCGGAGGTTCACTGCTCTCGGCCTCGGCTTTTCTACGGGCAGTCATCCTTTCGGCATTTTTGCGCCTGGTCATCTGAGTGAGCGACTCACCAGCCATGCCGTCAGTATACAAGCCGGGTAGGTCCTCCAAGTCGGTGAAAATGTCTTCAAAGGACACGTCCGCTCGGCCAGAAGTGGATGGAGGATTAAGGTCGGCTTCTTCGAAAGCCAAACTTAGTGCCGCGTCAACCTCTTCCTCTAATCCGTCAAATCTGTCCTGGGGTGGTTGGTTCGGCTGCTCAGCGACCCCTTCGGCTACTTTTTCATTCGCCAGCTCTGAGTCTGATGCCTTAAAACCAATCTACCTAAGGTTCTTAAAGTTGGAAAAAACAAGTACCGTAAGGTACTGGTCACCCCTCGGAATCGGAATATTATTGGCGGCCGGTAGTGTAGGTCGGCTCGTATCTCGAAAGAATGTGGGCCACGCTCCCCTGCTTCTAAAGATTCGGACGGCCGAAGAACTGGAGTGCGATTTTGATCTGCACAAGTACAGCTTCATCGGCCGAAATGAGAACTTTTTTCAAGTCGTTTCCTACACAAATAAAACGGTAAGTACGTAGAAGTTGAACCAAGTAAATATTTAATAAAAACGAGTGGGGGATTAAACGGCAACCTGGTTTGTCTCTTCGCCTAGGCACTAGATCTTGACGATCTTCGCCCTCGCCGAATTCCCAGTTGCCATGAACAATGACCATGCCATCATCAACACGCTTACCAGAGTTGGTAAGCATTGTCACCAGATGATGGTCGGTGTCCTTGGCCCTGAGGAAATGGCGTCCCTGCCGGCCAGTGGATTTGGCCAAGGCATAATAACACCGAATGGTAGGGATTCCAAGGTTAAGCCTAAGGAGCCGATTTAGTTCTACAATCCCCATTATTATTCTGAAAAAATTCACGTTTGGTTGAGTAGGGATTAAACCCCAATGGCGAAGGACAGCCCCCAAAAGTTGATGAAGGGGAAAACGGACTCCCCCCTCAGCAATTGACAGGAGAGGAAAGACGATTGTACTTTCGTCAGTTCTCTTTGTGTCAATCACGTTCTCTGCCAAGAGTGACAGATGGATGTCGTCAAGAATGGAAAAATGACGATGGAAACTAGAGACTCGCTCCGCCGAAAGAAGGGCTCTCAGATGTTTTGCCATCATAGAAGGTAAAATGGACACTCTAAACAATAAACAAACAAGGAAAAGGAGTCGAAATGGAAGAGAGAAGAATTTGCAAGAAATGAGGACAATAAAGAACGGAAAGAAGTTGCAGAGGGCATGAAGCGAGGGAGGTGAACTGACAGCCAACGAGGAACCTCGTGCATTCGAAAAAGCATACAAACGAAGTGATAACACGGTTTCAAATCGTATTAAATGAATGAAGCATACGAAGGAGTGAGAAATTGTAATCATGTCTAAAAAGAGTAGTCGTTCTGACGCTTGCATTGAAATAAGGGAAATTGCTGTATTTTTTGACCCTCTAAGTCCAAAACCAAACATGCCGTCTAATTGACATTAGTAGGATATTTGGGGGGCAATTGTGGGGGCCGGGTAAATTATTACGTAGGATAGCCGAATATATTAAAGAAGGAAACTAGATCATGTACTATATGGCTCCAGCCCTGAGGGATAGAGGCCGAATATCCAGATCGGCCTCTATCAGTTGTAGATTGAGCCGAATATGAAGAGATAGCCGAATGGGCGATTGTTCATTGGACGAAAGGTGGGCCTAACCATCAACATCGAGGACGATTAGAAATAAGAGGAGCATCCGTCAAAAGAGGTATGCGAGAAAAAATCTAACTTGAGATATAAGCAACCGAGAGAGTATATACTGACTAATCTGTCGGAATGCTAATTCTGGCACCCCCGACCGGAGTGTTCATTTCTTTTCAGGTGACTAGTTGAGGATCACGAGCGTCCTATAGAATCCAAAGAGTATTTCCGAACCACTTCTCCACAGTATTATTAGAGAGTTAGACATTTCTTTTTCAGATAAGGCTACAATTGATTAGAATCGTTTATAAACAGGCTCAAATTCAGTTTGTTAAGAGCTCATTCGAACTCAGTTCATTAATTTTTTTTTGCGTTCGAGTTCGAACTCGTTAAATTTTTAATAAACAAGCTCAAATATTTTAAAACTCGGCTCGTTAGCTGACTCGGTTAATATTTATTATTTATATATTAAATAATGTAAAAATATGTATAAAAAATAAAATAATTATGTTATTTATATATTTAAAAAATATAAATGTAAATATTGACTTTTTTTTAAGAATGTTTATATATATTGTATATATAATTTCATAATTAAAATTTTAATTGTAAGCTTTAATCTCATGCGTAAATATAAATTTATACATTTTTTAACTCATTAAGGCTCGTGAACAGGCTCGAGCTCGAGTCAAGCCTTAGCTAACTTAGGTCGAGCTTTGTTTGTTAAATTTTTATTGAGCTCAAACTCGTTAAAATCTTAACAAATAAACCCGAACATACTAAAATTCAGTTCGGCTCGATTCATTTGTAACCCTACTCCCAGCTAGAGAAATTATTATGAGAGTGTGTGTTTTTTCAAAGTTTGTTTCCAAAAATAGCATATATATTTGAAAATCAAATATTTTAATTTCAAAATATTTTTAATTTATTTCAAAACCATTTCTTTAATATTTTTATTATTTTTAAAATAATTTTTTACATAAATTTCAATATCAAACAAATACTATGAACACTTATTAGCATCTGTTATTATTTACGCTTATTTTGATGAGTAAAAAAAAAAATCAATTTTTTAATTTTTTTAAAACAATATATTAAAAAAAAAAGAAGTAATTTAAATAACCCAATAAATTCAGGCCACCACATGTCTGTTTTGTTTTTTAGACAGTTCCACCACGTCTTTAAATTCAATGTCAGTAGTCAATTTTTGACAACCAATTCAAAGTCACACTTATCCAAAAAAAATTCAAAGTCACAATCGTAATCAAATGACATTGAATTATATATATATTTTCCTTAATATGATTTATTGACCTGTCTAAGCACTGTTTTTTGCTATCAAATTTAAGAATTTAAGAATATGGAGAAATTCTAATATATATTCATTCAAAAAGGACTTATCATATGTAACTCTTATTATAATTAATTATTTTTATAATTATGATATTATTTTAATTATATTTTATTATGACATTTTTTAATTATAATTTAAAAAATTAAAATTATGTAATTTTTATTTTTAATTATAAAGTATATATAATGCACACCTATTGAATTGAAAGGTGTGCATTATCGTGTTTTCCACGAATCTATTCTCTCTCTAGATGGGAAATTCACTTTTCTTAACTTGTCATCTCAATTTGAGAGAACGTTTGGATTTAATAAGTTTATTTGTTTGGACTTAGTAAGCTCATTTTGAAATTGATTTTGATGTTTCAAATCATTTCCTTTTTAGGATTTGTTGAATAAAATTCAAAATGATTAGACATCGGTAGTTACATGTTTGAATAATATTTATTTTAAAAAAATGGATGATTAATATAATTTTAAGAATAGCTGTATATTTCTTATAATTCAAATTTAATTCAAATATATAACTATTGATAACTAATCATTTTAATTTTTTACATGAATATTTTACTTAAGGAGTCTTTAAAAATGAATGGTTCAGATTACTGAAGTCGGTTCCAAAAATAGATTTACGGAACCTAAACATTTTCTAAAATTGAGATAATTAATATGAAAGAAGTCCAACCTGAGAGAATATTCTATAAAGCTTATTTTAGGGTCTATTTTCACAATTCGATCCATTAGAATAAGTGTTTGAAAAATAAATATTATCATCAAAGTGTGATAGATAAGCCCATAAAATGTCCAATATTTTATTCGGACTACACAGGAGGTGAACTTCGTATTTATATCATGCTTTGCATAAAAATAAAAATAAAAATAATAAAAAAACAAAAGAAAACTATAATTAATAATAATTCTAGATAATATGTAAAATTAACTAAAATTTTACCATGAAAATGTTTTAAGATTCTGAATTTTTCCTTTTATGTATCTATCTTTTTCATCCATAAATATTGTTCAAAAAAATAAATGTTCAAAGATTCTTAATTTTTTATTTTTTGTGTTTTGTTATAATTTTTGTTCTTTCATATTATTTGACATAAACTAAGTGCACGCATTTAAATCATATCAAATCTCTACTTTTTTTTATACATTACTTTATAAAAAGTTAAAAAATATATTTTTTAAGATTATTTTAAAAACAGTAATGTTAGGTATCATGAAAAATCTTTCATGAAAATAATTATGAAAGCTTTATGACATTTGAATTACACTTAGAATAAATCATCACACACTAATCAAGGTAATCCAAGGATCATAAATTTTTCATGAAAAAAATTTCATAATCCCTAACTTTTCACTTTTAAAAAACAATCTGGTAAAATTTTTCACCAGCTAGCCAAATGCAGGCTTGAAGTACAATCTCTGAAATTTTCATTTTTACAGGTGGTTCATTCGCCTACTTAAGAGTAGAACTCGGCGACTTCGTAGCCTTCATAGCAGCCGGTAACATCCTCCTCGAATACGTGATCGGTGGCGCCGCCGTAGCCCGTTCATGGACCTCATACTTCGCCACCCTCTGCAATCAAAAACCCGAAAACTTCCGCATCCACGCCCACGGCCTCGCCAAAGGCTACAACGAGCTCGACCCCATCGCCATTGGCGTCCTCATCGCCATCTGCATCATCGCTGTCGTCAGCACCAAAGCCTCTTCTCGCCTCAACTACGTTGCTTCCATCGTCCACATCATTGTCATTGTCTTCATCATCATTGCCGGTCTCATATCAAAAGCTGATACCAAGAATTATGTTGATTTTGCGCCTTTCGGTCCTGGCGGGGTGTTTCAGGCTTCGGCAGTGTTGTTTTTGGCTTATGTTGGGTTTGATGCTGTGTCCACAATGGCGGAGGAGACGAAGAACCCGGCGAGGGATATTCCAATTGGGCTGTGGGATCGATGGTGATTTACTACAACTGTATATTGCTTGTTGGCTGTTACTCTTTGCCTTATGCAACCGTATGCCTCGATTGATGCTAATGCTCCGTTTTCCGTGGCGTTCCAAGCTGTTGGGTGGGATTGGGCTAAATATATCGTTGCTGCCGGTGCACTCAAAGGTACTTTTTTTCTAATTTTATTTAAATTTGAACTCTTATAATAAATTGGGTTAATTACATTTAGATTATGTAAATTAGTAGCGAATATCATTTTGTATTTCATTTACCTTTTTCTTTTTGCTTTTCAAATCATTCTTCATAGTTGAGGAATCAAAATGAACAAGTCTATAAATTAGAAATAAACTGATATTTAATTAATCCTAATAAAATTGCACAAATGAATTAAATTTAGAAAATGACTTGCAAATAAAAACTTACATAGGGCATGTGTTAATCGCAGTTACTGTTGTTTTTTTTTTTCTTCAAATTTGTTTTTTTTTTTTATTGAAAATGAATAAACTTGAAGAAGCCGCAGCATTCTCTATTGAAAATTTTTTGTACACAAATTAAACTTTAAAAACATAGAACAGTGGGATTGAAACTGATTAATTACACTTTGCTCCTTAACTAGAATGCCATTTTGGATTCTTTAACTATTAAAATTGTTTCATTTTCTCTTTCTGAAAAGTGGTTACTGTGACCATTGTTTTTGAAAGCTGAGGCAGTTCTAAAATTTGAAGAACAAATTCATATTCAATAGTTGAAAGAAGGTAGTCTAGATAAACATGTAATAACTATTTTAATATTGTTGTTCTTTTCAAATGAAGTATAATATCTCTAAAATAAAACTCAATTTGCTCATACTATTTTTTGTCCAAAGAATATGAATTAGTGACGAATGGCACTACAAGAAATTGCATTTTTCGCAACGCAACAAAATATGTTGTTAAAAGGAAAAATTCGTTGGCAAAAAGTTTTGTCGACACACAAAGCTACATTGGCAACCCGTAGGTAAAAGTGAGTCGGTAAAAGTTTTTGCCAACTAACTTATCATTGCGTTGGTAAAAGTAATGCCTTTAGCGACGAACATAGTCATCGTTAAAAGCCTTCATCCATCGTCGGCAATTTATCTTGCGTTGGTAAAAGTCATTCAAATATGATGATTGTGTGACACTTTTCGTGACACAAACTTGCATGGGCAAAAAATATACTTTTAGCAACAAAATATGCGTCGGCAAAAGTAAACTTTTGGCGACACATTTTTGTCGGTAAATGTTGTCATTTGCCTACGATTTGTTTGTCGATAAAGCTTCACTTTTGGCAACGACAAATTAGCATTGGCAAAAAATAGACTTTTAGTAACACAATATGAGTGGGCAAAAGTAAACTTTTGGCAACACATTTACATCGGTAAATATTGCCATTTGCCGACGATTTGTTGTTGATAAAGGTTTACTTTTGGCAACGACAAATTGGCATTGGCTAAAAATAAACTTCTAGCAATATAATATGAGTGGGCAAAAAGAAACTTTTGGCGACACATCTACCAACAAAAACAATTGAAATAATTTATATATTTTTATAAGATTTACAGATTTACAAGAGGCATCCCTCAGGCACCACTATTACAAACTAATAACATTGATATAAAATCACCTAAAGTTGATGTGCAAGCAAAAAAAACACTGCTGATACTACTTTTAGAAGTAGTGTATAAAACCTAAAAGGGTAAACTCACTAAAATACCCAAATACATCCAAATTGTGAATCCACATTACAAACAACAGATAACAAAATGAAAACATGAAACTAACAAAGACAGGCAAAACGACACGAAAAGTATCCACAAACTTATCCAGCAGACCAACATTTAGTAGCAGCTGCCTCACAGCAACATTGCAGCAGCAGCAGCCCAGCAAGCATCAACCACAAGGGCGGCAACAGCAACAAACCAGCAGCAGCAGCTGCAGCAGACGAATCTGATTCGTACATCTCAGATGAATTTGATTCATGCATCTCAGATGAGCTTGGTGCATCTGCAACCTCCAGGCCAGCTGCATTCATGATCTTTGGTTGCAAAGTAACACATCTCAGAAAGTTATTCATGAATCAACAGTAGACATTACGATTTAGTATAAATGGTCATAATTAATGATTTTCAGACATCCATGACTAGTATCTACTTAATCAAGGTTTATGAAACCCAATGTTTAATTTCCCATGTGATCTAACCATATGCTTATTTGACTCTAAAATCCCACAGATGTTCCTATACAAGATGAGATCATATTGTGTTGTGTCCATAACATGATTAGGATCCACTTACACAAGGCATATGAAATCTATTGAATTCCCAAGTGTATCTAGTCATATTCTTATGTCATTCAAAAATCTCGGAAATTGTCCTAGACAACGTGAGATCGTATGAAATATCGCAATCGTCAATTGTTGATCCTCCACCGTAAGAGACTACAACCCCAAATGTTTACACAGTGCTTTACATGAATGGGAGGGAGAGAGAGAGAGAGAGGGGAATCCGAACATACCTGAGATTTTTTACAGATCGAAGAGAAGAACCAGTCTCGCCGCCGAACCGTCGAGCCGTCGAACCAGTCTCGAATTGTCAAGCGTTGCTGCCGCTGAACCGGTCTCGCCGAACCGTCGATCACTGCCGCCGTCGATCGTTCCCCTTCGAAATCCGGCGCCGCTGAACCACTCTCCCCTTCGAACCTTCTCTCTTCTCCCTCTCTTCTAGGTTATCTAATTTACAGCTTTCTAACTTCCTTTTAGTATTCACCCAAAAAAAACTTCCTTTTAGAACCCAATTAGAAACCACAGTTCGTAATACATTTTTGGTCATTAGCGCTTTTATTTATTTATTTATTTTAATATCATTCACTATATAAATTGTGCATTGTGAAAATTAAAAGAGGAAATTTTGAGAATAACGAGGGGTTTACCTCTTAGAAATAAAGAAAAAATTTTGAGAGATAACTTTTTACCGCCTCAATTTTTAAAGACAGATCACCAAAAAATAAAAAAATAAAAAAAACAATTTTTAATTCTTTAAAAAAAATTAAAACTAATTTGAGAACTATAAAAATTAGAAATATATTTTTAAATTATTTATGACCTTCTAAAAGATAAAATTATATAAAAATAATAAGTATTTTTTTATTTTTTCACCAAATTTTTTTTAAGTTTTTCAGGAAAAAAAAAAATCTGAAACAAGTTTATGAAAATAAAACTAAATATATTAAAATTAATAATCTAATATTCTTTGGAAAGTTTAGATTATCTCAAATTAGCCATCTCAATTTAAGAGTGTGTTTGCCCTTGATAGGTTCATTTTGTGATCTAATTCGATGATCACTTTAATTTTACAATTCAATAACTAGAATATTTAAAACTCTTTGAAAAGTCATAATAAAAACACAAATCACTAAATCACCTGATTTCACTAGCAAGGTTTTTACCAACGAATAGTGTTATCGTCGCTAAATGTTTAACTCTTTACCCACGCCAACTAGTCATAGCCAAAGTAAGCACACTAATAGCGACGCTTATTGTGTTGCTAAAAAATAAGCCTCGTAGCTAAAATTTTTGAAATTTTGGCGCCAACCAATAATTTTGGCGCCTAGTGAATGTTATACTTTGTTAGCGACGATTGTAAATTGCGTCGGTAAAGGTCTACTTTTACCAACGAAATTGATCACTGTGTCGCCAAAAATATAGTTTTGCCTATGAAAAATTGACGTAGTCGCCAAAAGTAGTCGCCAAAAGTGCAATTTCTTGTAGTGTGGTGCCAAAGAAAACAATATAAAATTTTTGAAAAATGATTAATAGAAGGGAAAATTGATGGAGTAGTAACAAATTAGAATTATACATAGCATGATTGTTGAAACTGTTTTTAATAATTTTGCTAATTTTGACAGGTATGACATCAGTGTTGCTGGTCGGAGCGGTGGGTCAGGCTCGCTATCTGACCCACATAGCCCGAACCCACATGATGCCACCATGGTTTGCTCTCGTGGATGCCAAAACCGGCACACCCGTAAACGCCACAGTAAGCATGCTAGCCGCCACCGCAATCATCGCCTTCTTCACCGACCTCGGCATCCTCTCAAACCTGTTCTCAATCGCCACCCTCTTCATCTTCATGCTAGTCGCCCTTGCCCTGCTCGTCCGTCGCTACTACGTGGCTGGTGTCACCACCCCAACTGATCGCATCAAGCTCATCGTCTGCCTCCTCCTCATCCTCGCCTCTTCGATCGCCACTTCAGTTTACTGGGCATTCTCCCAAAAGGGTTGGATAGGGTACTGCATTACAGTTCCCGTTTGGGTTTTGGCCACAATTGGGCTCAGGGTTTTTGTTCCCATGGCAAGGAAAGCCAAACTTTGGGGAGTCCCATTGGTACCATGGTTGCCTTCTACATCGATAGCGATCAATATATTTCTTCTTGGGTCGATTGACAAGAAGTCGTTTATCAGGTTTGCAGTCTGGACTGTTTTTTTGTTGGCGTATTATTTCTTGTTTGGATTGCATGCTTCGTATGATACGGCGAAGAAGTATGAAGGGGGGGATTGGAGGAAGGTTGAGGAGGGGAACAAGGATGGTGGTTTTGTGGATAATCAAAGTTCTGAAGCAGTTCGTCCTGTTAGTAGCTGACCAATAGTAGAATAGTTAGTTTGGGAGTTTGATGGATTGAATGTTATGTGCAAAGCAAAAGTGTTTTCTATGTTTTAATCATTTTATATTTTATATTTTTTTGAATGTATCTAGTTTTTATATGCATGGTGGGAAAGTTTTGTTCCATTAATAATTGAAAGAGTTTCCATGGTTTGGGACTGGTTTTCTCAATGCAATTTTGTTTTTTTTTGTTTTTTTTTTTATTTGTAGTGAATTTTAAATGTTGTTTGGGATCTCCCAAATTTTAGCCACCTCTTTTTGAATTTTTTATTTTTTGTATTTTTTTTAAAATTATGACATTTTAAAAAAAAATTTGATCCGTCTTGTGTAGATAAATCTAAAAAGTAAAAAAATTACAAATATTTTATAAAAAATAAAAAGGCTAAAATAAGATTAAAAAAATTCACTATTTCTTACTTATTTTTGTCTTTACTGAATTTTTATAGATTTTTTTTTTGAAAAAAATTTGATTATTCAAGTGTAATTTAAAAACCTAGCCAACACTTAGATACATATGCCCTTTCCAAGTGTGATTTTTATGTTATGCATGGCCGTGCCGAATGGCATATCGGTTGAAGTAGATTCCTTTTTTTTAATCAATCAAAACCCCTTCCCATGCTGTACAAGCTTCTTCCAAAGCATACGGCTTTCTGGACGTAGATGATAATATCTTATCTATACAGATGGATTATATATATATATATATCATATAATGAAGTACCCTATGAGGGGATATATAGGAATCCGAATCTGTCGAATCGCTTATGTTATGATATTCTACATCCTAGGTCTTCCCATTCCGTCATCTGGCTTATGTTCTTCAAGTAGCACTCAAACCGAAAAAAAAAATTCACCAAAAAAGGCGAATCTCAATTCAAGTACTCACACTACAACAAATTGCTTTTTGGCAACTAAGCGACTAAATTTTTAGTCGCCAAAAGTTAGATTTTGGGCTACATCTATAGTATAAATGAACTTAAAATGTTTTCATATGCTTTCAACCCACATCATAATTTGATACCAAGGTAAATATTTGATGCGGGGTCAAATACGCAAGCGTTGCATAACCCTAGCACATATTTGAAAATGTTCTGGGGAAATATAATGAACCCGATTGGTAGTTCCATTGTTATAATTTCTGCTGTTTTGAACTATCAAGTCACCCAATTGTCCAAAAGCTTAAATGAGTCCAACAATACGTATCATGCTACAAAAACCCAATTAAAATGCAAGGACACTGACCCCAGAAACAGGAAAAGAAGAGAGAGATGTAGTAATACCAAAGTGCATAGAACACCCAATCAGCATTTCCATAAGGATTCTTGGCCTCATTCTCCCTGGCTTTATCCCCCTTGTTGTCAATGATATGGTAGTTGATATAAATCCTCTATTTCCATAGCTCTATGAATAAGAAAATTTATGTTTGGTGAGTGTCACGACCCAAACCCGCCCCTATGGGTTTAGCACCGTAACCAGCCAGTAATCCTAGATTACCGAAGGCCTGCTTAACAGTAATACAGTAATACAGAGTACAGGGGCTTGGCGGAAGCCAATATAGTAAATAAACAATGTCCAATGAGCTGTGACAGTCTGTATGCCAAAAAGATTTTTCATACATTTATGCAGTCAGAGACAAACAGTATGTACAATATATACAACCAGTCAGAGCAGAGACCAAATCCCTATTAAACAGTACAATACGGTCTATACAGTATACAAAACAGTTATAGAGACAGACAGGGGAATTTGAAACACCCCTAAGCCATAGCTGGGTAAGCTCGGAACCTCGCAGTGAGGCACAGTGGTTGGCTTGACAAAACTGGAGTTTACCCCGATGCTCCTAGCTGCGGTCTGGTGCCTGTACACCTACATATATATATGAGCAGTGAGCTAAAGCCCAGTGAATAACATAATGCGTAAAGAGGTTTAGAATGAATGTCCTTACAGTAATGAAAACAGTTCATTAAATCAGTATTTCAGTCCTTCAGTCTTTCAGTCAATCAGTCATATATGGTACATCCATTAGCATAACAGTACAGTAAGCAGTAGGTCTTAAAGACCGAACAGTAATGATGGCCATCAATCAGTAAACCGTAGTGGTTCCACGAGGGAACCGACAGAGATCTCTGTAACAGTAACAGTAAACAGTAGGTGCTAAGGATGCCACAGTACGGTTCAGAATATAGGACATACATTCATTCGGTAAACAATATCAGTTCAGTAAACAGTTCAGTTCAGTATTCAGAAGATAATCATTTCGAACATATCTTTACACAATTGTTACTCACAGAGTTCTAGACTACAGTCAGCTAGAGCGTCACCTCGGAATGCCAACCCTATACAATTAACAGATTGAACACACACTAAGTTATACAGTTTGGGAAAGATAATAACTTAATCCCTAATTTGCCTCGGTGTGTTCTACATCTATATCCTCATTAAGATGTCTTAAACTAGGCCTAAGAATGCCTAGGATGGGATGAGGATGCAAAGATGCACTTAGAAAACATTTTCAGAACTTCAGAAAAACAGAGTCCCGCTCGAGCGTAGGTTACTCCGCTCGAGCGTTAATGCAGACAAAGGCTTGAGTGTCACCTACCCCGCTCGAGCGGTCTGCAAAACAGTCAAAAGTACTGGATGGGTGAAAATCACGCTCGATAGGGCGCTCGATAGCCGCTCGAGCGTAAGACACAAGGTCCCGCTCGAGCGCCAATTACCCCGCTCGAGCGGACTGTAAAACAGTGCAAAGTACTGGGAGCACGAATTTCCCGCTCGAGCGCCGTTCTCCACGCTCGAGCGGAAGACCAAAATCTGGAAAATCCAGATTCGAGCTCCAAGTTCAAAATCAAATGCAAATGCATCAAAATCAATTCCTTTGGGCCCATTTCTTGGAAAACACTTGTAGATACATAGAATAACACGATTCAAAGCTCAATTTGTAAAATCAAGGCCCAAGGGAAGATCAATTAAATCCAATTTCAAGCCCATTTTTCATGAACAAGATTCAAACATGACATGCAAGGATTTAAACCATTTTAAAGCTTCAATTTCATGCTCAAGTAAGCCAATTCTTCAAAGACAAGATGAAATCATGGTCCTTAGTATTAACATGGACATGCATGTAAAAATCCATGAAGAACAACCTCAATAATGAGAGATATGTACATGCATGCAACAATTGCACTACAATACAACAATTTGAGCCATAAATTGGCTCTAGACTTCAACTTGCTCTAAATCATGCAAGAATCAATTGAATTCACAAACAAGGGGGTAGTTACTCTACCTTAGATCTCCAAACACAAGAATAGAAGCCCAATTTGCAATCTACACTTCAATTTTCAAGCAAATCAACAAGTTGAATTCACTACTCTCACTTTCTCTCTCTCTTGGTCGGTTGTGAGCTCAAAATGGCTGATGAAGTGTTGTGTGCAAGTGTATTGTAATGATCTCAAAAGTGTTTAGATAGTGGCCACTCAATGGTCTAATGGTAAATAAGCCCAATACTAGCAATTTTATCAATATTTAATCTAATTTAATCATACCAAATCACATTTCAAATAATTACACCATAAAATCACATTAATTCTAACGACCATAGAACTTCAATCGATTTTGGATTCGGCCGCCGATAAGGCCTTCAATTAGCAATTTAAACATAGAACATGAACAGACAACTAAACAAGAAACAGATAGAAATGCAATTCAAACAGATACAGTCAATCAATTAGTTCCAGATTTCAGTCAGTCAGTTCAGTATTTCGATCAATTCGATTATCTGTCATAGTCAGTCTCAGTTTATCAGTAATCAGTGGCTATTCGATAAGCAATGGTGAGGGTTATTACAGTGAGTGACTATAATGCTCACTAGTGTGAGTATTCAGAGTTACCAAATCACAACGAAAAGAAAAGAAGAGAGCAAGTAGTTAGCTAAATACGAATTGAGGTTTAACAAAATCACAGATAAACAAAATTTAGATTTTACTGATACAGAAATACCTCGCTAGCTTGTCTAGCAATATTGTGCTACCATCATTTAACAAACCCCACGACAAAACAAAGATTTGTCAAAAACTCAAGTGAAAAAATAAAGGTCAAATGATATCATAAAACTTAGAGAAAAACAAGGCCATTAATGTTTCATGAAAGCAATACCAATTTCTTGCCAAGCAATACCAATTAAGTGAGATCACAAGTGACAAAATAGGTATCCAGCAAGGAGGGTGGGGGGACGGAAAAGTTAGGAATAAATCTGTGTTCGTAATCCATCTAGGTTTCCCACGTTTACTCAGTTTTCTCATGATCTTGGCTGAAAGTGGACAATACATTCTGCACAAGTTAATTTCTTTAGTACATAGTTTGGTATTAGAATACCCCCAATCATGTCCCAAATTCAAGCTCATCAGCTTGAATTAGAAATCAAACCCTATTGCTAGTGTGAGAAATCAACACAAAACCATAGAGCAAGTGTGAGAAATTAACACATAATGAACACAAAATTTGGGATTTTGAGTTAACAAATCAACACATAATTAAACCAAAAAAAAAAAATCAAATAAAACCCTAGAGCAAGTGTGAGAAATGGGGAAATAGAGGAAGGAAGAGAGAGATAGAGAGAGAAAGAGAGAGGCCGAGATGGACAAAGAAGGAGAGAGAGCGAGATCGACAAAGAGGGAGAGAGACTGAGAGCGACAGAGATAAAGAGAGCCCGAGAGTGACAGAGAGAGAAAAATACCTGTGATTATGTGGCGGTGGCGAAATGCGCCGGTGGTGAGTAGGGGTGAGGTTTGGTAGTGTTTGAGACAAAAGTGTATATCGTGTGTGTGTGAGAGAGGCAGAATAGAGTGTAAATATATCAGGCGCCAAAAATAATTTCTTTCCCTCTAAAACAAATACTACAACCTTTAGCGATTAAATAAATTTTTTGTGACCAAATAACAATAAATAACGACTAAATATTTTGCAGCCAAAGATTGAGTAATAGCGACTAATATGTTTTTAGTTGTTGAAAGTATTTTTAAATCCCTCCAAAATATTTGAAATGTCTCCCTTCAAAAATTTTATTTCTTTGGCGACTAAAATTCTTTTTTGTCGCTGAAAATAAACTTTTGGCAACCAAAATTTTGGTTACCAAAGGTAAAAAATAATTTTTTATTTTTCATTTAGCGACTAAATGGTTTAGTAGCCAAAACTAAATATACGACGACGAAAATTCTTTTTTGTCGCTGAAAATAAACTTTTGGTCACCAAAATTTTGGTCTCCAAAGGTAAAAAAATAATTTTTTATTTTTCATTTGGCAACAAAATGGTTTTAGTAGCCACAACTCAATATAGCGACTAAAATTTTTTTTGTCGCCAATTCTAGCAATTTTAGCAACTAAATTTTTTTTTTTGGTCACCAAAAACCAATATACCTCGACTAGTAGCTAAATATTTTACTTTTGCTGAGTAAAAAAATTTTTGGTTGCCAATTTCACAACTTTTGGTGACTAAATTTTTTTTAGTCACCAATTTTGATCACCGAATGTGCATTTTGTTGTAGTGTCACCAAATCTTACAAAAATAGTAATGTTAAGGATCCCAAATGTTTTATCAAATGGGTGTGGGACCTATATGGTATGGATCCTACATCCATATAAGACATTTGGTAAAATATTTTAGATCCCTAACATTTTTCTTACAAAAACAAAAAAAATAAGCTCTACCAAATGTAGAATTATATTATGGGTTGGACTTGGGGTTGCTAGGTTGGGCTCAGGGTTGGACACTGGCCCACAGGTTGACCCAACCCAATCTTATTTTTTTAGAGTTTGGGATTAGTATTTTAGGTCATAGAGCCGAGTTGGGTTAATTTTTGGGAAATTGACTCAAAGGTCCAAGCCCAACATATTATGTCTCATTTAGCCCCAAAACATATTCAATACTCCATTAAGTCCTCAAATTATCAATCAGACGAAAATACCCACAATATATCATCCAATTTACATGCACGCAACCTTCACCCACGATCATCTCAGTTTGATTAGTACACTGTCATATCTCCACCGCTCGACTCTGCATTCTCAGTCCTCCATCTCTCCACTGTTCGACTCTACTACCTGTGAAACCCTACCGTAGCCACAAAACAAACCCGTTCATATTCTCCAATCGTCGACTCTTACCAACACAACACCAAGCCGTTCATCTTCTCTAATCGGTGACTCTTAACAACACGAAGAACCATCATGACTCTGAAGAAATTTCATGGTTCCTGACTTCCGATTCACAGAAATGGGAAAAAAAAAGTAACATCTCTCTTCATCACCTATCATTTTTCATTCAAATTTGTACATTATTCTTTCATATTTCGTGTATACCATTTCAATAACACTTTCTTAAAAAAACCCTTGTAAAACACATTTTACATACTTCAAAATCTATAAACCCTCTTTTATATATAATCCCCTGTTTTAAAACATTCTAGTCCCTTGTTTTTAAACATTCTAATCCCCTATTTTTACACATAAATTCCTGTTTTTACACATTCAACTTCTTGTTCTTATTCTTGTTGTTTTTGCTTCTTCTTGTTGTTAAATATTGGCTTTTCTTTTTCGTATTGTTGCTACATTTCGTTGAATACTTAATCTTCTCGTTGTTATTGTTGTTGTTTACAAAATGCAATGGGCTGTTCTTATTGTTGATGCTGCTTATAAAACTGAAACATCAGACAGTTTCATCACTCTACAAGTAACATATTTAAATTTATTCAAACTACAAATGAAACTGCAAAATTATACAGTTTAATCACTATTCAAAACAAATAGGTAACTTATTATAAAATGCAAATCAAACTGTTAAATTATATAGTTTTATAACTATTAACAACAAATATATATAATTTTGTATTAAACTATATATAAAACTGCAAAATTATATAGTTTTTTTCACTATATTACTCATGCTCTGCTGTCGCTTTCATTTTTTCAGAAATAGCTGTTGGAAGATATTGGAAGAAACAAACTCATATGCCCAAAAATCCAATCAGGGATTTAAGTATCTCCACCTTTGACAGTCCTTCGCCTGTATTCACTGAAATACCACCAAAATCTCCCCCTTCAAAAAAAACCCAACTACCGCAACAAAAAATAACCAAAAAAACCCATAAAACAACCACACTACCTACAAGAAAAAACCCAAGAACTACACCACAGACCACACCCACACAACAAACACCAACCACACCTCCAACCACAAAAAAGAAAAAAGAAAAAAAGAAAGCCAACATAAAAACAAGAAGCTCCTCCAACCAAAAAAAGAAAGCTCCAAGAAAGCCAATCAAGTCCCAAAACAAAAACCAAGCTATCAAAAGGGAAAAAAGGAGCAGTTCCTGCAAAGAGAGTCCAACAGTTTAATTACCGTTCCAACATCAGAACAGTAATCAAACTGTTGAAGGGGGTCAAATTCACAACAGCCCAACAAACAGAGTTGTAAAAAACCCCTTTTTGTCCCATTATAAATGCTCTCTCCTCAATACAATTAAAGGCCTCTTGGTGCAGATGCTACAATTCCATTGTAGCAAAAATGACAATACTCTACAACAAAAGAAAAAGAACATTTATACTTGGCAAAAAGGAAATGAAACTTAGAAACAGTGATGTGAGGCTCATTTTTGGTATCGACTGTGGAGAAGACAACATCATCACCAAATCCTATGCAAGACCAAAGGATTTTGAGCTTCATTTTACAAACGAAGATGTAAATCAGTAAAGAGATTGGATCGTAAGTCATTAACCAAAATGTTTCAATAAACAAAAAAAGAAAAATCAACCAATGATCGTCAAGATCTTGCAAGCGTTATCGCCCTTTACTTGTGCTTGAAACTTCTCATGCCTACAACAAGCCATACACTCAGTTGGAGTTTCCTCAACTATGTTGACAATCTCAACAACATCAAAAAGTACAATTGGGTTGAGGTAATAAAAGACACAGTGATGAATTTAATGGCAAATGCAAACAACAACCCAAGACATGTCATTGGGTGTGTCATGTTACTCTTGGTAAACACACTACTCAACTACTTTACACAAAAATATCAAACATCCAACTATTTCAAACTATCTAACATATTTCAATTTTTTTTTTTACAGTATTGATACTGTGAGCACAATAAACTTCTCCAACCATCCAACAAAGAAGGCTTCCCAAGGTTTATGAAGTGGAACCTTGGCAAAATGTACTCCAAGTGGAAACACATCAGCCTTGCTGACTTTGAAAAGGTATTCAAACTCTTCTATACTCTCATAGCACAAATCTATTCAACACTCCTTTCATGGTCATTATAGTAAAAATCATGTTATGAAACTGTAAAAGTGTTCAGTTTCAAACAACATATTTTCAACACTTAACTCACATTACTCACAGTACAAATCATATTATGAAACTGTAAAAGTTTACAGTTTCAAAGCACACACATATTTAACATCACTCATTTTATGAAACTGCAAAAGTTTGCAGTTTCAACGCACAAATTTATTCAACAATCCTTTCACAGTCATTATAGTAAAAATCACGTTATGAAACTATAAAAGTTTTCAGTTTCAAACAACATATTTTCAACACTTAATTCACATCACTCACAGTACAAATCATGTTATGAAACTGACCAATTTTATAGTATTACTGATATATGCCACATTGTTTCAATGTAGGTTGATCAAAGTGCCTTAACCCCAACTAAATAAGAAATACAGTTATTGCATATCAATCAAAGCACATCAACAGACTTTTCAACAAAGAAACATGACCACAAAAAGGGCAATAAGCGAAAAAAACAAACAAAAGCAACAACAAAAAAAAAGACTTCTAGACGGTGATAAGGATGACTTTCTCGAAAAAGAACACCAATCAGAATCAGAATCAGAATCAGAACAAGAAGAACAACAAAAAAGAAAAAAAAAAAGTAAGAACCACAAGAAGAACCAAAAAGTGATGAACAAGAAGAAAAGAGTGATCATGAAAAAAAACAAGTGACTGAAGAAGAAGAAGAAGTTGATGAACAACAAGACAATGATGATGATGATGATGATGATGATGAAGAAGAAGAAGAAGAAGAAGAAGAAGAAGAAGGTGATCAACAAGAAGACACTGATGAAGAAGAAGGCCAACAACAAAAACAAGAAGAAGAACAAACAAACCAACCAACAACAAGAAGTCAATGAACAAGAATTGACAGACCAACAAAAACAACAACATGAAAAAAAGAACAAGCAAAAACAACAAGAAGAAAAAAGAACAACAAGAAGAACTCTAAGAGAAATCTGACACATTTCATGCATAAGGTAAACTCTTGTCTAATATTGAAGCAAACTGCAAAATTTAATTAAACTAACCAAAACACAATCCAACATTTTTGTAGGTGATGACCAAGCACAAACATCAACCAAAGAGGACGACAAGGACAAACCCATAGCAGCCATGAGAGTACAAATGCAAGAAATGGAACAAAAATTCATGGCTGAATTGCGTAGAAAAGTCCACCAAAAAAATTCATGGCTAATTGAAGGAAATGTCCACCAAAAAAACTGGAAGTCCCCAATAAAGATCAATGGTCAACATAATCAAATAAAAGTCAAGAAAACAAGCACATATGCTAGATTTTGAATATTAACCAATGATAAAAGCCAAAGAAGATACAAGGAATAAGACAGAAACTGATGCTGATGTACCCAAACCAACAGAAGGTACCGATGAAGAAAAAGAGAAGAAGAATGAAAAGAAAAAAGAAGAAATCGAAGCAGAGGAAGAACTTGCTACTGAACCCGAGCAAAAAAGAGGGTGCTCATGAAGCAAAACAACAGCAGAAAGAAAAGATGAAAGAAGATATTGGCCAAGAGAAAGAAGGTGTTCTTCAAACCAAGCCAAAAGAGGATGCCAATCAAGAGAAGACACAAGTTCAAGTATTGGAAAGTGATGATGATTTCAAGAAAAAATCAATCCACAATAAGCCACTCGTCATTTCATGCCGCAAAACAAACAAGGTTTGGCATAGCCTATTCAAAAAAGACCAAGACCAAATTCAACTCATCAACAACACACAATCAAGTGCTTGTGTCTGATCTGGCAGCGAAGATGAAAATTACATATACTTTTAAGATATATGCAGATTGACCAACAGGGAAGCCTTATATGGGAATATAGGTCTCCAACTGCACAATTTTATAGTTTCTATTCATATTCAATAACCTATTCCACAAACCTAACACATTCTCATATATAACATGTTTTAGGTCATTGATGCCTTCGTAGAAATGAAATTGGCACTCCAACCATCAATTGAAAAATTTGAGAAATATAATCTAGCCTTTGCAAGAAATCCATACGCGGGAAGATCTTATGTTTTCTCAACACTCATCAATGTAAGCAAAACTTAACATACCTTTCTATATTATTCAAACTGCAAAATTTTCTACTTTCTTAACATGTCTTACTACATAGTTTTATAACATATTTCAAACATATATAAATTACAGACTCCACTACAAAACCAAGATCAAGCACTGAGAGAAAAATGATGGACAGTCATTTTCCAAAAGCAATGAAAAACAAATATATCCATTTCCCAATCAACCACGACAACCATTGGACAATTGTGGTCTTTGACAATGCTGATGGGATATGGAGACACTATGACTCTTTGAGGCCAGCAAAAAATTGCCACAACAAATACTTTGAAATTGCAAAGGACATTGTAAGTTAAATAAAATTTCTTACTTAGTTTCATTCATTTCAAAGCATCTCAGCACATCACTATAACTAACAAAAACACCCATTAACTATTTTATAACAACAACATCAACTAAGGTGGAATAAAGCATTATTCAGCAATCAGGGAAACATGTTATCATCTCAAGAGTGCGAGATAGTAATTGCATCAATTGAGGAATGCCCTCAACAAACTCCACACTCGTAAGATACAAATTCAATAACTAATGTTCCAATATGCTAAATTTTGCAGTTTTACCTAACTAATTAACTTCATCTAAAACTTTGTAGGAATGATTGTACAATCGCCGCCTGCAATGTTATCAACCAATATATCAACTGGTAACCTGTGCAGAAATCACTTTGACCAACTGAGTGGGTCAAATTTCGAGCAGAAATTATCAGTCAATTCCTCAATGATAAGAATCGATCTTGGAAACTCGAGCACTACCAAATGTTGACAAAATATACCAAACCATAGAAACAATGAACAAACTTCTTGGCAATACAAATACTCAAATGAACATAGTTTTGTACTTTTTTTATTTTTTAATATATGACAAGTACTTTTTATGCTTTGGAGAATTGATCTTCTTGTGGTTATTATGGTGAAAATAATTGTTGTCATTGATGTTGTTGTTACTCCTCTTCTTGTTATTATTATTGTTGTTGTTCTTCTTATACTTATTATACTTGTTTGTGTTCTTCTGCTTATTATTGTCGTCACATTTGTGATTGCATATATTTTCATACAATAAATGTTGTTTCTAATAATTCTTCAAACTGCAAAAATATGCAGTTTCATCAAGTTGTTTCTAATAATTCTTAAAATTGTAAAATTATGCAGTTTCATCAGGTTGTTTTTCATAATTTTTAAAACTGCAAAATTATGCAGTTTCATCAGGTTTTTTTTTCATAATTCTTAAAACTGCAAAATTATGTAGTTTCGTTACTCAAACAAAAATTATGCTACACAATTATGTATCTAATTTCATGATTCAACAAATAGATGAATTGCATTTCAAAATTGAAAATAAAACTGTAAAATTTTACAATTTTGTCACTACGAAATATGAAATAAATATATCATGTACTAAAACTGCGTTTCAATAAGAAATTTTCAACAACCTTCTCAACATTCCACAAAAATAAAATCAACCAAATCCAAAAAAAAAAAAAAAAACAGTTACAAAACAACTTCAATAACTAAAGAACACATCAAAAAAGAAAAAAGAATGCAACCAACTTTATTCATTATTTCCATAATACCAAGTATCACATTTTATTATCATAATTCCTCAAATTCAAATACAAATCCAAAAGAATAGACTATGGCCTCAAATAGCAGCCTTGCACGTCTTCTTATTGTGATTTTTATATTTCAAGCACCTCCCACACTTGATTTACTTTACATTCTCACCCCTAGAAGGTATCATCTTCTTCTTGTTCCGCCTGGGCTGCTTCTTCGTTATAGGAGGTTTGATAATCGAACTACCGGCACCATCAAAGTCAAATCTCTCACTTGAAGGCATTGGATAAACAGATTTCTTGTATGATTCTCTAAAACAATCCATATGAAAAAAATGATCAATGCAATCATACACATCTCTATCACTACTACGCAAAGCATGCACAGCATGACAACAAGGAAAGCCATTCAATTGCCATTCATGGCAAGAACAAGTCCGTCTACCAATATCAACATAAAAAGAAATAGAAGAATGAATCTCAAGCACAGTATCACTAGCAACAATCATATCCTAAGACTTAACTAGCTTCAAAGAGTCCACAAACTTCATTTCCATAACTGGACACAATTTCGTAGTCCATCTTTTATATTTAGCTCTTTTATTAGACAATTGAGTCATGATTTGAACTCTAATCATCTCAACCGTACAAGTAATAGGCAACTTATGGGCCCCACCAATCCAATTACTATAAGACTTGGTAGCATTAGATGAGATCTCACCATATCGTTTCCCTCTAAAAAATGCATTGGCCTACTTATTATTTTGCAAACCATCTAACATACTATCAACTCTACCATTCCCAACAATACGCGTCAATTTCTTCATATAATGTTGGAAAGAAGCAACAGTTGGCGTATAAGCACATTTAACTAATATTTTCATAAAAGTCAGCTTATAGTTAGTATGAAGTCCCACCAATTTGTCAATCAAATTTCTCTTCAAATGGTTCAAGCAATATGCATGATATGCATTGGGAAAAACCACTGAAAGCGTGTCTAGCAATCCATGTTGACAGTCAGACACAAAGGTCAATCTCCGGCATAAACCAACATCCTTTAACAACTGACTTAAGAACTATAACCAATCATCTTGATTTTCAGCGTCAACAATCGCAAAAGCCACAGGAAACAGGTTTGGAAACAAAATAACATGAAACTGCAAAAATTAGCAGACTCATAATAGAATAACACAGTGACAAACCAAAACTACACTAACTGCAAATAAATACATACCTTGATTACCATCATTTGATGTTGCTGCAAACAAATGCCCCTCGTAACGCCCCTTAAAGAATGTACCATCAACAAACAACAACGGACGACAAAATTGAAAGCCATACAAACATCCATGAAATGCCACAAACAACTTCTGAAAACACCCACTACTTTCATCCACATCTAATTCAAACATACTTCTAGGATTCATTCTCATACCCTTCTCAAGGTACCATCAAAGTTGGTCAAAAAAAGTTACAAAATCACTAAACAACTCATTTCTTACTTTATCAACTCTTAACCATGCAACCTGATAAGAAACATCTATACCATATTGCTTCTTCAACTTTTTTTTAACTTCAATAGGACAGTCAACGGATTATCACTAATATCATTATGCACAATATCAGACACAAGTCTAGAACCAACCATTTTTTTACTAGATCTACGAGCAACAACCCCACAAGTTTGCACATTATCCAACTTCATAATAAAAAAAATACCGGAATTCATCAACACCTTTCCATGCACAAACCATTTACAACTCGTAGACGACTTCATCATACATTCAACAGCTACTCTTGTTGCATCGTTCTTCAAATAATTCACTGCAAAACCACACTTAACTGCATACTTAGGCATTGCAATGCGGAATGCCGGCACTTCACCTTCAAATTGTTGACCAACATTGTGTATAATCCCCTTCCAACTAGAAGACAACAAAACTCTCACTAGTTCTGGATAAAAACTAGACAACAAATCACCAAAATCATCACAATCGTTAACCAAAGAACTCTCACAAATTACAGAATCAATCATAAAAAAATTATCATCAACCTCCACAATTCTCCTATCACCCACACAACATCAACAACATGAGAATCACTACAACCTATCATTGACATCATATTCCCCAAATCATCATCACATTCAACAATACAATTATAATATCCAGGAATAGAGAAAAACAAACAAAAGTTACCATCACTCAACTCCTTGAATTTCGCAGATATTTTCTCAACAACTTCATGATAATTACATCCCTCACTAATCTTAATAGCAGCACAAGAATTACTGTATTTGTACATTAACATGAAACACCCCTCCATCTTACAAAATCACAAACTAGCAAACAATTGTTCACAGATTCCAAACTGCAAAATTATACACTTACAACATATCAGTATCAACACTTTACAATTCACAATTCCAAACTGCAAAATTATACGGTTACAACATATCAGTATCAAAACATCATAATTCACAATTCCAAACTTCAACTTCAAAACACATTACACTATACAACAAACAAAATCAACAAAATCAAAATCATTATACTATATTACATAGTATCAAACAAACAAAGTTTATTACAAAATAAAGAACTATAACAACATTGCCAAACACAAACTAGATATCATGCAAATTTGCTTATTTATATATATACATACATATATGTATCGATAAATACAGACAGAGTGAAACACAAACAGACACACACGCACACACACACACACATGCGCGCGCACACACACACACATGCACACAACATACATAGAGATCGCCTATACATAGAGATTCAGATCGCACAACCTAAACCATCTCACAGCACAAGGAGATCGACTTCACAACACAAAGAGATCGCCATAACAGAGAGAAATCAAGATCGCAGAGGCAAATATTTGATTGTTCACATATATATATATCTCAAAACAAAGGGGAATATAGTCATTTAAAAAATAAGAAAATAAAAAACGAGACCTCCGGGTACAAAACTTAAAAAACTGTGGACTTATTAGTCTATTAAAAATATATTGGGATTAGAAGAGAAATAGATCCCCTATATAGGACTACAAAGTAATTTTCCCGTTAATTTTTTAGACACATTCAATTTTCCGATTAGATTTGGAATTTTTGGTTTTCGGCCTAGCCCAACATGCTAATAAAATATTTATTTACTTTTAAATGTATTTCTTATAAACTATTTATATAATGTTTAGTGCATATTCCATATAAACTATTTGCTTGTAGAACAACTAGGGGTGTGAAAAAACAATCAGCAGATTCAATTCGGTCTAAATCATCGATTTAATCTAATTTTTATTGGCTCCTATTCTAGTTCTAATTTTAAAAATGGTGGAATCATTTAAATCGGTCTAGTTCCTGATTTTAAGACTTTGGTTACAGTTTCAAACTAGACTGTAGCATATTTATTTATTATTTTTTATATGTAGAAATTAAAATATAAAAAGTCTCTTATAAGATATGAATACTAACTTTCATTGTGAAATTGATAAACTCTAATCAAATTGACTAACTTAATTGTTGTTAGTTTGTTTATTAACATAAAATATATATCATATTTATTGTAATATAAAATTTGTAAAATAGAATTGAACTGAATTGGTTTTTATAATTTGGTTATGATCCGATTCCACAATTAATTTTTTATAACAAAAATAAGCTAATAATTTAAATTGAAAATAAACAAAAAAATTAAAGTTGATAAAATTAAAATCTGAAAGTTTATTTTGTTATAAGAGTTCAGGTTGATAATTCAATCACTTTCATTTCACTTTTATCACCTAAACTATCATCATCTTTTTATTTTATTTCTAAACTTTGAATTTCGTCTATGTAGTCTTATTTATTTATTGATTTCAGTTCATATGTTTCAATTAAAAATAGTTTATACAAATCAATAAGAGTTAAAGCCTAATTTGATAAGTAAATGGGTCATTTTCAAAATTTAAACATACAATCAAACATTCCAATTGAGGAATGGAGAATAATAATAATAATATGAGTTATAGAGTATGCTCATTAAACTTTTTCTATTTAATAATCTTTAGAAACAATGATTTAAATTCATGTTTGTTACACGTCATACTATCTAAGGGTTTGGTTGGTTCCTTTAAGTTTGGACTCGGTAATCCATTTTTTCTTTTCCCTTCAAACTAGAATGCCTTGAAGTAATATCTATAAATGTTGGATTGTATATGGATTTAACTCTACATATTTGATACTAGCTTGGAAATGGATGTGCTGGTTTCTGTTATGAAATCAGATTCATCGATTGGATCTCCCAAATTTGGCTATTTTGATTACTTGGTTGGACTATTCTTATGAGGGAAAGATGAAAGTGGATGTTAGAATTGATAAATGGTCATCTAGAGATGCTTGTATGATTGATGAAATTAGGGGGTATTAGGCAAGGCTTATCATGAATTATGATATGGAGTGCTGGGCAATCAGCAACATGGGAAAGCTAAAGCCAAAAACATGCACAGTTGTGAGATGAATGATGTAGCTTAATTGGGGGCAAGATGTAAGAGAATTTAAAGGCCCAAAAGTGCAATGGTGAGGATGAAGTTAGATTTCTATTTCATGCACTAAAGAAAAGCCTGAAGAACATGAATCAAGGTTGCAAGAGAATAAGATTTTATGAGAGAAAACATGGTCCAGATAAAGCAGGATATGGTTATCTTAAAAAGGTGACGATATAAACGCTGCTGAACTGTAATTGCACATGGAAGAATATATGAGCGCTTGGATGATGGACTCAGTTCTTTTTTGGACACTAACATGGGCCTGGTTCTGTCATGAAATCTGTATAGTTGGAACCCAAACAAAGTCTAATTAGAAATCTCAATCCCTTAGTTTTGTGTTGTATATAGTGTTGTCAAAATCGTACAATAGGCGATACATGTCGTATTGTATACACTACAACAAAATTGAACTTTTATGACTTGCAATGCATGTCGTAAAAACTCTTTCACAGCATGCACACAAATGTCGTTATATGACATGCCGTGAAAAGTTGATTGTCATTTAGGGCATACGGGTAAAGTTGTAAAAAGCAACAAATTAAACATTAATAACATACTTTGTATGTCGTATAAAATTTTTTACGACATTTTTTTTCATGTCATAAATCATTATACTTTTCATGGCATAATGTTGAATGTCGTAGAAGGTTATTTTTAATATATTTATGACATACTATGTATGCCGTATATAATCTTTTACGACATTTTCTTGCATGTCATAAATCATTACACTTTTCATGACATAATTTTGTATGCTGTAGAAGGTTATTTTTAATATATTTTTGACATACTTTGTATACCGTATATAATCTTTTACTGTATTTTCATGCATGTCATAAATCATTACACTTTTTACGACATAATTTTATATACTGTTGAAGGTTATTTTGAATATTTTATATATATATAGAGAGAGAGAGAGAGAGGAAAAATTATGAGAGTGAAAATAATTTTTTTTAAAAAAAATTTCCAATAAGAATTTTCACTACATACTAATGCATGCTGTGTAAAATTATGATAAATTATAACGTAAAATGCATGTCATCTTAAATATAAATATTTCACGGCATATTTTTACAAGCCATGAAAGTATATAAGTTATTTTTGTATTAAAAAAAAATCTAGATTGTAACTAAAATATCTGGTTTATTGGGAAAAAAATAAAAATTTCTCATATCTACTAGAAATTTATAAATATTTAAGAACATCTAGAATTTTTATTATTATTATTTATAATTAAAATAGAATTTCTCTAGAGAATGAGAAGGTTTGGGACAAAAATAAGTATGGATCTAGAATGAGAGGATGTGTGGCGTAAGTTTTTAAATAAATTTTTTCTTTTTTCTTTTTAAATCCAAATAATTTACGTATACTTAGAAGGAAAATATTTTTTTAATTTTCTAAAAAAATCACTAAATTCAAAAAAATATAAAATTTAATATTTTACAACATAAAATGTATGTTGTCTTAAATGTAAATATTTTATAATATATTTTTGTGTGCTGTAAAAATATACATTTTTTACGACATACTTTTGCATGTTATAAAAAAATTGGATTAATTTTTTTTTTTTTTTTGGTTGTAGAAATTTTCACGACATTCATTAGCATGTCGTGTAAAGTTATAATATTTTACAACATGAAATGTATGTCGTCTTAAGTGCAAATATTTTACGACATATTTTTATAAGTCTTAAAAACATACATTTTTTACGGTATACTTTTGCATGCCATAAATATATGAATTAACGATTTACATGATATGTATGCTGTTATTGACAAAATATTAACAGTTTGCAAAAAAAAAATAAAAAATCATAGAATGTATTAATTACGACATGTATTTAATGCATGCTGTAAACATGATGCCGTAAATAGTTAGTTTTGTTGTAGTAGTTGAACTTGGCTCATTTTTCAAATTATCAGTTTTCTTGATTTGCATGACTTTGTTGTGTTGATAGCGTTTTGTGTATTTAAAATATATATATATCACCTATAAATGGCCATATAACTTAACTTCATACATTATATGACCGAGTTAGGAAGAGTTTTCTTTGGGAGTTGGGCCGCGTAATGGGCCGAGATAAGGACTGGTGTAGCTCAGTCTTAGGCCAAGAAGACATCTTTGATTTCTGTTGTGGGCCGAACTAAAGGGCTGGAGTGTGGACGTCGAGTAGCTCGGTCCCTTTTTATCTGAGTACCAAACTAGGCAAAAGCGTTGACCGAGCGACCTAATGCTAGGCCCAAGGGTTGGCCGAGGTATTTGGTAAGATGGAGAGCCGAGCTATGTATAGCTCGGTTGATGCTTCTATTCCATTACTTAGTTGATCATAGAGTCGAAATAACTTGGTTGACTGCAATATCAGCCGAGGTAAAAGTATCAGCCGAGGTAAATGGGGTGGCCATCTCACTTGGCTTGTAGTGATAAGGGTGTTCTGAGGGTAAGCAGTATCCTTGGACATAGGACTCCTAGTAGGACTCTGCTAAGGAGAGTTAGAGTCTTACTGGGATTGTGCAAACCATCTCACTTGGTTGGTAGTGAGTAGGAGTGTGACTCCTAGGAGGACTCTGCTAAGGAGAGTACAGTCCTACTAGGATTGTGCAAACCATCTCACTTGGTTGGTAGTGAGTAGGGTGTGTGATTCCTAGAATGACTCTTATAAGGAGAGTTGGAAATCCGACTAGGATTGTGCCAAATAAAGTCTATAAAAGCTCATGACCAGACCTATGTACAGGTATCCTAATTCTTACTCTAGAATACACAGAGCTTATTGTCTATTGTCTAGTAGCTGACTTAGGCATCGGAGGGGTTTCCGGCACACATCCGCCGGTTAGCTCACGTTTGTGTTTTCAGGTGGCAAAGCAACGTTGTTTGGAGGAGTGCAAACTTGATCAATAGGATCGTACGAGAAGAATTATTTCGTGCTCGTACAGAAATCATGTCTGATCAATCTAAAAATTACCCAAATACTAGTAACCTCTAATTAAATATAAGAAAATCGTTCTAGCAGCATAGATTCCAAAAACTATCTTAAAAAAACACTCAAATTGAACAATAACTTTTGTCAGAGAAAGTCCAATGCATGCTGATGTAGGACAACTGCAAGTATTACTCTTCTACATATAGTGAGCCCCCAAATTTGATGTATAGCAGAAAAGTTGGGTTTTGGGATGTTTTAGTTGATTTTTATTTTATAAATATAGAGGTTATTTGGTCTTATATGGAGTAATAAAAGAGTAAACGGAAGGAAAAGATTTTGGGGGCGGGGGTGGTTCTGGTTTCTGTGAGCAGTACCCCGTGAATGGCACTTTGCTGGTTTTATATTTTTCTGCAAGTTAGGGTGCCAGGATTGAGGACCATGATATTTGAGTGTTGAATAAGGGCTAATGCAGATGTGGTTCTGTGGTTCTAGAGGCCAAAAAATAAAAAATACTCATAGAATTAGGATGTAGGCATCACACCCAGATTCCCAAAGGCATCACCTAGGGAGGAAGGAATTGATCAACGCAATGCACAAGAGGGCTCAATAGCTTCAACTCAAAATCGACTTTGTTGAATTAAAAGCATGCTTTATGGGAACATTTGAGAAATCCTACTCTTGATAGAATGTGACATAGTTGGAACTAACGATGTATTTGGATTTTAAATATGTAAAGCGAAAGAAAGGAGAAAGGAAAGTGAATGAAATAGAAGCTAAATTACACTATAAATACTTAAAATAATATTTAAAATTTATCTTCTATTTAACTCACATTATATTAAATTCAAATCTAAATTACATTTAATTTTTTTATTTCATATTTTATAATGTTTCGGTATATAACTTGAAAAAGACTTTGAACTAAGGAGAAATTACTCAACACTCTTGGAACAATGCTCTATTATATTTATAGGTTAACACTTAATATTTTGTCTCCTAAAACTCTTATACAAAAGTAGTGGACTTCATAATTTAGAATAATAACTGCTCATTTAGAATACCACCAAAACTTGTTTCACGAGCATTAAATAATTTCTCATGAAGCAAAACTTATCAACTCATAATTTTTGAAGAATGTGTTTATATGATGAAAATTAAATTGATTAAATGTGACATATATGAGTAAAATGAATTTCAACAATTGATTTCCTGCCTTGTTGATATAGCTTTTCTACAAAATTTGTATCTTTATGTGACAATTCAATCCAAATCGTCTAAGATTTGGGGTTACTGATGTTCTTAATGCACAAAGGTCATTGTTGTGGGTTTGTAAGAGTTGTTTTGGGTCTTTACTTTGATAATTTGAACAATTCAAATTTTATGAAATATTGAGAAGAATGTATCTATAAAAAATTAAGTTAATCTGATATCGATAATTCATTCATTAAAACATATTTGTTTATAATATATATATATCAAGTTGAAGTGTTTGGGAACTTGGGTTGGGCTAAAATATCAATAAAAGACAAAATATATCAAAATAGTCAATAATATAGAATATTACATCAAACTATAATCATTTTATATATATTTTTTTCTTCACAATTATCAAATCAATTAAAACAAATAACTATAGCCACAAACACAAATTTTTTAGTCATACTAAGAGGTTCTTTAGGATGCATTACAAAAGTGTACTTATGTGTCTTTATTTTTTTAGTAACATAATATCTCTCTTTTTTTTTTTTTTTTTTTAGGGAGATTGACTAATAAATTTCATATTTTGAATTTATAATCCCATATTTTTTCTTGTAATCTATTTAGTCTTTTTGGATATGTAATGACTCATTTGCCCGCCACATAGGAGTATCACATTTATAAAAAGCACACTAAAGAATTTTTTAGTGTCATATTATACCCACTACGTTAAAGTGTTACATTTGAAAAAATTACATTAAAGAGTTTTTAATTTTTTTAGAGTGTCACATTATACACACTTTGTTGGAGTGTTACATGTCAAGTTTGATAAAACTACACTAAGAAGTTTTTAATTTTTTTAGACTGTCATATGATACCCGCTACATTGTCAAGTTTGGAAAAAGTACAATAAGGAGTTTTTAATTTTTTTAGAGTTTTACTTCATACTCGTCATGTTGTCATGTTTGAGAAAAGTATACTAAGGAGTTTTCATTTTTTTTGAAGCGTTACATCATACCCCACCACGTTGTCACATTTGGAAAAAATACACTAAGAAGCTTTTATTTTTTTTGGAATAAAAGTTTTGGAGTGTCCACATCATATCTGTCACGTTGTCACATTTAAGAAAAGTACACTAAAGAGTTTAATTTTTTTGAAATATCACATCGTTAGAGTGTCACATCAATACCTATCACATTGGAGTATCACATCATATATGTCACATTAATAAAAGGGTATATCTGTCTACCAAAATACTACCAAAATAAAAAATAAGATTACACGGAAAAAAACTCTCCATTAATAGGACTTAACAGATTAATAGAAAAAACTTGAGACTAATTAAAATACTTATATATGAGATTAAATTTATTGATAAATATTCTTTTTTTTTATACAATTTTTTTTATAAAAAATTAAAAAAAAATATATATATATATAAATCATCCAAAATAATTCTTAAAATAACGAAAAAGACAAAAGGGCAACTAATAAGCCAAGTTGCCAATCTCTCTCCTTTCTCTTCACATGTTTGAATATATGTATATTGAATCTTTGACTTTTTATTAGTGTACAGATCTGAATCTATTTGTTTTTTTTTGGACAAATTACATATACCTCCCTCGAGATTTAACTAAATTACAGATATTTTTCTGAGGTTTCAGAAATTATAGATACCCTCTTGAGATTTATATTTTCATAACAATTACCCTCTGAGGTTTATATTTTCATAACAATTTACCCCTTAATTTGTTATGCAAATAATACATTTAGGGTGGTATCTGTAATTTCTCAAATCTTAGGAGTATCTGTAATTTGCCCTTTCTTTTCTCTAGTAATAATTGAGTAATGGAGGAATAGATATATAATTTTCGCCCATCTTACCAATTAAAAAAAAAAAATCATCTCTTTTTTTTTTTTAATTTTCTTGTTTTTAGTGATTTTTTTTTCAAAATTATGATAGAATTTTGTTGAGATGAATTTTAAAAGTATATTTTTTTTGATTTTTTTTTTAAAAAAAAAATCACTAAAATGAAAATAAGCTAAAAAGATTGATTTTTTTATTTATTTATAAAAACAGTTCACTACAATTAAAATAAGCCAAAAAAAAGAGGCTAAAATTGTTGATATCTTACGTGTGATTTGTGAAATGGATTGAATTTTGATTTATATAATATATTTATAAAAAAAAAAATTGAGTGTTCATTGTCAAATGTGAATTGAAGGCGTCACATATTCTATAAGAGAGTCCTCGTGTCGATCGCAACTTTTTTGTTCTCAAACCCGGCAGCGAATATTGCTCTTTCCATTTATATACCAGAACATTTTGTAATCTGCTTCATTGAAAGGTTTTGTATCCAAATCTTCAAGATATAGAGGTATTTTGTAGAACATAGTATTCAGATTTAACCTTTTGAATTCAATTTTTTTTTTTTTTCCCTGCATTGATTTTTTTTTTTTTTTGGGGTAATAAATTGTATTTTCTGAGAAAGACTCGACTCTGTTTGATTTCTCTGGAAATGGAGAGAAAAAAGAAGAAAGGAAAACAGGAATCGAATTTCGGATGTGTTTTGGTTCAAAATTTCAATCTCGTTTTCATCTGAATCGTTTTCTCAGTAACAGAACATATACCAAAACGCCTTCCTGTTGTGTTTTAGAAACAAGTAAACCATAAAGAGATGGTTTATGAACATTTTCTCAGAAACCAAACAAAATTTCAGTATCGTTTTCTGTTGTTGTGTTGGAAACACTAGCCTAGACAGTTATATCCCCTGTATGTAGACATTTTCCTTTAGTTTCTCGGGAACCAAACACTCATTAAACTTTCTCTTTTTGTCCAGAGATGGGGTACGGCAACGATGGAGGAGGAGAGGGAATCAAGAGGAGAGGTTGCTCATTCTCAAAAGGCGATTTTCTCCCCGAAGAATCGTTCCAAAGCTGGGCCAACTACGGGAAGGCTCTGAAGCAAACTCCGGCGAGGCTGATGGACCGAGTCTTGACTCGGTCACTCGACTCGGCCGAGTTGGAAGTGAAGGCTCGGAGCAATAACGAGATGAAGAGGTCTCTTACTTGGTGGGACCTCATGTGGTTCGGCATGGGTGCTGTGATCGGCGCCGGAATCTTCGTCCTCACCGGACTTGAGGCAAAAACCGTGGCCGGACCTGCCGTCGTCTTGTCCTACGTGGTCTCCGGCGTCTCCGCCTTACTTTCTGTTTTCTGTTACACTGAGTTCGCCGTGGAGATCCCTGTTGCAGGTTTGCTATCTCACTTCTCTTCTCACCTTCTTTTTAATTTTTTTTTTAACAGCAGTGATTTAAACCTCTTCAAACTTCAACCCCCACCACCCAACACACACTATTGATAGGTGATGATTGGAGAAAAAAAAAAAAAGAAAAAGAAAAAAAAAGTGACCAATCAAAAAAGAAAGAGGGTCAAAAGGGGATGGGAGAAAGGGGGTCCCAATCTCTATTCTTTTTTTAACTTGAATTTTAAAAAATAAAATAAAAATTATGGTGTTATAAAAGTCATCAAATATATATATACATATTGCCTAACGCTTGGCAAAATTGTCAAATAATTCTTTTGATTTTTCATACGTCTTTTATAAAAAAATTAAAGTATCATGCAAACAATCTATTCTCGATCGAGTGTAAAAACAATTTGACTCCAAAACGAATCCTAAAAGATTATAAATAAAATTGGATGGACGTTTAAGAGCGCTCTCTAAAAGGTGTTCTTGAGGGACATAGATCTTGAGATTAGTTAGTTTAGTCATGTTGGCCGCTCACATTTTTAAACTCATAAATTTATTTATAATTATAATGATGTAATAAGGGAGTTTGGCCTAATATAATTGATGTGCAGTAAATTAAAAATTGATACATATGATATTATATAATTGTGAAATAATGGTGAGAATTTTGGGTCTTAAACATTTTCCTAATTACTTAATGTTTGCCCCAATTTATTAGTATTTATCATTTAACTTTTATGATTATCACATTTTAGATTGTTAGTTACAAGAATTAAAATAATTATAAAATTGTTCACTTAAACTTTTGATAATTTGCTAAAAAAAAGATTTATCCTGTTTGCCTAAATAAGTGGTCACATAAATTTATTATTATTATAATTAAAACAAAAGAATAACTTTTAAAAAGCACTTATTTTATTAATTAAACTGAAAAAATAATCCAAAATTCCAATAAAAAACGATATGAATCATACTAAAAAATAGGCCATAAACTCGTTCAAATTCAAACTTATAATATAAATCTTACGTAAGACATCCAAATACGCCATAACGGTGAGAAAGCAGTGAGTGGCTTTCCAATTTTTTTTCCAAACTAGCCGATGATGAGATATGAATGTCTAACACTAACTTGATAAGTCCAACTTCCAAGTTTCACCAAATATTCAAAGAGTACCTATTCTCGTGTGCGAAATTCCCGGGTTTGGGTAGCATTTCTCAATAATTTAGCTATTTGATAAGAAAAATATTTAGAGCTCTAATCGAAGTTCTAATAAGTTGATAAGAAAAATATTTAAAGCTCTAATCAAAGTTCTAATAAGTTGACAGTGAACCATGCATGTATTTTTTTTTATTTTTTTATTTTTTTTTGTCACTTTAGTGGAGAGCTCCACCATTGAATCAGTTCTGATTTGATAATTTATAATTATTTTTTTTGTACTAAATTGTTTGGTTCCATTCCCAAGCATAGCTAATTAGATCCTGCGTGGTATTATTAGAAGGTTAGACATTTCTTTCCTAATTAGGGCTACAACTGAATAGAATCGTTTGTGAACAGGTTCAAATTCGGCTTGGTAAGAGCTTATTCGAATCCGGTTTGTTAAATTTTTTTCGACTTCGAGCTCGAGCTTAAACTTGTTAAATTTTTAATAAACATGTCCAAACATTTTAAAACTCGGCTCGTTAGCTGACTCGTTTAATATTTATTATTTATATATTAAATAATGTAAAAATATGTATAAAAAATAAGATAAATATGTTATTTATATATTTAAAAAATACAAATGTAAATAATAGTTAACTATAGATAGTACATTTATATAATAGTGCTAGTAGATATTATTATTTTGATAAAATATTGACTTTTTTTTAGAATGTTTATACATATTATATATTCAAAGTTTTAATTGTAACTTTAGTCTCATACGTAAGTATAAATTTATAAATTTTTTAACTCGTTAAACCTCGTGAACAGGCTCACGCTCGAGTCAAGCCTAAGCCAACTTGGATCGAGCTTAGTTCGTTAAATTTTTATTAAGCACAAGTTTGTTAAAATCTTAATAAACAAACCCAAACATATTAAAATCCGGTTCGGCTTGGTTCGTTTGCAACCCTACTTCCAGCTAGAGAATTTATTGTAAGAGTATGTGTTTTTTTAAAGTTTATCTCCAAAAATAGTATATATATTTGAAAAACAAAAAATATTTTTAATTTATTTCAAAACCATTTCTTTAATATTTTTATTATTTTTTAAATAATTTTTTTACATAAATTTCAATATCAAACAAATACTATATTATTATTTAGGCCTATTTTGATGAGTAAGAAAAAAAAATCAGTTTTTTTACTTTTTTTTAAAACAATATATATATATAAAATAATGTAATTTAAATAACCCAATAAATTCAGGCTACCACATGTCTGTTCTGTTTTTTAGACAGTTCCACACCACGTTTTTAAATTCAACGTCAGTAGTCAATTTTTGACAACCAATTCAAAGTCACAATTAGCTACCCAAAAAAATCCAAAGTCACAATCGCAATCAAATGACACTGAATTATATATATATATATATATTTTACATATGATTTATTGACTGGTCTTAGCACTGTTTTTAGCTATCAAATTTAAGAATTTAAGAATATGGAGAAATTCTAATGTATATTCATTCAAAAAGGACTTATCATATGTAACTCTAATTATAATTAATTATTTTTATAATTATAATATTATTTTAGTTATATTTCATATTGTATTTTATTATGACATTTTTTTAATTATGATTTAAAAAATTAAAATTATGTCATTTTTATTTTTAGTTATAAAATACATATAATACACATCCATTGAATTGAAAGGTATGCATCATAGTGCTTCCCAAGAATCTATTCTCTCTCTAAGTGGGAGATTCACTTTTCATAACTTGTCATCTCAACTTGATAGAACGTTTGGACTTAATAAGTTCATTTGTTTGGACTTAGTAAGTTCATTTTGAAATTAATTTTTGTGTTTCAAATCATTTCCTTTCTAGGATTCGTTGAATAAAATTCAAAATGATTAAACATCGGTAGTTATATTTTTGAATCATATTTATTTTAAAAAAATGGACGATTAATATAATTTTAAGAATAATTGTATATTTCTTATAATACAAATTTGATTCAAATATATAACTATTGATATCTGATCATTTTAATTTTTTATATGAATATTTTACTGAAAGAGTCTTTTAAAAATGAACGGTTTAAATTATCGAAATTGGTTCTAAAAATAGACTTACCAAACCTAAACGTTTTCTAAAGTTGAGATGATCAATATGAAATAAGTCCAACCCCAAGAGAATCTTCTATAAAGCTTATTTTAGGGCCTATTTTTATAATTCGATCCATTAGAATAAATGTTTGAAAAAAATAAATATTATCATCAAAGTGTGATAGATAAGCTCATAAAATGTCCAATATTTTATTCGAACTACACAGAAGTTGAACTTCGCATTTATATCATGCTTTGGAAAAAAAAATAAAATAAAATAAAATAAAATAAAATAAAATCTATAATTAATAATAATTCTAGATAATATGAAAAATTAACTAAAATTTTACTATGAAAATGTTTAAAGAGTCTGAATTTTTCCTTTTATGTATCAATCTTTTTCATCCATAAATATTGTTCAAAAAAATAAATGTAAAAATTCTGAGTTTTTTTATTTTTTGTGTTTTGTTATAATTTTTTTTTCTTTCATGTTATTTGACATAAAAGGCCTGTTTGATAGAGCTTATAAACTGCTTATTTCAACTTTTAGCTGAATTTAAGTTAAAATATTGTGTTTGGTGCAGTTTAAGTTAACCAGCTTATAGCTTAAATCAAGTTATTTCTCAGCTTATCTCAAAAGCTGTGCTTAAATTTTTTATTTAAGCGCATAGCTGGTATGGGAGGCTAAAATTACTTAAATGCCCTTATCAATACCCAAATATTAATATTAATTAAAAAAATAAAAAATTATATATTTCTAAAAAAAAGAAAAAAATCAATATTAATTGAAAAATAAATATTAATTGGTATTAATTATTAATAAATTCATATTGTATATTTTTATATTAATTAAAAAAATAAAAAATTGTATATTTCTGAAGAAAAAGAAAAAGAATCAATATTAATTAAAAAATCAATATTAATTGGTATTAATTATTAATAAATTAATATTGTATACTTTTGTAATGAATTAATTATTAATTGATACTAATTAATAACAATGGTTGATTATTAATATTAATTGATACTAATAAAAATTAAATATTAATATTAATTTATACTAATTAATAATTTTAGTATTAATTGAGACTAATTAAGCCATTAATTGATACTAATTAAGCAATTAATTGATACTAATTAATTTATAATAGAAAATAATTGTGACAATAATACTTCCATTACATTTTTAGCAAATGTATCAATTTTTATATTAATTGATACTAATTAATACTAATTATATTAACTTTTTTTAATGAAATATTTTTTTAAAAATTAAAATTGAAAAAAATGACAGAATAATTATTTTTATATTATATAAGGGCAGAAAAGACAATTATACAGTAAAAAGTTATTTTACAGCTTATTAACAAACACACTACTCTGTTGTTTAAATCCATAATCCCACAACTACACCAAACAGGTTAACAATTTAGGTTCACAGCTATAAATCATAAATCATAATCTGTTAAGTTATAATTTATAATTTATAATTACTTTTTCACAATTCTACCAAACTGGGCCAAACTAAACAATCTGGTAAAATTTTTCACCAGCTAGCCGAATGCAGGCATTGAAGTGTCTCTGAAATTTTCTTTTTTACAGGTGGTTCATTCGCCTACTTAAGAGTAGAACTCGGCGACTTCGTAGCCTTCATAGCAGCCGGTAACATCCTCCTCGAATACGTGGTCAGTGGCGCCGCCGTAGCCCGTTCATGGACCTCATACTTCGCCACCCTCTGCAACCAAAAACCCGAAAACTTCCGCATCCACGCCCACGGCCTCGCCCACGGCTACAACGAGCTCGACCCCATCGCCATTGGCGTCCTCATCGCCATTTGCATCATCGCTGTCGTCAGCACCAAAGCCTCTTCTCGCCTCAACTACGTTGCTTCCATCGTCCACATCATTATCATTGTCTTCATCATCATTGCCGGTCTCATCAAAGCTAATACGAAGAATTATGTTGATTTTGCGCCTTACGGTCCTCGCGGGGTGTTTCAGGCTTCGGCAGTGTTGTTTTTTGCTTATGTTGGGTTTGATGCTGTGTCGACGATGGCGGAGGAGACGAAGAACCCGGCGAGGGATATTCCAATTGGGCTTGTGGGATCGATGGTGATTACTACCACTGTGTATTGCTTGTTGGCTGTTACTCTTTGCCTTATGCAACCGTATGCCTCGATTAATGCTGATGCTCCGTTTTCCGTGGCGTTCCAAGCTGTTGGGTGGGATTGGGCTAAATATATAGTTGCTGCCGGTGCACTCAAAGGTACTTTCTTTTTTTTAAAAATTTTTATTTAAATTTAAACTCTTATAATAAATTGGGTTAATTGCATTTAGATTATATAAATTATTAGCAAATATTATTTTATTTTTCATTTACCTTTTTCTTTTTGCTTTTTAAATCCTTATCTAAAATCATAAACCAAATACAACTGTATGCAAATATACATCTTTTAGAGTCTGAAAATGGTGGAATTGATACATTTTATAGTTGAGGAGTCAAAATAAACTAGTCTATAAATTAGGGATAAAGTGATATTTGCGTCTAGGTGTAATTAATCCTAATAAAATTGTACAAATGAATTAAATTTAGAAAATGACTTGCAAATAAAATGTTACATAGAGCACGTGTTAATGGCAGTTTTAAAATTATGAGAACGACTGTTGGTTTTTTTTTATTTTATTGAAAATGAATAAACTTGAAGAAGCCACAGCATTCTCTATTGAAAAAATTTTGTACACAAATTAAACTTTAAAAACATAGAACAGTGGGATTGTAATGATTAATTACACTTTGCTCCTCAACTAGAATGCCATTTTGGATTCTTTAACTATTAAAATTGTTTCATTTTCTCCTTGTGAAAAGTGGTTACTGTGACCATTGTTTTTGAAAGCTAAGGCAATTCTAAAATATGAAGAACAAATTCATATTCAACAATTGAAAGAAGGCAGTCTAGATAAACATGTAATAACTATTTTAATATTGTTGTTCTTTTCAAATGAAGTATAATATCTCTAAAATAAAACTCAATTTGCTCATAATATTCCTTGTCGAAAGAATATGAATTAGTGACAAATGGTAATTGACAAAGAAAACAATATAAAATTTTTGAAAAAAGATTAATAGAAGAAAAAATTGATGGAGTAGTAACGAATTAAAATTATAAATAGCATGATTGTTAAAACTGTTTTTAATAATTTTGACAGGTATGACATCAGTGTTGCTGGTTGGAGCTGTGGGTCAAGCTCGCTATCTGACCCACATAGCCCGAACCCACATGATGCCACCATGGTTTGCCCTAGTGGATGCCAAAACCGGCACACCCGTAAACGCCACAGTATGCATGCTGGCTGCCACCGCAGTCATCGCCTTCTTCACCGACCTCGGCATCCTCTCAAACCTCCTCTCAATCTCCACCCTCTTCATCTTCATGCTAGTCGCCCTCGCCCTCCTCGTCCGCCGCTACTACGTGGCCGGTGTCACCACCCCAGCTGATCGCATCAAGCTCATCATCTGCCTCCTCCTCATCCTCGCCTCTTCCATCGCCACTTCAGTTTACTGGGCACTCTCCCAAAAGGGTTGGATTGGGTACTGCATTACAGCTCCCATTTGGGTTTTGGCTACAATTGGGCTCAGGGTTTTTGTTCCCATGGCAAGGCAAGCCAAGCTTTGGGGAGTCCCATTGGTACCATGGTTGCCTTCTGCATCGATCGCGATCAATATATTTCTTCTTGGGTCGATTGACAAGGACTCGTTTACCAGGTTTGCGATCTGGACTCTTTTTTTGTTGGCGTATTATTTCTTGTTTGGATTGCATGCTTCGTATGATACGGCGAAGAAGTATGAAGGGGGGGATTGGAGGAAGGTTGAGGAGGGGAACAAGGATGGTGGTGCTGTGGATAATCAAAGTTCTGAAGCAGTTCGTCCTGTTAGTAGCTTACAAATGGTAGAATAGTTTGTTTGGGAGTTTAATGTGTTGAATGTTATGTGCAAAGCAAAAGTCTTTTCTTTGTTTTAATCATTTTATGTTTTATATTTTATATTTTCTGAATGTATCTAGTTTTTATATACATGGTGGGAAAGTTTACTTCCATTAATAATTGAAAGAGTTTCCATCGTTTGGGGTTGGTTTTCTCAATGCAATTTTGTTAAATTTTTATTCTTTTTGTGAATATTAACTTTCATGGTGAAATTGATAAACTCTAATCAAATTAACTAACTTAATTATTGTTTGTTTGTTTATTAACGTATAATATATTTTATATTTATTGTAATATAAAATTCCTAAAATCGAATCGAACTAAATTGATTTTTATAATTTTGTTATGATCTGGTTCCATAATTAAATTTTTATAAAAAAAAAAAAAGCTGATAATTTAATTGAAAATAAATAAAAAAATTAAAGTTGATAAAATTAAAATCTGAAAGTTTATTTTGTTATAAGAGTTCAAGCTTGAATTTTTTTTTATAATAATTATTATTATTACAAAATAGCAAAGAAAAAATAAAATAAAATGACAAAAGAAAGAAAAAGAAAACGGCATAAAGTGGGCCCCGTTTTCGGGAGGAAGGTAATTCAAACATCTTTTTATTTCATTTCTAAACTTTGAATTTCATCAGTGTAGTCTTATTTATTTATTGATTTCAGTTCATATGTTTCAATTGAAAATAGTTTATTCAAATCAATTAGAGTTAAAGTCTAATTTGATAAGTAAAAAGGTCATTTTCAAAATTTAAACATACAATCAACCACTCAACTGAGAGATGGAGAATAATAATAATAATAATATTAATATGAGTTACAGAGTATGTTCAATGAACTTTTTCTATTTAACAATCTTTAGAAACGATGATTTAAATTCATGTTTGTTACACGTCATACTATCTAAGGGTTTGGTTGGTTCCTTTAAATTTGGACTTGGTAATCCATTTTTTCTTTTCCCTTCAAACTAGAATGCCTTGAAGTAATATCTACAAATGTTGGATTGTATATAGATTCAACTCTACATATTTGATACTAGCTTGGAAATGGATGTGCTGGTTTCTGTTCTGAAATCAGATTCATCAATTGGATCTCCCAAATTTGGCTGTTTTGATTACTTGGTTGGACTATTCTTATGAGGGAAAGATGAAAGAGGATGTTAGAATTGATAAATGGTCATCTACAGATGCTTGTATGATTGATGAAATTAGGGGGCATTAGGCAAGGCTGATCATGAATTATGATATGGAGTGCTGGGCAATCAGCAACATGGGAAAGCTAAAGCCAAAAACATGCACGGTTGTGAGATGAATGATGTAACTTAATTGGGGGCAGGATGTAAGAGAATTTAAAGGCCCAAAAGTGCTATGGTGAGGATGAAGTTAGATTTCTATTGCATGCAGTAAAGAAAAGCCTGAAGGAACATGAATCAAGGTTGCAAGAGAATAAGATTTTATGAGAGAAAACATGGTCTAGATAAAGCAGGATATGTTTATCTTAAAAAGGTGACGATATAGGAGCTGCTGAACTGTAAGATTGCATATGGAAGAGTATATGAGCCATTGGATGATGGACTTAATTTTGCTTTGAATACTAAAATGGGTATGGCTTTGGCATGAAGTCTGTATAGTTGGAACCTAAACAAAGTCTAATTAGAAGTCAATCCCTTAGTTTTGTATTGTATACAGTGTTGTCAAAATTGTACGATACGCAATACATATCGTATCATATGGTAAAAGATACGTATCGCGGACTCGTATTGCTGGTGACTTTAATCGCGACATGTTTTCGTATCATGTCAAGATTCAACTCGTATCGCACAATTAATTAAGTTTTACATTCTTCTTCACTTTTGGCCCCATTAGCTGCTTTTTTCACTATCAATCACATAGTTGACACTCATTCAACAGTCATGAACTATATTATCAAAAAATCCCATACAAAGGAGACCCAAATTCAAATAAACTCACGAGAAAAATTGACTCCCATACTCCTTTTGCTACAAGAAAGTAAACTGCTATCATGAATGTAATTTGATTGATTTATATATATCTTATTGACTAATTTGGTCATTTATATGATTTAATAGCTTATTTTTGCAATATATTTATATATTATATGAAAATACTTATTTTTTTAATCTATATTTATATATGTTAATGTATGTTACGATACACAGTACGATCCGATGCATGATACGTAAAAGTGATATAACGATACACGATACGTATCACGATTCGACAACACTAATTAGTTGTTGAACTATATTTTGTATGTTGTTAGACCACTAATTTGTGGTTATGTGGATGACCTTTGCACACATATTCTTAGTAAGTAGTTATAGTTATAACTTATATGGAAATCCACAGTTTATGCATTGCTTTTTCTTTTTCCTTTTTTTCTTCCGCTCTCACTTATTATTTTTTTTATGTTATAAACTTGTAAGTAGGCGTTCTCTTGTTTATTATTTTTATAACTCATCGAAACTGTAGCCAAGCTCAACTGAACATAACCTAAACCTTGTCCAACTATTTTTATCAGTGACATGGATATTTTTCCTTCTGCAATGGACCGAGTTGTGCCTATTTTAGATACCTGTAGAGAAAACAACATGGTAGTTAAACCTAGAATAAAAAATGCAGGGTTGACTAGTATCATTTGTTTTGCAACTAGGACTGATGTAGGAAAGTGCTAGGAAGCTCAAAATATTGTATGCTTTGTGGTGGGAAAAGGTTGTGAAAAGCTTGTGGATAATGTGGTTCAAAGTAAGAAGCGTGTGGGGTTTGTAGACAAAGAAGAGTTGAACTTGGCTCATTTTTCAAATTATCAGTTTTCTTTATTTGCATGACTTTGTTGTGTTGATAGAGTTTTGTGTATTTAAAAAATATATATATATATTATCACCTATAAATGGCCGTATAACCTAACTTGATACATAATATGACCGAAGGACTCATATTGGAACCCATGTTTGATCAATCTGGAAATTACCAAACTACTGGAGACCTCTAATTAATGCAGATTTACATGCCTTTTTCCTATCCAATATTGACATCATTTTGGGGGATGGTAAGAGAGTGCATTTTTGGTTAGATAAATGGTTGAGAAATACTAAGCTTAAAGATGAATTTCCGAGGCTATTCAGTTTGTCTACGGAGAAGGAGGAGTCCTTAGATTTTTTTGTGCGAAGAAAGGAAGGAGTAGGGGGTTGGAATCTATCCTTTAGGAGGCCTTTAAGGTTTTGGGAGGAGGCTGAGGTTAACAGGTTACATCTTCTGCTAACAGAGGCACCTTCCCTTAGACCAACCCTCCCAGATTCTATTAGGTGACAGAGGTCTCCAACTGGGCAGTTCACAGTTGCTGCAGTGAGATTGGTTGGCTGCTCATCATGGACTAAAGCTATTGATATCCACACTATTATGGGGTAATGTGGCTCCTCCTAAAACTCAATTTTTGGGTTGGTTGATTTGGAAGGGTAGAGTTAAGACCACTGATTTTCTACAAAGAATTGAAGTACTCAGCAGCAGTGTAAGCAATGTTTGCCCCTTTTGCAAAGTCGAACCTAATTCTTTGAACCATATTTTCTTGTTGTGCAGGGGCATTTGGGAGTCATGGAATGATCTGTTACTTTGGTGGGATATGAAATGGGTAACACCTGTTGCAGTGGTGGATTTGTTACATTGGTGGATGGGCTTTAAATGCAAAAAGATTACCAGCAACTATGGAATTTAGTGCCAATAGCTATGCTCTGGTCTATATGGTAAATGAGGAATGATTGTATTTTTAATTGGTGTACACCTAATCTGCAGGATTTGAGTGGTATTGTCAAGTGAAGGGTGGCCTTGTGGGCCAAATCCAACCTTTCAGGTTTCTCTTACTCACGGCATGATATTGTGCACAACCTAAGGCAGATATTATTCTGCTGTTAAGTGTGCTGCCTTTTGCATCTGTGTGCTGATTGTTCTGATATTTCTGCTTGGTCTGCTTCTGTGCTGCTGGTTGGGTCTGCTTGCTCTGTGTCTGCTTGCTCTATGTTTATAATTTTGCTAGCTGGTTCTGCTCTGTTTTGTAGTTCTGTAGTTTTGCAACTTTTTTGTGTTGGAGTCTGTTGGCTACTGGGTTGCTGGTTTGGGTAACACTGTCCCACTGAGGGTCTGCTGGTCTTGATGGTTGGGCAAATCTTGTTTTAGTCCTGGTTGTGTTGCTGTGCTGTGTAGTTACTTGTGTGTATGTGCTGTTTTAGTCCTGGTATGTTTTTTCTGGATCCAAAGTTATTTCTTGGTCTTAGGTTTCTTCCAAGGTCCTCCAACAAGGGTTAGTCACTCCCCCAGTAAGTAGAGTATAAGTGGTGGCTTTATGTTACTTATGGTTGCCCTCATTGATAACTATTTATATGATCCTTCATCATCTTCATCAGCAATCTTTAATCTATTGCTTGCTGCATGCTGCTACTATCTGTGGCTGTTCTGGTCTGTGTAGAATGGTTGGTGAGTGTTGCTGGATAGCAGGGTTACTGCTTAGAGGGTGTTTGTTGTTTTGAAATGCACTACAAGAAATTACATTTTTCACAACGCAACAAAATATGTTGCTAAAAGGAAAAATTTGTCGGCAAAGAGTTTTGCCGACACACAAAGCTACGTTGGCAACCCGTAGGCAAAAGTGAGTCGGCAAAAGTTTTTACCGACGAAATTATCATTACGTGGGTAAAAGTAATGCCTTTAGCGACGAACATAGTCGTCGATAAAAGCCTTCATCCATCGTCGGCAATTTACCTTGCGTTGATAAAAGTCATTCAAATATGATGATTGTGTGGCACGTTTCGCGACACAAATTTGCATGGGCAAAAAATATACTTTTAGCAACAAAATATGCGTCGGCAAAAGTAGCGACACATTTACGTTGGTAAATGTTGTCATTTGCCTACGATTTGTTTGTCGATAAAACTTCAGTTTTGGCAACAACAAATTAGCATTGGCAAAAAATACACTTTTAGCAACACAATATGAGTGGGTAAAAGTAAACTTTTGGCAATACATTTACGTCAGCAAATATTGCCATTTGCCAACGATTTGTTTGTCGATAAAGGTTTACTTTTGGCAACGACAAATTGACATTGGCAAAAATACACTTCTAGCAACACAATATGAGTGGGCAAAAATAAACTTTTGGCGACACATTTACTAACAAAAATAATTTAAAATAATTTATATATTTTTATAAGATTTACAAATTTTTAAGAGGCATCCCTCAGGCACCACTATTACAAACTAATAACATTGATATGAAATCAGCTAAAGTTGATGTGCAAGCAAAAAAAACACTACTGATACTGCTTTTAGAAGCAATGTATAAAACCTAAAAGGGTAAAGTCACTAAAATACCCAAATACATCCAAAGTGTGAACCCACATTAGAAACAACAGATAACAAAATGAAAACATGAAACTAACAAAAACAGGCAAAATAGCATGAAAATCACCCACAAACTTATCCAGCAGACCAAAATCTAGTAGCGGCTGCCTCACAGCACCATTGCAGCAGCAGCAGCCCAGCAAGCATCAGCCACGAGGGCGGCAACAACAGCAAACCAGCAGCAGCAGATGCAACAGACCAACAAGCAACAGCCATCAGCCACCAGCAAAAAGGAGGATCTGGTAGCAATCTATATTGATCAATGACAAGTTTAAAACAAAGTCCATTAGCTTTTTATTGATCCGGTAGCAGTCTGTGTGTGTGTGTGTGTGCGCGCGCGCGTGTGTGTGTAAGTGTTAATAGATGTGCAAACACAAGTACTGGCCAAAACATAAAGCTTTTACCATCATCCGATAAAAAATAAAATAAAATAAAAACCTTCGATTTCCAACTATACTAAAACAATCAGTAGCAGTAGATCCAATGCATTTTACACTCAATGAAAAAAATGTTGTCCAAGTTACAAATCATTCACTTGCAACAATGGCAATAATTTACACAAGGCAAACTAATTTCAGATTTTCTACTAATATTCAGATAAGGTCCATTTCAATGACTTCTGATATGGAAGGCATATGCATTATCTCTGCAATATGTACAGAGGTTTCAGATTCTCTGTAGTCAGACAACAATATGATGATATTACAATACAAAACTCCTAATCATTATCAAGTTCACATTATTCAATAATTTGGCAACAAAAAGAAAACAAATAAAATGGTCATTTCTGACATCAGATCGTGGTGGTCATTGCTGACAAAGGCAACAGTATGAATAAGGGTCATTGTGATATATTTGTTTCCAACAAAAATGGACATGCTGTTCGGTGGGATTCAGGTAGGCAAAGATGATGTCAATACTGCTGCAGTCCTGGTGATGATCATGGTGAAGATGGTAGTCCCCCAGTGATTATTGCCTCTGATTGCCGGCACCGATACAAGTTGGTTACAAATTTATTTTGGGTTGACAACGACAGCAATGAAATTGTTGCATTGACATCATTTTTTACCATTTCTTCCTTCTTATTCATTGAATTTACCCCTCATTTTAGTTTTCCCCTTTTCCTTATGAGATTCTAATAAAATGAAATGTGCATGGTTAATGCAATACTTTTCCAAAAAACTGTATGATGGAAAGCAGAAAAGAAGAAGATGACAACAAAAATGTTTTCAATATGAGAAAACTAGGATTTCAAGAAATTGAAGGTTCTGAAATGGTCCCTCCTAATGCATTCACTTACTCGAAAAGCCCAATAAGAGACCAAAAGAAATCAGAGAGACACATAAAAAGAGAGAATTAGTATAAGCATTACTATAGTAGGCTTAAAATGACACGATTCAAGTGCAGAAAACAAACCACATCAATCTATTGTAAACTACATACTTCTCAAGCAAATCCTAGCAAAGTGGGCACTTACAAAAACCTAAGGAAAAAGGAATCAATTTCCTCTATTGTGCCAAATTCAATGTATTCAAAGAAAAACAATAATAGATAAACTGTCACTCCCACACCACCAAGAAAAATAATTAAAAAAGAAAAAGCAATAATTATTTTGCAGAAGATATTTGAGAAGAAAGCTTTACAGCTGTCAAACCATAAGCACCTGTTTCTGGAACGGGGAAGGAAGGGAGTTTGGGGTGGATTAGCTATGCTAAATAAGAATGGTAAGTTTAATAAAAACATTTAAATGAAATTCTGCCAACAGACGCCAAGGGAGTCAAGGTTCATAAAGTTCCATTACTCATTATGAAATACGAATCAATTCAATTCATATTCTTCACCAGCAAAAACATTATCACCAATAAAATTAAGGTTAAAAAAACTCCAAAATATTAGAGGACTTGCAGAATGAGAGGGGAAAAAAAAAAAGATTTTCTTATTTACCTACAACACGAGAAAAAGCAACTATACAATAACCAAAGAAAAGAAAGAGAAGGGGGGAAAAGTCTAGGCATCGCACCATAAATTGTGAAAAAAAAAAAGAAGCACAAAATGTTGGAATTGCAAGCTAATTCAATTAGTAAATCTTAACCATAGACTATTATTTAAAAAATTAAAAGACTCTTTCCATTAAAACCCATATTAACCTATAAACTTTTCCTTTCTTCCTCCCCACCCCTAAATAAGTAAAGGCACACACCCACGCCCCAAACAGAACATAAACCCTACACACCTCCCTTTTGAGATGGCAAGAGACATACTCAAGTTAATAGCTTGTGGTCACGAACAAAAGATGCATTATGACAATTTGACACAAATCATGACCCATGGGCAACTACTACTCCTGAATCCTAAAATATTAAAAGCATATATACACAACTGAACAGAAGCTTATTAAATTAAGAAAGAAAATAAAATATGACTTTAGGGTGACTCAAAGTTAATAACGCAAAGTCATCAATGGGCACAGCTTTTAATGCAAACAATTTCCAATATCCCCTCTTCTTTAGATTTGTTCTTCAAGATGTTATTATGAACTGCATGAAAAACATGGCTTGTCCAACACTAAACATGGGGTTCTTGCATGGATGGGCTCTACACAAATAAATTGGAATAACATTCAAGATTCAGTTTAATAGGAAACTATAATAGTAGACATTACCTTGAGCTGATTCGTAGACCAAAAAGCACGAATTCCATGTAATGGTGCTCCAATTGGAAACCTAAAATCCAGTTCTGCAGCAGGAAACTAAGTCATATATGCAACACCAAAACCAATGATTAATGTAATTAATATACCACACAAGTATGGCTATGGCCAAAACAAAAGGTTTCAAGTCAGTCTTTCAAGTAAGAATTACATCATACCACCAATTTCACCCCCTTTGTTTACAAAAGTATGAGTATGATCCTTCACAAGCAGATTTTTATCAGCACCAACCTAGGTCAAAGTAGAGATCTAAGAAAAACAATCAGAGACCATTGTCTTGAGAAGATTATGTAACTAAACTACAATTTTATATAGTTAATTCTCAGAAAACAAAAGGGTTTTTTCTTAAAAAATTCATGGAGCCAGCTTAGTGCAAATGCATCGACAGTTCTCAACCCACAAATCAACTACAATAAAATAACTTAAACATCCTACATTTCAAACATGCATAGGGAAGTTTGAGATTAATCACATAGAAAAAAGCAAAATCACCTAGTTACCACCATTATTATACGAAATCGCACCGACACAACTAATGGTGTATGGGTTGATATAATCCACATGTAGGGTCATAAGGGACTTTTATCATATATTGGAAATAAATAAGGGGTCCAAGTTTTGCCCACCCAGGTCAATTAGCAGAGTTAAGGAACTAACAAGTTAAGTACATGCCTGAGTTTATTCTTTCTGAGCAGTCCTACCAATAACAGATACACTAAACTGCATACAAAAGGGTCTATCTAAAAGCTATGAAGTCCAAACTCAAGCCATGAGAGGAACTAACCAAATACAGAGCCATATTCTTCCATTCTATATTCAAAAGCAAGCTCATAATTGTGTAGGCACATTGGGAGTGCATTGAAGGCATTAGTAGGCCATGAATATGTATGAGCAATACATCATTGGCACAAGTACATCGGTATAGAAGCTTCTTGGCATCCTAAGCTAATTAATCCTCTAGATTTCAGCGATAATTCACCCATCATTTCAATATCTTATGATATGTAAAGCAACTACAACAATGAATATTTCTTACCAACAGATAAGATTTAGTTCCTTGCTCATTATCATAAGAAGATGTCATACAACAATCAAAAGCACAAAAAACCGAAACATTTTGTACCATAGCTAAATTATTAGGACACAGATATTTGATCCTACAAGCGTCCTAAAAGGCACTGTTATATCAGTTATTACCATAAAAGATCAATGGATCAAATACTCTAAAATATGGATGGTCCTTGTTTCACATATCATGCTTTATGATCATGAAAAATATTCTTTATTTGCAGCTTAAAAGCTATGGGCCATAAAGAATACAAGAAATGAAATTAACATTAAAATCTAAAATATCAATAAATAACTTCATGAAAACAAGCATGTGGTCTTCACCTTTTTCATCAATCGAAAAAGATTATTGTAACAACCAAAGAAAACATGAAGTCCCATTTCCTAACAATAGTTTGCATTTCTATAAGCTCATTTTTCTAATTAAACACAATTGCTCAAGGGAATAAATCAACTTCCAGAATTGATCACACGTGCCATGTGCTAGTTGCATGCAGTCCTAGCAAATGAAATCTTCATCATGAATGATCTAGTAACTTAAGGATAATATTGTCATGAGCAAGAGAGGCCAATATATATTGTATATAAAGAGAGACAGAAATAGGATGGTCGCAAAAATTTTGGTTTTGAATTACAGACAAATAAAAGGCTATTCAACTATTTCATTCAGCAGATGTATCTTGTGGTTAATCGGCATTATCTTTCTCTACAGAAATAACAGCAATTAATAATAATGACAACAATAATATCATAAAACAAAACGAAGAGAATTTTCCTTACTGGAGCAATGAGCCTTGTCCCTCGAGGTAATAGTCTTCAGGTGATGCGAGTGCAAGGTCTACAAAGCATGAGAAATCTGCATCTGGGGTATAAAGGAGATTATCCAACCCTGCAGCTTGCCTTACTTGCCTAACATTTACAAAGTGCAAAATTTACTTAAAAATACATGCAAAGAGTAATTTATTTTCCGTAGTCATGATAAGTAAAGTGTATTTTATTCCTAGATCCCAAAGGAATCCACTTTCACAAACCAATAACTTCAATACATGAGAGGATCACCTTGAACGTTCTAAATCCTGTAACTCTGTGACCCAGCCGTTGTATCTGAGTTGCACTGTGACCACAGGCACACCAACTAGTTCATAAATATTATCAAAGAATTCCCACTCCCTCCATGTGCGTGGAACTAATCTTTTAATTCCAGGGACATCACATGCTGCCACCAAATGGAGTAGTTTAGTATTTAGTAAGGACATAAATAGTGAGAGTATCAATATATGGAAGGAAAGCCAACAACAAACCTGCAACATAAGCATCAGCTTTCACAATTTTCTTTTGAGTAGCCTGAAAGTTTAAAAGAAAAAAGTATTAAGCATCGATCATTTAAACAGATGACCAAAAACCAGAACATCTGCTTACATATGAGTAAAGGTCAACTTGAGAATCCAAGAAGTTAGATCAACATCCACTTACTATTCATTGTGGTCCCTTAATTCGATCATATTATTGACTTTTCCCATTTTAAAAACATTTGTTCACTTCAAGCTCAAAATTATAAAAAGTTAATGGTACATGGTTTGGATCATTTTTGCGGTAGACTAAGAAATTCTCACTAATTTCACAAAGCTACAATCAAGTAACTATGGTTTCCTTTTTTGCCACATTTATTGTGTATCAAACTATTAGAAAAAGAACCGCCTTTAAAACAAGTATATAAAGATGAATAAAAAACTAAATTATGAAGATTCCATAGTTCAAATCTTTCTGAGGATAAACTATTACTTTCAAAAAGAATTTAACCACAACAGTATCAGAAAAATTCGCGAGATTTCTTAATGGCTTTGACATGGATTTATGTAGTTGAAATAAAAATGCATAATACTTCAAATTGTACAAGCATGTGTTAGAAAAACGTAGGAGACTGAACTGCAATCCAGAGTCATGTAAGATATCACAGGAATTCGACTGGATGACTTGCAAAATCCAAACTCTCGGTAACAATAAGCTTGATTCCACATATTCTGCATAAATAAATATGGATTTAAAGGCAGTAAAATTTTAAAAGGTGAAAAACAGGAGTAATTAAGCTTACTTTTGACATGGCAATTCCCGTCACATATGTCTCCCCATCAGTACAACACGAGAAAAAGTAACTACAATAAGCTTGATTCCACAGTACTATTTCTTTCAACTTCATTTCATTCATCCAATACTTAAAAAAACAAAACAAACAAATTCTAATAACTTCACAGGTTGGATCACATACTATCTGTAACACCTTCTTCAGAAGGGCCAGAGCCCAGAACTTCAGACACAGCTACTTGCTTTGGCTCCTTGTCTTGTTTAGATCTGGGGGTAAAAAAACCAAAAGATAAATTAATTTAGAGAATAAGCACTTAGTTTGTGGTAATGTCCTTTAGCTTTAGCCAGTAAAAGAATTAATATCAGAGATGCGTTCTGTGTAGCATTACAAGAATCGAAGACATGCAAAAATTCAAGCCCAAGCAAATCAACAAGAAATGAGCCCATTTCAGTTTTGAACCAATTGAAAATGAGGATTGATCCAAACCAATAATAATAATAACACAAAAACAATAAGAACAAGTATATGAACCTGCAGTCACATAAATCTAGTCCATGTGAGCTACTACAGAGACAATTTGTAAAAAACAGATATGATGCAACAATATGACTAGCTAAACATATGAGCAAAAAGGAAAAAACAGTATCAATGACCATAGATGAGAAAAGTGGCCATACAAGAAAATTAACAAATTGTAAGAAAGAAAAGAAAATATATTTTCCAAATGGAAATGACTGAAGACATCACCAAAAACAACACAAGCTCAAATCTAATGAAAACTACTCTATGAAATGCCAACAAATTAGCCAGTAAATTGAGAAAACAAATCAATATTCAGGAATTCTTTTGATAAAAAAGATGCCTGGATTCTCATGGGATGTTAAAGAACCGACTCATCCATGGCCATTTCCACAGGCTTGGGATTCGTCCAAAGGGTATATATATATATCAAACCTTCTTTGTATAAACATAAATTTGTAACCATTAAATTCATTTTCATGAAGGTTCGATTAGGCTCTGTTGCAGCATTTGAAACAGTTGATGAACCAGAGTCTCAATGTTGACACCCAAACAAACCCAACACTCAAATAGATCCAACAACCCATAACATTAATCCATCGATCAAAATTCTACAAACCCATAATTGAAATTGCAATTAAAAACACCAAATAATCGAACAAATATGGAGTGAATATGTGTGTGTGTGTGTGTGTGTGTGTGTGTTGTGTGTGTGAGAGAGAGAGAGAGAGAGAGAAGGGTAGAATCCGAACATACCTCAAGAATCGAACTGATACTTTTTCTGATCGAAGAGAAGAGAACGAAACCCTTCCATCGTCGCCGCAGCCCAAGCAGTCTCACCGCCGAAGAGAAAGCACTGTTTCCAGGTTGAAATCTAGCCGCCGCCGAAGAATGAAATCGTGGAGAGTGACGAGGGGTTTACCTGTCCTGGAAAAAAGGAGGGAATTTTGATAGGAACCGCCTCAATTTTTAGAGGCAGATCACCAAATAAATAATAATAATAATCATAATAATAATAATAAAAACAATTTTTAGTTTTTTTAAAAAAAAAATTAAAACTAAATTTGAGAATTATAAAAATAAAAAATATATTTTTAAAATTTTAAAAATTATTTATGATCTCTTAAAAGGTAAAATTATACAAAAATAATAAGTATTTTTTATTTATTTTTTCATCAAATTTTTTTTAAAAAAGTTTTTTAGGAAAAAAAATTTGAAACAAGTTTCTGAAAATAAAACCAAGCATATTGAAATTGATAATCTAATCACATTTTTTGAAAAAGTTTAGATTATTTCAAATTAGTCATCTCAACTTAAGAGTGTGTTTGGACTTAATGGGTTCATTTTGTGATCTAATTCGATGATCAATTTAATTTTATAATTTAATAACTAGAATATTTAAAACTTTTTAAAAAGTTATAATAAAAACACAATTCACCAAATCACCTCATTTCAGCAAAATTTTTACCGACGAATAGTGTTATCGTCGCTAAATGTGTAACTCTTTGCCTACACCAACTTGTCGTCGCCAAAAGTAAGTACACTAATAGCAACGCTTATTGTGTTGCTAAAAAATAAGCCTCGTAGCTAAAATTTTTGAAAATTTGGCGCCAACTAATAATTTTGGCGCCTAGTGAATGTTATGCATTTTTAGCGACGGTAGTAAATTGCGTCGGTAAAGGTCTACTTTTACTAACGAAATTGATCACTGCGTCGCCAAAAATATAGTTTTGGCTATGAAAAATTGACGTCGTCGCCAAAAGTAGTAGCCAAAAGTGCAATTTCTTGTAGTGATGGTTGTTGGTTTGCAAAGAGTTCATGGCAGCAGAGTTTCTGGTCTCACTACTCATGGGTCTCATACTACGGCTGCTGTTGATTTGTTGCTTGAAGAAGTACAGTTGCTGTTGATGTTTTGTTGTCTATTACTGTTTTATTGCCTAATGCTGTGTGTTGTCTGCTGCTGTGGACTTCTGGGCTTTGGATTTCTGGGTTGCTGCTGTGTATTTCTGAGGTCAGCTGATCTATGCAGTTGGTAGGAAGTTGGTCTGCTATGTGCAGATTCTGCTGGAAGCCGGTCTGCTCTGTACGGCTGGATGCTAATGCTAATGCTAATGCTGCTGTAGGAAGCAAGTCTGCTCTGGTCTAGTCTGCTCTGGTCTGCTCTGTGCAACTGGATGCTGGTGGTTTGTTGCTCATGCAAGGCCTCAAAAAACAAGTCTGCTACTGGCCTGTTGCTGTAATGTTGCTGGTTAGGGATTGTTAAGGTTGCTAAGTGGGTTGCTCTAATTGTTGCTGGTTCTCTATTGTTTTTTATTTTCTCTCTTTTTGGTTCTTTTGATTGGTTCCTCACCAATCATGGGTTACGTGCTAGTAAAGGATTGTGCTACCTTATTGGTGCCAATCTAGTTGGGATTGGGATTGGTAAGGTTAGTTATGATGCTATTTTGCACTTCCTTTCTTTGTAAATGCAAGTTTTCACATGTATCTTGTTTTCTTCATCAATAAAGTTTCTTTTGCTGATAAAAAAAAATGGTGCCACGGTTGAGGAACTATGATATTTGAGTGTTGAATAAGGGCTAATGCAGATGTGGTTTTGTGGTTCTAGAGGCCAAAAAAAAAAAAATACTCAGAGAATTAGGATGTAGGCATCACACCCAGATTCCCAAAGGCATCACCTAGGGAGAAGGGAATTGATCAACGCAATGCACAAGAGGGCTTCAAAAGCTTCAACTCAAAATCGACTTTGTTGAATTAAAAGCATGCTTTATATGGACATTTGAGAAATCCTACCATTAATAGGATGTGACGTAGTTGGAAACTAAGGTTATGTTTGGATTTTAGATATGCAAAGGGAAAAGAAAGGAGAAGGGAAAGTAAATGAAATAGAAGCTAAATTATTTTCACAAACCCATTCCTCCTTTTTTTCCCTCTACAAATCCAAGATCCAAAGAGAGCATGAAAGTCTAAAAACTTTTCAACTTCCAAAAAACCTAGATGCTACCCATATATAAAAACCAAATTGCATAACTTTGCCCATATGATGTCTCATGGGCTACAACCCACGTTTAGAAAATTTTGAAATTAGCAAAATACCCCCCAACTTATTTATATATAGTTTTAATTTTAATTGATTCCAAATGAGTTTTGCTTGAAAGTAACAAATTTTCAAGCTTGAATGTTTTTTATTTTTTATTTTTTCTTATGGACTGCATAACACATACTCCATATTTCAAATTATAAGCAAGATAATTACTGGATTTTTTGTTTGGAAACATTAATGATACTAAGGGACAAGTCATCTATTCTGGTCCTTTGCTTTGGCTTCTCCCAAGTGTGATCCATCTGATGGTGGGTCTAATGCCTAATAGAACTCCAGCATATAGCTGTGTACACATGGCTTTTGCCATAATCTCCTCTCCATTTGCATAGCATTATTGTGTGGTGCCACTTTCAGTATAACCAGCACACTTGCCTCTTCCATACAACTTTATTTATTATGGGCTGCAGATCCTATCTAGTTCTTCATATCAATGGTTAAGTTGCTATTTTCTTACATCCTCTTATATCTTACAACCTCCCAAATCGCCTAAGTTGCATTGAATTCCTACATCATACTCTGCGCTGCCCTACTTCATAGTGATTGGGGTTTTGTACACTGTGCTGTCTAATTTTTTTTTAAAATAAATATATAGTCTATGTTATTGTCAATAAGCTCTAGAAAAGTACTACAAAAACAAGTGTTATCTGTCAAATAAATCTTAGATTATAGTCCTAAACAAAAAAAATCTTAAATAATGAATATTTTAGGCTCTCTGTCAAGAATATAGTTTAGTAGCAACAAGAAAGGACGATGGCTTCAATTTTCTCCTCTTATCCTAATCAAGCCTAAAGCAACAACTTTAAATGAGATTTTTATTTTTTTATATTTGTGTAAAATATTTTATTTAAAATTTATTTTTCTTATCTTTTTAGGTGACAATTTACTAATTAAATCTTTATATGAAAATTTTGCTAACACATCAATTTTTATTAATAATTTAGCCAATTCACTTCATCTTTCTTTTGAAATAGTTGATTTCAGGTAGAATTTTTATAAAGAGATTTGTTGATGAAAAAATTGAAATAAAATATATATATTGGCCACGTTTGGGAAGTTGGCTATTAGTAGGCTATTTTAGTTTTTAACTATTTAGTAGGCTAAAATTGGCTATTTTAGTAGACCATTTTAATTTTTGCCTATTTTTGTAGGCTAAAATAATTGTATTTTGGAAGCGAGTTGAATTTTTTTTATAGTTAGATATTATGTTTGTAGAGAAAAAGTGAAATATTTATGAGTTTGATGTAATATTTTGTCTTATTAATTATTTTAGTCTATTTTGTCTTTTAGTGCTATTTTAGCACCCAAAAAAAAAATCAAATTTTTTTTTTCTCAAACACCCCTTATTTGAGAAGATGGTTAGATTTTTTTATAGTTGGATGTCATGTTTGTGAGAGAAAAAATAAAATAATTTTAAATTTGATGTGATATTTTATCTTATTAACTATTTTAATTTATTTTATCTTTTAATACTATTTTAGCTACAAAAAAAAAAAAAAAAAAAAAAAACTAAAAATCTTTCTTCCCAAACACTCATTAGTTTTTATGTCACACTTTTTTTGTTCACTTTTATTTTCTTTCTATAAATCTATAAGAGTGTGCTTGACTCGTAGTATTTTGAGAATCAAGGCCCTTACCTACACCCCCTCCCTCCAACACTAACTCCTATTATATGATAAAGAATTCTCTTTTCTCCAATTTTTCCGTTCTTTTATTTTAAAATGTTCCCAATTATTAAGTTTGTTGGACGATTTTAATATCTTTTATTTATTTATATTGTTCATAAATTTTCTTTTATCTTATTCATGAATTTCATCTTTTTTATAGATGAAGATTCATTGTTTTGGTATCCTTTTGTCTTATTCATGAATGGAGTTTAATTAGAATTCATGAATTTGGTGGTGAATTCATGAATTTGTTAGTGAGTTAATTGTTGGTTCACTCTCCCTTTTCTCTAGATTTATAGTCATTATTGTTTTTTAATGTATTTTATAATGTCTTAGTGGCCTATAAATAGTTCTTCTCTTCTATTCTTTTCTACACCAACACATCAACTATTTTCTATACAAGAGAGATTATTAGCAAAGAATGGTATTTTTCTTGGTGGAGCTTTGGATTCACCATCTTGTGTAGAGTTGGCCTGAACCATACTACAAGTGGTCGGGCTGTTCTATCTTGGAGGGGACAAGTCATAGTTTTGTGACTGCTGCATCGGTATTTGGGTTTTTCCTACCGCAGTGAGCTTGATCTCCTTAAAAAAAACGAGATATCCGTGCCTCAGCTTAATCTATTTGTATTTCATTTTCTTTACATTATTTATCAATAAAATATATTTTTTTTGATATTTTCACTAACAAAGTTATATAAGAATTTTAATGTATAAAAATTTTAAGATATGATTCAATATTTAAAGACAAAAGAATTTGGGATAGACGATTCCACGACCCATCCTATATATCAAGCTTAGTTTATAATATTAAATGGATTTGATATAAAATAAGGAAATTATATAAAATAAGGAAATTTAATAAAGGGGTATTGGGGAAAATTAATTTGAACACCATCATTTGAGTTGAGAACTTTTTGCTTCTTATAGTGGGCCTTTTGTGCATTATAGTTGACAACCACCCTACTCAACTCCAACATATGGGTGCCCATTTTTTTACATGATTGTATACCTAATATGAGTAAAAGAAATATTTGATGGTCTACCAAACTTTCATAAAGTTTGCATCACTTACTAACTAACAAAAAAGTATATTGAATTCTTCTTAAGGTTCAACAAAAAGATATATAGATATATATATATATATAATTGAATGGTAAAACAAAAATAAAAATAAAAAATAGTCTTTTAAAAAGCAATTTATAAGTTGCAAGTATAATTTATAAGTTCACTACAAGAAAATGCACAATTGGCGACTAAAAAAAGCATTTTCGTCGCTGAAAAGTGTAGAAATGGCGACTAAAATCAGTTTAGTCGCCAAACCTAAGAACTTTTGCCGACTAAAGCAGTTTTGTCGCCGAATATAGGCCTTTTAGCGACTAAAAGTCGGTTTAGTCGCCGAATATAGTAGTTTTAGCGACTGAAAAAATTTTAGTAGCTAAAAGGCATGGTTTTTGGCGACTAAAACCATTTAGTCGCCAAATCTATAGGTTTTGGCGACTAAAAAAAACTTTAGTCGCCGAATATAGGTCTTTTACCGACAAAAAAATTTTTAGTAGCTAAAACCTGGACAAATGGCGACTAAAACTGATTTTAGTCGGCAAAACTCGAGCTTTTGGCGACAAAAAAAAGAGTTTAGTCGCCGATTGTAGTATTTTTGGGCGGAAATTCAATTTTTTAGCGACAAAACAGAATTTAGTAGCCAAAAAGCATCGAATTGGCGACTAAAATTCATATTTAGTCGCCAAAAGTGTTCTCATATTTTTTTTTAGTAAATACTTTATTTTTTTACATTAAATACATTAAATAAAAATAATTATTTATATATAGAGTTTGTACTAAAATCGGAAAATTTAGTATATAAATAATATATGTTGCATTTATATTCGCGTGAGAGTGTAGTGGCATAGTGGGGAAAAGAGTGTTGTTGAAGGTTGACACACATGTGAAGTCAGTGGTCACAGGTTCGAATCTTGGTAGACGCAGGGGAAAAAAAAAATTTTTTTTTAAAAGACTTTCAGCGACTAAAGTTATTAGTCGCCAAAGGTAAAAATAATAAAATAAAAAATTAACTATTGGCGACAAACGGTTTAGTCGCCAAAGGTAAAATGCCAAAAAATGAAATTGACTATTGGCGACTAAATCTTTAGTCGCTGAAGACCTGTCTATTGGCGACTAACAGATTTTTAGTCGCCAAAAGCATCCGCGACCAGATTTTGGCGACAAAATGGGCGACTAAAATTTTTAGTCGGGGAAAGCGAATTCGTGACATTTGGCGACTAAAATGGGACCTTTGGCGACTAAAAATTTAGTCGCCAAAAGTGTTTTTTTTTGTAGTGGTTGCAAGTATATTTCTGTAACAAAAAAAGTTGCAAGTATATTTCAAACAACATTTACCAGGACCATATTTATCTCTAGTTTCCCTCTTCCACTCTCCAAAACAATTTTTTCACAATCATTTTTTTTTTTATCACCAATCACAAATTTAAAGATAATTAAGGATTTTTTTTTTACTTTTAAATATATCTGTCTATCTAGCTCAAAACACTCATAAAAAAAGTAGGAAAATTTCGAGACATGATTCACTTGTGAGTATTTTGGGGTAGAAAAAAAAAACTAAAAAGTTTGTAATTTGCTATTCAAATACAAAATTACGTAGGTTTTTATAAATTTAAATAATTGATCACACAAAAATACATTAGTTGAATATAAATTTGCGTAAGTTCATAAAAAGTTATGTGATTACGCGAATTTGTATTAAAGTTACATATTTTTATAAGACTACTTATATAAATTTGTGAAAATTTATATAATTTTATATATGATTACATATGGTGTGCCATGCCATTTTTCCTTCAAATATTCACTACTCACCTTTCAAAGATAGTGCCGGAGTTGTGAGGGAGTTACAAGTTCTAGTTTAAGCTAATATTCCTGGTAAGTAATGTCATTTATTCAAAGATTGGACTTTTGTCTACAAAGCTCGGCAATAACATAATATATGATATACACCATAATGAGAGAAAAAAAAAAAATAAGTATCAAATTTTTATTTTTTATTTTTTATTTTTTATTTTTTATTTATAGGAGTTGAAACTACTACACAAATACTAGGTCAAAGGCTTTGATTGCAAATGTATGTAGTTCAGAAATAAAAAAAGATGAATAATTTTTTCATAGATCAAAATCAATTTTGAAGATCTAAATCAGTTTCTTTAAAACTGTCATTGGTATTTTCAGAAATGAAAAAATCTTGACTTCTACACCAATTCAAAAGTTGATTTTATATAATAGTATAGATGATATAGATGAAGAATTCAAATTTTTATGATAGATAAGATTTTCTTGGTCAACTTACTCCCACCAGACTAAGTTTCAATAGTCTGAACAACCCTTCCAAAGACAAAGTGTCAATAGTCCGAACAAGCCTTCCAAAGCAAGTTAATTTGTGTTGTTCATAGCCTTAAGGCCCCGTTTGTTTTGGGAGATAGAATGGAGGGGATTGATAGTGAGGGGATTGATAGTGAGGGGATTAGTAGTGAGGAATTGTTAAATTATTTTTATATAAAATAATAAAACAAATAAAAAAATATAAAAAATTAAACATTATATTTAAAAAAAAATTCTCAATATATAAAAAATAAAAAAATTTCTAATCCCCTCACTATTTTCTAATACCATCTCTACCTCCTCCTTACCAATCCCCCATCCAAGGGTATTAGCAATACCAAGGGACTAATAGTCCCAAGGCTTTCTCTCCAAACAAACAAGGGCTTAGTAATACCTTGGTATTACTAATCCCAATACCCTCCCTATAGCCCAAAACAAACGGGGTGTAAGAGTTTTGGGGTTGAGGGAAATTGCACATGAGACCTTGGAGGGAGTAAACCCCTAAGTCTCAAGCCTCATCCACCAAACCAAACCTTTGGGTTCTGTTTGATTAGAAAGAAATAAATTATAAAAAGTGAAAATGGTAAAACGTAAAGTGAAAGAAAAGAAAAGAAAAGGAAAATATCTTTTCTGGTATGATTTTGATTAGGATGAAAATTTTGTAAGAAAATAATAATTTTAATTATAAGTAACTATTTTATGACAATTTAAATTTTCTCGTATTTTTGCAAGAAATTGAAAACTTAATTACCATGCTATTATGAGTTGTACAAGAAAATTAATTTTCTTGTAACTTCCACTACTTTCATGCTAAACAAACTTAGAAAAATTTTATTTTTTCTTTTCTTTTGCTTTTTATCATTTTCATCCTAACCAAACAAAGCCTTGAGGTTAGAATTAAGAATTTTCCATACGAAGAATACAAGAAAAATCACATTGCAAATTACATATATGGACTTAAATAATTTTGAACTTAATTGTGCAGGGTGATTTCTGCACTATGAAGAAAGGTTTAACTTCATGGAAGAACAGTGTGCTCCGGGAAGTGAAGATCTGAATAGAGTAACAAATGGTAAGGCTACCCGACCAGGGTTTGGTCGGAAACGCCTCTGATGATAAAGTTAGGGACTGAGGGAGAGAAAGAAGAGAGAATACAAAGAGTGTATATGTTAAGTGTGTAGATTTCGGATCCCTTGAGTGTGAATAGTGTTCACTTTTATAAGAGAATGTTGCTTGTCCTCCAAGACCTTCTACCTCCGCCATTTGTCTAATTTTTCGTATTCGTGGTCGTCTCCCATTGGAGGAGGATGGTCACTCCGCCTGACACTCGGGTGCAGGTCTATCTTATTCGTCTCATTACTGATCGTCTCTCATTGGAGGAGAACAACCACTCCGCTTGACACTCAGATACAGGTCTATCATGCGTGCACCTTGTCCCTCTACACCTCCATGTCTCCACATTCTGTTCAGACAGAGCGAGAGAAGCAGAGTTGTTTGTCTCTTGTGAGCCCAAGAAAGATCTTTAGTGAATTGGCCTTCTTTAAATTGGTCTACTCCAGAGTGGTTATCCAACTAGGAGGTTCAACATGTTGCTCAGCCCACTTTGGAGTGGTTGTCTGTCCAACCAAGAGGCTGTTGCTCGGCCCACTTTGGAGTAGTTGTCCAACATGTTGCTCGATCCGTTTCGAATTAGGCCGAGCTACCTCGATGCCTTGATCAGGAGCAAGTGTTTGGTCATTGGATCGAGCCCTTAGCTCCCCTACTGGAGCGGGTCCAACTTTGGGCCAAACACCAAGACTTAGTTAATATTTTTCCATTTCATTTGCCCCCCTAGCTTGCGCTTACATTTAGCGAAGCGGAAGCTAATTTCGTTGGAAACTTCAAAGTTCGATTAATCACATCTTAATTTGAGCTTCACGAGTTGGATTCAAAATTATTGTTTGGCCATGTTTTTGTGTTTGCCTAGTATTTCATAGCTCGGTGGTGCCCCCAAGCTGAACATATGTATCATCACTAGCCTTGTAATTGTCTAGCTTGGTGCTCTCTCGGTTGACTGAGCGTTGCTACTTGACTTGAAAATATATACACAACTTATTTATTTATTTATCTATTTATTATATATATATATTTTCTTTTATGTTCGTGGATTGGGCCAAGCAACTTAGCAGGGCTTCAAAGCAATCCAAGCGTGCCTTATCACAACTAGTTTCTAATTTGTTTTGATAATGTTAATGGGTAATGCTTTGTGGGCCGTACCTTGATTGCCATGCATGGTAATGGCATGCATAAATTATTTGCTGAGTGATTGATGTTGTATTGCACTTGGTGAATTGGATGTGGGGCCTATAAACTTGGTACTCCACTTGATCAAATTTTGAAAGTTTGCTATGGAAGTGTTTGGTGGGCCACCTGCTGATTTTCACTCTTGATCACAGGATGAACACTCATTTGCTTACTTTACACATGCATTATTTGAGCAAACTTATTGGTGGGTTGAGCAACTCCACAAATTGTATAATATGCTCTGAGCTAATGCATTTTCCAACAAGAATAGATAATGGAAAATTCTATTTGCTCGGTCCCACTTAGAAAATCAATAGGTGATGTTCAGGAGTGATTATTCAGTACTCCCGGAGTATGAACACATGGTGCTCCATAAGGTTTTGATTGGTGGAGAAGTGTAAGGGTCCATAATTTATGTTGGGGATGGTGGAACAACACGGGGCTAAGTAATTGATGATTGGCATGGAGTATGGCCACGTTGTGCTCCAGAAGTATTGAATAATTTCCCGATGTTCAGTGCTTGGTCGGCCAAGTCCTATTCATGCATTATCTGGTTTGGACGTGATTAGTAAATCAATTTGTTCAGCTCGCTTCTTTATGCATTGGTCGGTCAAGGTTGTTCGGTTTCGACATTGTTGCTCGATCAAGCCTTTTTCGACACTTGATAGGCCGAGCATTTCCATTTAATTTACACATGACACCTACACAGCTCAGTCATTATTTTGGTCTTCAAGTTCGTGTTCTTCGTCGCACGACTGTCTTCAATTCTGCTCCATTCATTCTTGTTCAATCGTCTTTGTTGTCATTTGGTCATCACAAAGCGCCACTTCCATCTCTAGTTCGAAATTGCCATGGTCTGTTCAGTCTACTGAGATTGTGCGAGGTACAAGCTTTGTCCATTATACATATTGAAACGTAGGGCCAATTTACAAGTCCCGTGCACTTTAGCCCAGTTGGACTACTGCTTAGCTATGGGTCTGCCATTGTTCGGCCTTAGAGGAGCAACCTATCAAATTCACAGTTGGGTCACTGCTTAGCTTGATTCGTTGTCGTCGACGAATGAGTTCGGTTGGTCATTGTCATTCCATAGATTGGTTCGCACCAGCTCTTTTACGCAGCTTGATCGTTCGACTATTTGGGTTGGTTTGATGTCACCACTTCGATCAACTGAATTGTGCAATTCAAGTTTTTGGTCGACCCTTTTATGGCCTAGTTTGCCCATCTTCTTTACATAAAAAATTGGATTTCCAGAACTTGAGTTTGCTTGCTGATCTGTCGAGCTATTTAGTGGTGCTTCGGACAACACATGGCTTGCTCGGCTCACTTGAAAAGTTATTTAGAGTTGGGCCGATTTCACGCTTGGTCATCACTATTTTGAATGCCCTTCAGCTCGGTCCAAAATGCTTCGGCTGACTTGTTCGTTAGCATTGTAGCTCGGTCGGCCGTTACCTTAGCCTTGTCGCTGGACCTCAAGCTTGGCCTTGACTAATGTACTCACTTCGACTGTCGAGCCATCACGCTTCTATATCTGATTAGTTTGGGGCCTGCTAATGTGACGTGAAAGCAAACCCATCTCAGAGTTTTTTGAAAAAAAGTAAACCTATCTTACTTATCACTTTCTCACTCTAGACTTGAATTTCCAGACCCACTTTTCCCATGTCTTTACTTCCTCACTTTTTGACTCTAAAAACACTAGGACCTATTTTCAGAATAGAATCTCTAATATTGGTTTTATCCTTACGTCTCCTCTCTCTTGAACTTAATAGCTATTTCAAATTTGAGAGCTTATCATCTAGTTCTCTCTCTAGAAATTTAAAGTCAGAGAGATCAATCTCCTCTCTACTTCGTGTTGGTTTAGGCATCGCGGGCATCTCGAACAGTACATTTTCGATGGTGAATGAGTGACCTCACCGCCGTCTCGTCGCCCATGGCCTTCTCATTCAGTTCTTATTACTTTGCTTCGCCATTTCTAATGTCGTAAGCTCTGAAGTTCTTATTTTCTTCGACGGTATTACCGGCCTTTAGCACCATTTCTTATGCCTCCACTCCAAAGTCACTTTTTCATCACCAGTGTTCTTTCTCTCGCAGTGAGTCTGCCATCGTCACTTGTAGGGTTGCCACAGTGAGATTGCTTCGTTGAAGATGCTCGTTGTCGTGTTCTATTTGGTTTCAGCACTGTAAGTTATTGAACCCGTGCATTTCCTTTCCATTTTCACCATTGCCATTTTGGTCAAGTGTTTGTTTTTTGATGGAAAGTGCCATTCATATATCTTGGGCTTTGACATTCACTTTATAATTTTTGGCTTTGCTGAGCATTGCACTTACAATATTGAAAGTTGTCTAGCACGTAGTTGCTTGGTCGGCCATTATACCTCCAACCTTGCAAGTTGTCCTTAGTGTAGTTTGGTGGAATATCGCACCTTCCATGGGTAAGTTTCGGAACTTAGTGGACACTCCGGTGGGAATGGACAAGTTCTGCTGAAGATATCACATTCCTAATGATGTCAAACTAACAGTGGCAACGGTGGATGCGGATCGGTTGTGTATGAGCACCATAATGCCCTTCTCAATTGCCTCCATTGTAGAGGGGGGTGTTAGGTTTTCGTTGAACCCCTTGTTGCATCAATTCTTTTCTTATTTTGAACTTACACCAATGCAAATATCAATAAACGCATTTAGAGTGGTAAACGGCGTCTTGGTCTTGAACGACCTCTTAGACTTGGACTCGGGTATTTGCGATATCCTTCATTGCTATTCCTTGTCTCATAACAAAGGTGGCAAAACCTATTATGTCAAAGTTCGGTCATTAGACCTCTAACTCGTCACTGAACTTCTCGATAATGACAAATATGGCTCTGATTTTCTTCAAGTCTGAGGGAATTGGGAGTTTACGGCTGAGGAGGTGGTTCGATCAAAGCGGGTTCCATAGGAGAACGGCCACCCAGGTCATTCGTCGTTTTAGTTTCCTTGTCTATTCGCTTATTGCCTATGATTTTTTTTTTTATTTTAAAAAAGTGTTATTGTTCTTACTTGCAGGTTCAAAGAAGCTAAAAAAGAGACCAGAGAAAGAGCATCCGAGGGATATCAAAGTTGCACTGAGGTACGATGATTGGTCGGCCCCACATTTTCTTAATTATGTGCAAACTTACAAACATCTCATCCAACATAAGCTTAACATAAACAACTTCTTGAGGGACTTACTTGAAATTGAAACCGAAAAGCAAGTTGGTCATACCACCAAGGCTTTCTCTTCTGCTGTTGTTTGTTCATCAAGTGGATCACTTAGTAGAGGTTACTCTCCATCGCCAGACTTAGCAAAGAAAATGGCTCGCCGAAAAAAGCTCAATCTTGAGGCCTTAGTCTTTGGATCTGATGATGAGGACCTTCTAGCTACTTCGACGGTCAACACAAGAGTTCCTTCTCCCCCAAATGAGAGGTCTAAGGGTGGAAAAAAGCATGTTGTTACTCTTCCTCCTCCTGTTGCTACTCTTACTCTACCTGATGATAGGGCCTCAAAGAGGAAGAAGTCCAAAAGTAAAGAAGCTGCTGGGGGTTCTAGTGGGCAAGGCTCAGTTGAAGAATAGGTGCCTCCCTTGGAGCATAACGGCCGAGCAATCACTACATCAAACAGCACAATCTACTCAAGCGACTTGGCCTTGGACTTATCAAAGGCATTAATGCTACCTTTGGACATGGTTGAGCAAAACATTTCAAACGACGTATTGATCAAGGGTTCGGTATAGATGCTAACCGCAGTAAGTCTTCTTCTATGTCCTTGTCATTTTCTTAAATTTGGTTATTGAGAGCATGACACCTTGGTTTGGTGCAGTGCATTCAGAGGATGTCTATCATAGATGAAAGGTGGCATCGTTAGGAGCAAGAGAGGGTTAAGACGACCAACATGTTAATTGATGCTGATATGTCCTTGAAGATGGCCGGAGAGGATCTAAAGAAGGTGAAATATGTAAAGAAGAAGGCTGAAGCACTGATGTTCATGTCCGAAAGAAGGGCTACAGATGCCGATGTTGTTCTGAAGTCTTTGAAGCCTAATTATCAAGGAATGGTAGACGAGGCCGAACAGAAGGGCTACGACGAGGCTGAAAAGACGTACTCGGAGGAGATTTGGAAGTTGAGGGACAAGATATTTACTAAGGGTTGGACTGGGGCTCTACACGCTATTAAGATGGAAGAAGCTTCTTCTCTTTATGATATTGACGATATCCCAGTCCCTTTGAATACCGCTGCAAGAATTAGAAGAAGAAAGTCTCGGGGGCTGAAGCTACGGATGTTGATCCTTCGATCCTTTCTCCTCTTCCGCCAAGCTTTTCCTTGGTTGGACAAACTGTCAATCTTACAGAGGAGGAGCACTGCGATGAGGGACACTGCGAGGAGGAGCAACGCGAGGAGTAAGTTGTTAAGTTGCCTTGAGTTTTTCCTTTTACTTCTGCTTTAGTAGTTCTTTTGTAATGAAACTTTGAAGTTAATGAAGTATCTTCAACTTTTGCTTTAGTGCTTGATCGGATGGGCTATAATAAAAGGTTGAGCTCTCTTTTGTAATGAAGTACCTTCTAAATTTGCCAAAGTGTTGAACTTACAATTTGCACTTTTTTTTTATCTTGGAGTTCGATCGGCTGGACCTCTTCTTTTGTAAGGCCAAACTCTTTTTTGTAATTGAAGTTTCATATCAATGCACTAGTTCTTATGTTTTCACAAGTGTTGAACTGCTTATCTTCAATTTTTTCTTGTATGTAATGTTTGCCCCCCGGCCGAGTAAAGGCTCTCTGTTCGGTTTGAACAGGCTTCGTGCTTTGGAAAAAATTGAGTAAAAGTGAGTTTTTTATGCCGCCAGCCGAGCATGAGCTTTGTGGTTCAGAAGGCTGTCTGTTCGGTCAGACCATGCTTCATGCCTTAGGAGAGAAAAAATTGTGAAGAAAGTTTTCTATTACTCAGCTAAGCAGACGCTTCGGCCTTTTCTAGTTTTAGCCATAACTAAGCATTATGTTGTTCAGCCGCCACCTGACTTGGTCAAGTTTTGGCGTGATTTAATCCATCGTAGAGTGTAATTCAGCCCTTGTTTGAGCGCGAATTGTGAATATGGACCGTGCTCTAAGTAACGATACTTGGCACAAATTCCACCAAGTTATACCACTTGGCACCCCTCTCTGACCAAAGGGTCAAGCATCCGGGCTTGGCTTGAGTTAAGACCCGTGGCCAATTTACTCCACCAAGCACAAATGTACAACACAAGTAAATAAAGACAAATTGTAAGACAAATTTCCATTCATTAATACTTAGAACTTTGGATTACATCAAGGCATGTTTTGAGAAATACATTACTGAAAGTACTTCATTCTAAGAATTCAATTACTGGAAGTACTTCTTTAGGTTGGCAATGTTCCATGGTTTTATCGAGCTGGTCTTTCAAGATTTTGGTGACCATTCGCTGATAGGTCTAGGGATGTAAATTTGGTTCGGCCCGGCCCATATCGAACATCGTGAGCTCCTGCCAAAATTCGAGCCGGGCCAGGCCACGGTCCAAAAAATTAGGCTCAGGCCTAGGGGTATTCGGGCTTTGGGCTGGGCCTTGGTCTTGGGCAAGGCTTGGGCGGGCCTAACCATTTTTTTAAATTTTTTCTATCAAAATTTTATTATTTTCCACTAAAAAAAACACTGGACCTCGGGTGGGTCATGCCGAGCTTTGAGTGGGCCTTAAGCGGGCCTATGGGTCAGGCCCTCAAAATGATGGCCTAAGCACAGGGGCTTGGACTGGGCTTGAGCCCAAATGGGCCTAAACAGGCTGGGCCCATCCTGGGTTGTGGGCCATTTTTACACTCCTAGGTAGGTCGCACCGGCGTTCTTGAAGCCGAAGGGCATCACTTGTAGTAGTAAGTGCCTCTAGGGTTGATGAAAGTTGTTTTCTCCTAGTCAAGACTGAACATGGGGATCTGATGGTAATCATTGCAGGCGTCTAGAAAGCTCATGCACTCATGTCCAACCGTTGCGTCAACAAGTTGATCTATTCGTAGAAGGGGGAAGCTGTCCTTGGGGCAAGCTTTGTTAAGGCTACTGAAATCAACACAGACTCTCCACTTGTTGTTCTTCTTCTTCACCACGACAGTGTTGGATAACCACTTTGGGTATTGCACTTCTCAAATGACTCCAGTAGGTAGAAATTTGTCTACCTCTTCAATCACTGCATCGGTGTGTTGTGCGGATGACCGTCAACTCTTCTAACAACTAGCCGAGCTCCTAATTGGATGTTGAGTCGATGGCAAGCATAATTGGGGTCCAACCCAAGAGTGTCATACGCCGACCAGGCGAACACTTTGATGTTTTTGTGGAGTAGGGCCAACAATTGCTCTTTTTCTTCGACAGAGAGGGAAGTGCCGAAGAGGAAAAACTTGTCTAGGTTTCCTTCTTCTACTAAGATTGTTTCTAGGTCTTCTACCATCTTTTCGGTTGACACTCTACCAACGTCTTCCAAAAAAACTAGCTGATTAGGTACTTCCACCAGCTACACCTGGTCGCAGACTTGTTTAGTTTTCATGGCGGCAATAAAGCAGTGTTTGGCGGCCACTTGGTCTCCGCGAATCTCCTCAATTCCATACTTAGTTAGAAAGCAAACAAGTTGGGGATAGGTGGAAGGGACTGCCTCCATTTGGTAAATCCAAGGTCGGCTGCGGATGGCATTGTAGTGAGATAGGGTGTTTACCACCAAGAAGTCAATGGAGACCACCTTGGACTTAGCTATGAGAAGCAAAGTTATCCGACCGAGCAACCATTTTGTTTACCAGTTGAAGCCGACCAAGGAGGAGATGGCAAGCGTTAGATGTTGTTCACTGAGCCCAAGCTTCTTGAAAAGCTCATAATACATGATGTCGGTGGCACCTCCTTGGTCAATCAAGACTCGCTTCACATCAAACCTGTTGGCTAAACCAACTATAACAATGAGGGCATCGGTGTGGGGTATTGGAATCCTTCTAGGTCTTTCTCGGTAAATGCGACGTTAAAGGCCTAGTTTCTGTCTTGGACTTTTTGGGAGGAGGTTCCACTGATATGACTTGTTAAAAGTGAGTGGCTCGTTGGATCTCGCCTCGAAGGGCATTCTCTATTTCCAGGTGGGTCATTCCATGGATAACGTTGATGACCAGCCTTGGGGCATGGTTTTCTTCAGAAGGAGCTGGGTGTTGTCCTTGCTTTTCCCTCATCTTATTAATGTCTATCCATTGCTAGAGGTGGCCCACTGTAACTAAGTCTTTCAAGTGTTGCTTAAGGGCTCTACAATTTTGCATCTTGTGCCCCTTCTCTCGATGATAGGTGTAGTGTCTGATTACACCGAGCAGGGTCCCCAGGCATCTTAGGGGGCCAAACGAAAAAGTTTTCTCTCTTAAGTTTCTCGACGAGCTTGTAGATCGGCTTTTTGAAGATGGTAGTGATGTCTTAGTAAGATTTGGTCTTTTCCTCTTCATTTTCCACTATAGTGTGTTTCTTTCGGCCATAGTTCTTCCGTTGCTCATCCCTCCTTAGCTGCTCAATCCTAGGTAGTTGAGGCGGTCTGACTTATTCTTCAGTGATCACAACATGTACTGAAGCAGCAGCAGCATCTTCCACATGAGCGTGTTGCTCTATTCGGGCCCTCAGATCCTTTATGGTGGGGGTAGGTCATTTTGTCAACGATTGTCTTAGCTTGTGCGAAGGAGATAGGCCTTGCTTGAAGTACAGCACGACCAATTGTTCACTGCACACATTTTCCTCCAAGTCGCTATATTCCTCTCAATATAGTCGCGCGTACTAGCACAAGGTCTCTTTCCAATCCTTTCGGATATTGAACAAGGTATCCAACTACTTTGGGACTCTGCTGTTAGAGACAAATCGAGCTAAGAACACCTCAGAGAGCTGTGTCCAGTCATAGATCGAACCACTGGGGAGTTTGTCAAACCATCGGAGGCCAAGTTCTCTAAGGCTAGAACGGAAGACTTTGCACATGAGTGCGTCGTTGCGGTTCCAAAAGGGACATCATCTAGTGGTAATGGCTAATGTGGATTAGAGGGTTCATCTTCCCGTCATAGAGAATGAATTTCGGCGGGCTATACTTCTGTGGAGGTTCTACAGTTTCTATCTCTGGAGAGAAAGGGATGGACACCAACTGATCTAGAGCGCGATGCTCTTGTTAGTGTATGGACCGGTCCAAGTGGTCCCTTTCCCTGTCGAGTCGTTGTTCCTCCTCCCTATCTCATCAACGTTCTTCTTCCCTGCGTAGCCGTCGTGCCTCTTCTCTGTTATCGTTTAGCCAACTTCTCAAATCGTGCGGTCGCTCATCGCAGCAGCAATAAAAGGTTTCAGATAGACGGCTGACAGTCCTTTGCCTTTTATGGGAATCCTCTTGTGGGTTATTTTTGTGGAGGTTATTCGTCCTACTGCTGGCCCCTTCACTACGCACTGGAATGCTGGAGTGCTCCTTGTGACACGGCGGGGAAAATGGGGTATGTCTCCTTTGCGACGGTCCACCAACGGACTTTCTTGGCTTCGTTGGGGTCATCATGAAATTCATCAATTGGGTGCAAAGCTCAGTGATCTCTAAACCTATTGAGTCGATGATGCGATTACGGTGGTCTTTCTCAACAAAAAGACGCTGAGACGACTCAATGGCAATGACACGGTGTCGCTCCGCTGCATTGGGTGTCTAATCATCATGGTCCATAAGGTCATCATGCACTGAGGGAAATGCCAGACCCTTATCTTTGGTCCTCTCTGTCATTGGAGTCCTCTCTGCTAGCCCAAAATAGGGTGTATCTTCGATTCCCATCGTCAAAGTTGGTCACGAAGCAAGCAGTGGTTTTCATACAGACGGCGCCAATTGTACAGGGGTGATTTTCGCACTATGAAGAAAAGTTGAACTTTGTGAAAGAACAGCATGCTCTGGGAAGTGGAGATCTGCACAGAATAACAAACAGTGAGGCTGCCTGACCAAGGTTTGGTCGAAAACCCCTCCGATGATAAAGTCAGGGACTGAGGGAGAGGAAGAAGAGAGAATACAAAGAGTGTATATGTTAAGTGTGTGGATTTTCGGAACCCTTGAGGGTGAATAGTGCTCACCTTTTATAGGAGAAGGTTGTTTGTCCTCCAAAACCTTTTCTCTCCGCTATTTGTCCAATTTGTCGTATTCGTGGCCGTCTTCCATTGGAGGAGGATGACCACTTCGCCTGACACTCGAGTGGAAGTCTGTCTTATTTGTCTCGTTAGTGATCATCTCTCATTGGAGGAGGACGATCACTCCACCTGACACTCAAATGCAAGTCTATCATGTGTGCGTCTTGCCCCTCTGTAGCTCCATGTCTCCACATTCTGTTTAGACAGAGGGAGAGAAGTAGAGTACTTTGTCTCTTGTGAGCCCAAGAAAGATCTTCAATGAATTGGTCTTCTTTAAGTTAGTCTATTCTAGAGTGGTTGTCCAACCAGGAGGTCCAAGATGTTGCTCGGCCCAATTCGGAGTGGTTGTCTACCCAACCAGAAGGTCCACCATGTTGCTCGGCCCACTTTGGAGTGGTTGTCCAACATGTTACTCAGTCCGTTTTGGATTGGGCCAAGCTACCTTAATTGCCTTGATCGGGAGCAAGTGTTTGGTCATTCTTAGCTCTCCTACTGGTGTGGGTCCAATTTTGGGCCAAACACCAAAACTTAGTTAATTTTACCCCACTTCATTAATTAAGAACATAATGAAATGGTGTATAATATAAGAAGAGTTGTGATACATGCAATTCACGTGGGATAGTATCCACTAAAGATTGTTGTGATAGACTTTGGTTTGTCTGCCATTGTCGACTAGGGGCCGGTCAAGGAGATTTTTTATTTTCACATTCTTTAAGCAGGTGGCCACACCATTAAGAATTGAACATGGGAGTAACAAGACACCCATGTCATATTCATAGCCCAAAGTACATAGTTATGTAATTGACACTTGCCAAACATGTTTTCCCAAGAGGTCCTTGATTTATGAGATACTATGTATAATTAAATTTACCATTTTAAAAAATTCAAAATTTTACTATGAAAAGTGTAGAATGTAAATTTAAAATTAGTATATTGTGGGTCATATGCTAAATAAATCTTATTTATATATTTAAATTTTGAATAATTTTCTTGAATATGTAACTTTATCATATAATGTAAATTGGATTGAACTTGTCAGAGCTATAAATATAACATGTCTGCCATTATTGCGATGTTTTTTTTTTAGTTATGACTCAAAAAATTAAAATTATGTCATTTTTTTAGGGCAAATTACATATACCCCTCGAGGTTTGGCTAAATTACAAATACCCCCTTGAGGTTTGAGAAATTACAAATTTCTCCCTGAATGCTATATTTGCATAACAAATTAGGGGATAATTTGTAATGAAATTTAAACCTCATGGGGCAAATTGTTATGAAAATACAAACCTTAGAGGGCGGGATGTAATTTCTGAAATTTCAAAAGAGTATCTGTAATTTAGCCAAACCTCAAAGGAGGTATATATAATTTGCTTTTTTTTTTTAATTACAAAGTGTATATAGTGCACACTCTTTAAAAAATGTGCACTATAATGTTTCCCATTCCCTATGTAATGTTTATACACATAAAAATACCTATTAGTCATAATGATTATCGCAAGTCAAAAAGTAACTAAAATCTATCAGTAAAATAAATAAATAATGCTCAAACATTAAATTATCAAAAAAAGAATACAACTTTGTCAATTACCGTAATCTCTCCATCTAATTAGGAAGAGAGCAAAACAATATCTCTCATTGAATATAAAAAGGGTCTTATCATCATATATACACCTCTTTTATTATTTCAGATCAAAAATTAATAATAATAAATCATATTTTATTCCAAATTATAATATAAATATAAAGTGCCCCAATCCAAATAATAAAAATTATACTGCAAAAAATTATAAAAGATCTTAATTAATTGTTTTCCCTTGGGCTGCAAATAGATTTGAATCGCCTATGCTAAAATACATAATTTACCCTTCATTATTTTTATGTCTAAATATCACGTCATATTTCATACTTAAATTACACATTGGAAGATTGCGGGTAATTTGGTAAGCTCATTTGTTAAGAAAGATGATAATTATATTATTTGACATTATTACATACTAGCATATCACTCGTACTATGCACGACATTGGATTTAAAAATTATTTATGATTATGTCAAACATATTTTTAAATTATTAATATAAATTATACATAATTTTAAAAGAAAATGTTGACATTTTATAATTGAAGTAATAAAAATAAAAATTTATTACATTTGTTCGAAATTCACTGAATAAATAAAATATATTATAACTAAAATCTAAATTGTTGTGGGTCTTCTATCAACATTCATGCATTGTCAACATGATAATTAGTATTATAATTGATAAATAACACATATATTATGTATTTATAAAATGTTATAAACTAAAAATATTATATTTACATATTATATATAGTTTTTACCTTCTAAAAGGTATAGACATTTTTTAGATCAATCTACATTTAAAACAAACGTCACGCACGGTGCACAATTTAGTTGATGTAGTATTGTTGGTACAGAAATGATAAATGTATAGGCACAATCTTGGCATTAGGCAATATAATCTTTAATCATTCTAACTCTATTATTCTATAAAATATTGGAATTATAACATTGTGTTTGAAAATGTAAGAATAAGTTATCTATAATAAATTTTATAATTTCCTACCTTTAATCTCTTCAAATATGATGGTTAATATCACAAGATAAACTTTTCTCATTTATCTTGAACGGTGAGATTTATTGAACCAGTCCTATCTTTGACCACAATGTTAGGTCAATTGATAGTTAAAAAACACAATTCGTTTTTTTTCAAAAAACACAGCGAGTTAAAAAAATCAATTACAAATTATTATTTTTTTTGAAATACAATTTAATCATCATCAATAATGGGTATTTTATGTGAACCTAATGGATACAATCCATTTTTTTTTTCAAAAAACACAGTGAGTAAAAAATCAAATCACAAATTAAGTCCATTGATAGTTAAAAAACACAATAATTTTTTTTTAAAAAAACACAGTGAGTTAAAAAAATTAAATTATAATTTTTTTTTTGCTAGACAAAATACAAATCATAATTATCTTTTTTTTGGATGTAGATATGCCAAACACTTGGAAAGAATGGTCGAGTATTTGGATTTAAGTTTGGTTGTTTTACAATTGTCAAAAATGATACAGATCCCCACAAACATTCCACCCCCATGACCTCTACGCACACGTGTCAGAGAGATAGGAAAAAATAAATAAATAAACAAAAACACACATGACCAATCACAATCATTTGGGGTTCATGGGGGTCTCTCAAAATAAGAGTCCCAAGTATTTTCCTTACAAATGTTATGCTATCTTTGTCACTTTTCATGTTTATCTAACTACAATAACATTTTTCTCATAATAAAAAAAATAATTGAAAAAAAAAAAAGAACCATTGAAAACTAAATAAGAAGATTACTTACAGACTTTGAAACTTTCTATTTTTCTCATGATAAAAATAAGTAAATGAAAAAAAAAAGAACCATTGAAAAATAAATAAAAATATTACTTACAGACTTTGAAACTTTCTCTTTATCTTGGTTTGTCCTGACTTAGTTTATCTTTCTGATATAAAAAATAAGTGAAGAATTATGTGTTGTAGATAGATAGATCTGTTGTTGATGGAAGTGGAAAAGGCTGTAATAGGTATAGAAGAAGTTAAAAGTGAAGAATTATGTGGCAGAAGTGAAAAATGCTGCAATAGGTATGGGAGAAGTTGAAAAGGATGTGTATGGGAGAAGTCAAAGAGGTTTGGGAAAAGTCAGCGTTGATTTTTTTTTTTTTTCAAATTAAAAAAATTAGGAAATTAAGATTAAAATATTAGAGCTCTCACGAGGCTTGTAGGATAAAAACTCCATTTTCCTTATCTATATACTAGTATAATTACCCGTGCTGTGCACGTGTATAAATAAATAATCAAAAATTAATTTTAAAAATTAAATAATAATCTAAAAAATTTATCTATAATTAAATGATTTAGTATCAATTAAATTTTATCCATTTTTATCACAATTACATATAAGAGAGTTTTTTTTTATTTATTTATTCTTATGTATTGTGTACTCTAAGTTCTTAATGACAAATATATATCATAATTTAAGTGGTAAAAATTAAAAAAATAAATCACAAAAATTATATTTATGATAAAATATAAATATATTTCGTCTTATGAGTTTCGTAAATTTAATTTATCATATAACAATAGTAAATTACATTTGTCAATATAGTAATTTCTTCATGTTTTGTGAAGTCTAAAAATTGTAATTTGTCTTATGTTATAAGATTCACGTAAAAATAAATTTGAATTCACTTTTGATATTAAATTTGGGCTTAACATTAGATTTACGCCAACTTATCATTCACCTAATCATTAAAAATTGGGGAAATTACCAGGAAGTTTTGTTTGAAAAACGTGTATTCTATTTAGTCCCATAACTTTATGCTTATACCCAAAAGTCCTATAACGTTATTATTCTTCTTCTCTGCCTCTCTTCTTCTTTGTCTCTTTTGCTCTTTGTGTTTTCCGGCGATCGTTGACGGATAACCATATCTTGCTTCTTCTCTTTCTATTTCCGATATATAGTCGTCGGTCTGTCTCTTTTGCTCTTTGTGTTTTCCGGCGATCGTTGACGGATAACCATATCTTGCTTCTTCTCTTTCTATTTCCGATATATAGTCATCGGCGACCGACGACTACCATCGATTGAGATTCACCGACAACCACCGACCGTCGACTACTTACTTCACTCTCATCGACAATAAAGAAGATATGTTCTCAACAAAGAAGATGAGTAGATTTATATCAGATCTGATGTAGATCTACATCAGATCTGAGTAGATCTACATTAGATCCGGCTAGATCTAAACAAAAAATAGTTGCCAGAGTACAATCCTCTCTCTATATTCGCCTCTCTCCTTCGATCTCTTATTTTTTTTTACATTTTCTCTATTATATACTTCTCTTTTTTCTGTTCTAGTGGAGAAAATTTTTAAGTTTTGAACAAGTTGTTTTCGAGTTTTAGTTACAGACGATGAAAACTGTAAAATTTTGCAGTTTCAAATTTTTTTGGTGCTGTGTAGATTTACATAAGATCTGAGTAGATCTACATCCGATCCGGCTAGATCTAAACAAAAAATAGTTGTCGGAATACAATCCTTTCTCTATATTCACCTCTCTCCTTCGATCTCTTTTTTTTTTTTTTAACATTTTCTTTGTTATACACTTCTCTTTTTCTATTCTAATGGAGAAAATTTTTAAGTTCTGAACAAGTTATTTTCGAGTTTTAGTTATAGGCGGTAAAAATTGTAAAATTTTGCACTTTCAAATTTTTTTGATACTGGAATGAATCATGGTATAAAACTGTAAAATTTTATAGTTTCATAACAGTCTTTAGAACTGTAAAATTTTATAGTTTCATAACATGTTTTTCAGTTTGATTAATAAGAATAAATACTTAATAGATTTTTACTTTGAAACTGTAATATTTTACAGTTTCAAAACTTATTTTTCAGTTTGATCAATATTAGAGATTATTTGCTTAAACCTTACAAAAATTAAAAATTAGTATATGTTTTTTCCATTGTTGCTGTTTTTTGTCGTTCTTATTTTTTTCTTTCAGTTTATCAATATTTAGCACATTTTGCTATATTTGTTCACTCTAATTTCTCTATTTATTTTTATTTTTTTCTGGCGATATTCTGGATATTCCGGTGAGTCTCCAATGATGTTCTTAACGTTCCGTGAACGTTCTGAACATTCCGGCGACTTCCATTAACGTTCTTAACACTCCGGCGAACTTCCGGCGATACTCCGGCGACTTCCCGGTGATACTCCGGCGACTTTCCAATGATGTTGAATATTTCAACGAGTCTCCGGTGACCGTTTAAAGGTAGTAGAATGTAACAGCATCTGTAAATTGGAAAAAAAAAAAAAAAAAAAAAAGGATTTTTTGGTAATAATTAAAATATATAGGACTAATTGGTGTAAGTGTTTTGTTTGGGGATTAGATAGATCTTGAACTTTGTATATGGGACTTATTGGTAAGTTTCCCTTAAAAATTATCTTATTCTGTTCCCAACTTATATGAATCATTTGACCTATCTATTTATTAAATTAATAAATAAACATATGTAAATGTTTTTTTATAATAAAAGTAAGAAATATGGACTTATTTTACACATACTTATTAAAAAGTTTGAACTATAGTTTAAAAATAAAATTATATATTTATGTTTAAAACAATTAAATGAATAGTTATATATATTTATGTATAAAAAATTTATTTAAGATAAAGCCATTCTAAATTGTAGGTCATATTGTAGTTGTCATGACCCGAACCCGCCCCTATGGGTTAAGGCCATAACCGGCCAGTAATTCTGAGATTATCTACGGTCTCAAACCAAAACAGATATAACTCATCAGAGAAAAGGGGCCAAACGGAAGCAAAATTTAAAATTTTGTCCAAAGAGTTGTGCTTACATGGCACATCAAAACAAACCATACGTATAGACATTAATAACTCACAACAGAAATATATTAGCATAAGTTCTGTACAAACAGGATCATCCAAAACTAAGTCAACCCATGAAAACTATATACAGACATATTCAGAAACTTCGCCAACATGACAACATAGAACAAAATAACAAAAAGGTGAAGGCGGGTCTCGTGCGTGAGACAATAAGGCTGACTTTCCAAAACTTTTGTTGTTCTACATAGACTTCACTAAGGCTGAGTTTGGACTCCTCTGGGCTCACCTACAAAGACATGAATGAGCGTAAGCGATAGCCCAGTGAATAGTATCAAATAAGAAGATACAAACGATATGTAGAGCAACAAACTTCGAACGGCTTTGGGCCCAATTCACAATTTTATTTAACATTTATATACACAATTCAAGTCAAGTGACTGTGGTTCCAAACATATTGGCCTTTGGCCCATTTATCTTTCATTCCTATCAAAACGGCCTCTGGCCCACTCATTTATGTCAAAACGGCCTTTGGCCTATCTATTCATGTCAAAACGGCCTTCGGCCCATTCATTCATGTCAAAACGGCCTTCGGCCTATCCATTCATGACAGAACGGCCTTCGGCCCATTCATTCATGTCAAAACGGCCTTTGGCCCATCCTTTCATGACAAAACGGCCTTCGGCCCATCCATTCATGTCAAAACGGCCTTTGGCCCATCCTTTCATGACAAAATGGCCTTCGGCCCATTCATTCATGTCAAAACGGCCTTTGGCCCATCCTTTCATGACAAAACATTCGTCCATAATTCAAACTGGCAAACTTATAAGGCTTATAGGAAAATAAGCAATTGGACAAGCGACAAGTTTCAAATATCGATATTACTCACAGTGATCGGTTGGTTGGTTTGCCCTGGAGCTCGACCCTACACATTCCATGGACACAAAAGGGTCAACAACCATTCAATCCGTTCCCAAATTCACATTTTCCTCTCTAGGCTTTATTCTTATCTCTTTAACTCAATTACAATGCTCAATGCATGCCTAAGAGTACTTAGAAGTGAAAGAGAACAGAAAACAAAACACAGAATGCATTTTCAAAATTTCAGAAAACAGGGTCCCCGCTCGAGCGTGGACTTCCCTGTTCGAGCAGACCCTTGAGGCCTGCAAAAGTACTGGATAGGTGAAATTTACGCTCGAGCGTTCATTCTGGCGCTCGAGCGGAAGGCCTCTCTACATGGCTCCCCGCTCAAGCGTGAACCTCCCCGCTCGAGCGGACACCATGTCTGCAAAAAGTACCGGATGTGTCATTTCTACGCTCGAGCTTAAACTTGGACGCTCGAGCGGAAGTTCATCAAACATAGCTCCCCGCTCGAGCGTGAACTTCCCCGCTCGAGCAGACATCAAGGTCTGCAGAAAATACTGGGAGCATGAAATTCACGCTCGAGCGGCGGTTTCCCCGCTCGAGCGGACATCAAATTTATGGGTTTTCCCAGATTGTGTTCTTGAGTTCAAATTTGACATTTCAACCACATTTCTTGCATATTATGGCTCCAATTTCATATATACTTGTACTAACATGATATAAACACCAAAACACATCATCATGGAGCTCAATTTCTTGTATTACTTACATGCATGTCTCAAATTAATCCAAATTCATCACCAACACATCAAATTCAACATGCAAAGCTTACACTTTCATGATCTATTCTTGCATGTGAGAAATACACATTATTCACAACTCATTTGGTGAAGAAATGGTCATACACATGGATTTCAATCAAACTTCAACATAGATTACACAAATTAGGCTTAACATGGAAATCCATAGCAACTCTCCACATGCATGTGTTCTATGACTTCAAATTCAACAAAAATCAACTCAATTTCCTTATAATCAAACTAATTCATGTTCTTGGCCATTAATCAAACTTGAATTTACAAATTCCAAACAAAATCCATGAGATACTCACCTAGGAGCCTTGATTCTCACAATCTATAACAAATTCTTGGGAAATCTTCAAGGTTTCCAAGCTTTGAGCCAAAATTGCACAATTTCTCTCCCTTTCTCTCACTATGGCCGGCCCTCTCTCTCTCACAATTGTATATCTTAGATTTTTGAGTTCCAAAAGAGTTAAAGGAGAGTGTAGTGCCTTCATACAACAAGCCCCACTAACATTTATTTAATAATAATAAATAATTGGGCACTAATTCATCAGTTTAATCAATTTAATCTGGTCCGAATCAATTTTTCAATTAAACTTCACCGTAGGCTCTAAAAATTATGCCAATCACAATGACGCAATCAATTTCGGGTTCTATGGCCGATAAGGCCTTCAATTTAATTTCCAAAGCAAATAATTAAACAGATATTCCTACGGTGAACAGATAAAAATTCAAAACCACATATTTTCATATAATGGCACACAAAATCATATTAGACACATAATCATACTCATGTTAAGGACCAATTAACAAATTACGGAACAGGGGTATCACAGTCTCCCCCATTTTAGGAAGTTTGGTCCTCCAAACTTAATTTACCTTCATCAGGAAACAAATGTGGATAGCGTAGTCGCATTTCCTTCTCTTTTTCCCATGTAGCATCCGTCCTATAATGTTCCTTCCATTCTACTTTCACCATTGGGATGGACTTGCTTCTCAATTGTTTCACTTGCCGATCAACAATTCGTTCCGGCCATTCGGCGTATTCCATGTTCTCATCAATAGCTACCCGATGATAATCAATCACATGAAACGGGTCTCGGAGGTAACCCCTCAACATCGACACGTGGAACACATTATGGATTTGTTCAAACCCCGGTGGCATGGCAACTCTATAAGCAACTGGGCCAAGCCTTTCCAAAATCTGAAACGGCCCAATGTAACGGGGCGACAACTTGCCCTTCTTTCCAAACCTGACTTGGCCTTTCATCGGAGATACACGGATGAACACATGGTCACCAACCTCATACTCAAGAGGTCTTCTCCAAACATCTGTATAGTTCTTCTGTCGGTCCTGAGCTGTTTTGAGCCTTTGCCGAATGATCTTGATTTTCTCAGAAGTGTCTTGCACAATTTCAGGCCCAAGTAAAGCTCTATCCCCGACTTCTGTCCAACAATTAGGTGATCTACACTTTCTACCATACAAAGCCTCGTATGGTGCCATACCGATGCTGGAGTGGAAGCTATTATTATAAACAATTCTGCAAGTGGCAAATAATCTTCCCAACTCCCCTGAAAATCCAAAGCACACATGCGAAGCATATATTCCAAAGTTTGTATTGTTCGTTCTGATTGCCCATCTGTCTGTGGGTGGAAGACAGTACTGAACCTTAGTTCCGTTCCCATGGCTTCTTGCAAACTTTTCCACAATCTAGACACAAATTTCGGATCTCTATCCGACACAATAGATACCGAAACTCCATGTAAACGAACAATCTCATCAACATAAATAGTAGCCAATCTATAAGTATTAAATGTAGTTTTGACAGGCAGAAAATGTGCAGATTTAGTCAGTCTATCAACTACAACCCAAATAGAATCCATACCTCGAGAAGTCCGAGGTAGGCCAACGACGAAATCCATTGTCACATGCTCCCACTTCCATTCAAGAATAGGGAGAGGTTGCAATAGACCGCCTGGTTTCTGATGTCCAACTTTAACTTGCTGACACTAAAGACATTTGGACACATATTCTGCAATCTCTCTCTTCATTTTAGGCCACCAATAGGTCTGTTTCAAATCCCGATACATTTTATTGTTGCCCGGATGCATAGCAAATACTGGTCTGTGGGCTTCATCTAAAACCCTCTTCTTTAGTTCTGGAATATCTGGGACACACATTCTGTTCCGAAATCTCAACACTTCATTCTCAATGCCAAACTCTGCTTTTGGACTTGTCTCAAATTCATCAATCACTTTCTTGAGGAATTAATCCTCTTTCTACTTTTGCTTGATTTCGTCAATGATTGCCGGCTCAGCTGTAATAGCGGCTATCAATCCGCCATGTTCACACATTACCACTTCAATTTCGGATTTTTCAAAATCTTGCAAGATTTCTTTCTGTTCAATAAGCAAACAAGCCATACTTCCCGTTGATTTTCTGCTCAAGGCATCAGCAACTGTGTTAGCTTTCCCGGGGTGATACTGAATCTCTAAATCATAAGCCTTTATTAATTCCAGCCATCTTCTCTGTCGCATATTCAACTCCTTCTGCATGAAGAAGTATTTCAGACTTTTGTGATCCGTATAGACTTCACACTTTGCTCCATACAAATAATGCCGCTAGATTTTCAAAGCAAAGACAATTGCGGCTAATTCTAGGTCATGTGTTGGATAGTTCTTCTCGCGTGGCCTCAACTATTGGGAGGCGTAAGCAATAACCTTTCCGTTCTGCATTAACACACAACCCAAACCTTTATAAGACGCATCACTGAAAATTACAAAATTCTCCGTACCTGAAGGTAGTGTCAAAATCGGTGCAGTGGTCAATCTCATTTTCAATTCATGAAAGGCTGATTCTCTTTCATCGTTCCACTCAAAAGGTTGCCCCTTGCGTGTTAGTTGGGTAAGAGGCACAGCTATTTTCGAAAAATCTTTCACAAACCTCCTGTAGTAGCCAGCTAAACCCATAAAGCTGCGGACTTCTGTCACATTTATCGGTGTAGGCCAATTTACAATCGCCTCTATTTTCTGTGGGTCCACTGAAATTCCTTCCCTGTTGATCACGTGCCCTAAGAAAACAACTTCATCCAACCAAAACTCACATTTCTTTAGTTTAGCAAATAATCTCCTTTCCCGAAGTATTTGTAGGATAGTTCTCAGATGATGTTCATGTTCAAGTTTATCCCTAGAGTATATCAAAATATCATCGATAAAAACCACTACAAATTCGTCAAGGTAGGTTTTAAAAATCCGGTTCATTAAATCCATAAACGCCGCCGGAGCATTAGTTACTCCAAATGGCATAACAAGGAACTCAAAATGTCCATACCTCGTTCTGAATGTGGTTTTCTCAACATCCTCTGCCTTAACTTTCAGTTGATGGTACTCGGACCTCAAATCAATCTTAGAAAACACCTATGATCCCTGCAACTAGTCAAATAAGTCATCAATACGGGGTGGGGGATATTTGTTCTTTATTGTTACCTTGTTCAATTCCCGATAATCGATGCACAGGCGTAGGGTTCCATCTTTCTTTTTCACAAACAGCACCGGTGCACCCCAAGGTGAAGTGCTAGGTCGGATAAACCCCTTGTCAAGTAGGTCTTGCAACTGTTCTTTCAGTTCTTTCATTTCAGCAGTAACCATTCTATAGGGAGTTTTAGAAATGGGCTGGGTGCCTGGCACAGTCTCAATAGTGAATTCTATCTCCCTGTCTACCAATTCCCCTGGTAATTCATTTGGAAACACATCTGGAAATTCTCTAACAATAGGGATATCATTCAATTCAATATTCACATATTGTTCAGACAACACATAGCACAGATAACCCTGGCACTCCTTCCTGATCAGTTTACATGCCTTCATTGCAGATATCAAATAAGGTGGAGGCACTACCCCATTACCCACAAACACAATCTCTGTATGTTTTGGTGGTTTAAATACAACTCGTTTTGTCACACAATCAATGGTGGCACAATATTTGATCAACCAATCCATGCCCAAAATTACATCAAAATGTCTAAAATTCAAGGGCAACAAGTCTACATATAGGATAGCATCCTCAACACGCATATCACAAAACCGGCATATAGATTCACACAATACAGATTCCCAAGATGGAGCCGACACACATAGCAGATATGGCAGTAATTCTAAAGGTCTATTTAGTCTAGATGCAAATGCATATGTCACAAAAGACTGTGTGGATTCGGAATCAATTAACAAAAGCATCCTGATTACATATAGAAATGGTACCTGAGACAACTGCGTTGGCATTCCGTGTATCGCCCGGAACAAGCGCAAAAACTCTCCCCTGTCTCACGGTATCCCCGGTAGTAGCGGATCTCAAAATATTCCCCAGCTTTGGGACCGATGCAGTAGAACTAGCAGCTATCTTTCCTCAATTTTGATTACAATCTCGGGCCATATGCCCTTGTTTTCCACATTTAAAACAGGCCCCTGATGCACGGTAACAAACTCCACGGTGCCTTTTGCTACAAATGTTGCACATGGGAGCTGTGTCTCGGGAAGAATTCGAAGTATTTGAGGAGCCCGTATTTTGCTTCTTTGAAAATTTCTTCTTTGAGAAGAAGCCTTGCCTTTTGTTACTCTTCCATTCTGTTGTTGGCTTAGCCTGTCTAGCTATATTAGCCTCTGATATGATGGCCCTGTCCAGCACCCCAATGTAGGTCTCCAGCTTCAAGACATTCACTCTTTCTAAAATGTCACTTCGAAGCTCACCTTCAAAATGCCTCGCCTTCTTATAGTCCGTATCAATCACGTGCAGTGCAAGCCTGGCCAATTCAGTAAATTTGGCCTCATACTCAGCTACAGTCATACTGTCCTGCTTAAGTTCCATGAACTCTGCTACTTGCCTATCCCGGACACACTGCGGGAAGTACTTGTCATAGAAAATTTCCAGAAATTTTTCCCAATCAGCATCTTTGTAATTCTCACGCATTAACATCCACCATCTTTGTGCTTCGTCTTCTAGCATAAAGGTGGCTAGAAGCACTTTCTGTGTATCCGAACACGGAAACACTTCAAACAGTTTTTCAATGCCGAGGACCCAAGCTTCAGCTTTCAAAGGATCTAATCCACCATGGAACTGTGGTGATTTCATTTTCTTGAACTTTTTGGTGAGAGCTATGATCCGGTCATCATTCTGATTATCTGGCACGGGAGGTGGCGGGTGTGGTTGCTGCCACTGCTGTTGCCACTCCTGTTGCTGTCTCAAAGTTTCTGCCATTTCCTATATCAGTCTTTCCATTCTGTCTATTCTGGCAGTAGAGGATTCTTCTATCTCATCACCTCTTGTTCTCACCATCTAATTAAACTTACATTACACTTCATACAAAAGATTTACAAGTATGCATTTATTAAAGAGCATACATATCCCAAAATAATTTGCAAAGCAAGCAAATCACAAACTTATAACACATAGTTGTTCACATTGAAACATTTAGATGCATTCTCTATACTATCAAAGTCATACTTATCACATGAATGCATCCTATATCTTTTCTAGACGCTTATTGCTCTTTTGCACAAGTGTGTGAGTTATTAACTCGTGCTCTGATACCACTTTGTCATGACCCGAACCCGCCTCTATGGGTTAAGGCCATAACCGGCCAGTAATTCTGAGATTACCTACGGCCTCAAACCAAAACAGACATAACTCATCAGAGAAAAGGGGCCAAACGGAAGCAAAATTTAAAACTTTGTCCAAAGAGCTATGCTTACAGGGCACATCAAAACAAACTCCGAACGGCCTTGGGCCCAATTCACAATTTTATTTAACATTAATATACACAATTCAAGTCAAGTGACTGTGGTTCCAAACATACTGGCCTTTGGCCCATTTATCTCTCATCCTCTCAAAACGGCCTTCGGCCCATTCATTCATGTCAAAACGGCCTTCGGCCCATCCATTCATGACAAAACGGCCTTCGGCCCATTTATTCATGTCAAAACGGCCTTCGGCCCATCCATTCATGTCAAAACGGCCTTTGGCCCATCCTTTCATGACAAAACGGCCTTCGGCCCATTCATTCATGACAAAACGGCCTTCGGTCCATTCATTCATGTCAAAACGGCCTTTGGCCCATTCATTCATGACAAAACGGCCTTCGGCCCATTCATTCATGTCAAAACGGCCTTTGGCCCATCCTTTCATGACAAAACGGCCTTCGGCCCATTCATTCATGTCAAAACAGCCTTTGGCCCATTCTTTTATGACAAAAAGTTCGTCCATAATTCAAACTGGCAAACTTATGAGGCTTATAGGAAAATACGCAATTGGACAAACGACAAGTTTCAAATATCGATATTACTCACAGTGATCGGTTGGTTGGTTTGCCCTGGAGCTCGACCCTACACAGTCCATAAACACAAAAGGGTCAACAACCATTCAATCCGTTCCCAAATTCACATTTTCCTCTTTAGGCTTTATTCTTATCTCTTCAACTCAATTACAATGCTCAATGCATGCCTAAGAGTACTTAGAAGTGAAAGAGAACAGAAAACAAAACACAGAATACATTTTCAAAATTGCAGAAAACAGGGTCCCCGCTCGAGCGTGGACTTCCCCGTTCGAGCAGACCCTTGAGGCCTGCAAAAGTACTGGATAGGTGAAATTTACACTCGAGCGTTCATTCTGGCACTCGAGCGGAAGGCCTCTCTACATGGCTCCCCGCTCGAGCGTGAACCTCCCCGCTCGAGCGGACACCATGTCTGCAAAATGTACTGGATGTGTCATTTCTACGCTCGAGCTTAGACTTGGACGCTCGAGTGGAAGTTCATCAAACATAGCTCCCTGCTCGAGCATGAGTTTCCCCGCTCGGGCAGACATCAAGGTCTGCAGAAAATACTGGGAGCACGAAATTCACGCTCGAGTGGCGGTTTCCCCGCTCGAGCGAACATCAAATATCTGGGTTTTCCCAGATTGTGTTCTTGAGCTCAAATTTGACATTTCAACCACATTTCTTGCATATTATGGCTCCAATTTCATATATACTTGTACTAACATGATATAAACACCAAAACACATCATCATGGAGCTCAATTTCTTGTATTACTTACATGCATGTCTCAAATTAATCCAAATTCATCACCAACACATCAAATTCAACATGCAAAGCTTACACTTTCATGATCTATTCTTGCATGTGAGAAATACACATTATTCACAACTCATTTGGTGAAGAAATGGTCATACACATGGATTTCAATCAAACTTCAACATAGATTACACAAATTAGGCTCAACATGGAAATCCATAGCAACTCTCTACATGCATGTGTTCTATGACTTCAAATTCAACAAAAATCAACTCAATTTCCTTATAATCAAACTAATTCATGTTCTTGGCCATTAATCAAACTTGAATTTACAAATTCCAAACAAAATCCATGAGATACTCACCTAGGAGCCTTGATTCTCACAATCTATAACAAATTTTTGGGAAATCTTCAAGGTTTCCAAGCTTTGAGCCAAAATTGCACAATTTCTCTCTCTTTCTCTCACTATGGCCGGCCCTCTCTCTCTCACAATTGTATATCTTAGATTTTTGAGTTCCAAAAGAGTTAAAGGAGAGTGTAGTGCCTTCATACAACAAGCCCCACTAACATTTATTTAATAATAATAAATAATTGGGCACTAATTCATCAGTTTAATCAATTTAATCTGGTCCGAATCAATTTTTCAATTAAACTTCACCGTAGGTTCTAAAAATTATGCCAATCACAATGACGCAATCAATTTCGGGTTCTATGGCCGATAAGGCCTTCAATTTAATTTCCAAAGCAGATAATTAAACAGATATTCCTACGGTGAACAGATAGAAATTCAAAACCATATATTTTCATATAATGGCACACAAAATCATATTAGACACATAATCATACTCATGTTAAGGACCAATTAACAAATTACGGAACAAGGGTATCACAATAGTCCTAATAAATTTAAATTTTATATTTAAATTATATCATAGTTTATCAGTTCGTGACTGGGATGAATTAATTTAGGAGTTCTAATATTGGATTAAATACTAAAAAGTAGCCAAGAAAATTTAGCTCAAGTCGATTTTTTTTGCCAATAATTATTGATTTAAGCATAATCCTTAAAGAATCATCTAGTTCATGTCCAATCTATGAATTAGTAGGCCTATCTATTTATTTAATTTTTAATTAGTAAATATATTTTTTTTAAATTTATAACAAAAATAGGAAATATGTACATATTTGTTTGGTATATTTATTAAATATTTCAAAATTAATTAAGAAATTATGTACTTATTCTTAAAATGATAAATTACATTGGTAATCCTTATATTTTAACTCTTGTGTTATTTTTGTCCTTACAATTTTAATTTGCTCAATTTTGACCCTAAATTTATAATTTTGTCTTAATTTGGTCCAATTGTTATAATTGCTATTGGTTTTTTTTATTTATTGAAAATGCACACATGAGTAGCATTTGTTATACTTTTATAGACAAAATTATAAACTTGCTCAACTCAATAAGTTAATCTCAATCAACTCAATAACTATTTTCTTTCAAAAATCTTAACCGGCATTATCAATTGGACTAAATTAATACAAAATCTAAAATTAGAGGTAAAAATCAAATTAATTGTAATTACAAAGACCAAATTGAGACAAGAGACAAAATGCGGGAGCCATCGATATAATTTACCCTTCTTAAAATATGTCTAATATTGATTTTATCAATATTAAGATATATTTATATCTGAAAAACTATTTAAAATCATATCAAACTAGAACCTGAATAAAAAAGTAATGGCTTATTAAAAATATTTAATAATTATAAATTCAAATTTGATCAATTTTTCATCTAAATTTTTTCATAGAATTAGGTTGTTTGATAATTTAATTTATAGTTCCAATTTTTCCTTATATTTTTTTTAAAATATTTTATAATTATATATAATTATAATTTCTTTTAAAATTTCTTTTTCAATCTCAAATTAGTTATAACTTGAATTTGGTTGAAATTTATTTTTGACTTCTCATCTACAAAAACTAACAAGAAACATAAATTAATTTTTTCAACATTGTAAATAGGTAAATAAAGAAATATATTATCAATAATAATAATAACAAAATATATTTTTATTTATCATGTGTAATGCCCCAAAATAATCTAACATAAATTAGGTATATCAACCAACCTCCATTAAAAAATAATAGCAATTCTCCAACCTTTACATCATTAATCAATAAGGTTTGTACAAAAAGTCTCACATGCAAATTATACATTCAATGATATAAAATACATGAATTTATAGCATGTAGAACATCAAATCCCAAAAAAATAAATAAATTGCCCTTGAGGGCTTACATATTCCAATGCTTAAGCCCAATTACACAAAAATAGTTTCACGAACCCGTACATTTATAGCCCTTGGCTAGCAAAATGAATCACAACAAAATAAGAGTCATTTACTCTCCACAAAATATGTCCACGCCCTCAACTTGGTGGGATCACCACATCTTTTCCTGCACCAAAATCCCATAAGGATGAGCATAAAGTCCAGTAGAGAATCCTTAACAAAGTATATACATTTGTGCAAGATTCCCAATATGAAATACAAATGTCATGCAATGCCAATTAAAAGAGGATTTCATTTACATATTTTTTTTTTTAAAAACACCATGTTCAACGATAGTTTGAAATCTCAACAATTCAGAAATTTACGATTTTATTCAATGGGGTGGTAAATACGACTCAGGTAATCCCTAGGTTGGTGTCTGCAAGTGGCATGACTAGCACTACCAAAACCCCACTTTACCGGTTACTAATCGGAAGGGAAGTGGTACCTCCTCCACGCTGTAGACCGCCCGAACTCCCTCCGCATGCGAGAGCACGAATTGGGTTCTTAGCTACTACAGTTCGGACTCCTGTCGCGATTCTGAATCTAATCTCACAAAGTGTAATGTAAGACTGATAAATCACCAAAAAGTCCAAATCTAGCAATTGGTTTTGAAAAATCAATTTTGAATCAAAAAGCGCTAAACATGAACTGCTTTGCCAGATTTCAGAGTCGCCACCTAAATATTTTGTTTTGGGAAATTTAGGAAACTCTGACTCGTGCCTAAGGCCACGTGTCCGTCATCACCAAAGTTGCCTTGGCTCGGGAACTTGGGTACAAGAGGGGAAGGTCCTGAAATGAGTACCCTTGCTCGCCCGATCAAAGATCAGCCTCTACTAAACATGATATGTTGTTTTTGAAAACACATTTGTTCTTGTTTGATTATTAGCTAACTTACTATGTGATGCGCACAACACACAAATATAGACTAAATCTCTCGATTTGGAACAAAACATTTCATGTTTGTTTTTCGAAAATGATTTGAAGATGCTACTCGCAAGTAGGCTAAAACGCGGATTTGCCACCAAACAAGGTGGGCTTAAAACATGTGATTTGCCACTCCAAGTGGGCTTAAAACTCACATTTTGATGAATCGTTCCAATTCAAGTAATGAAGCCTTCATCCACAAGCATTCATGCAGTTAAGCATTTAAGCACATAGCCTCATGGTAAGCATGCTAACATGGCAACACTCACACTCATGCAAGGATGCTAAAGCGTAAACACTTACAGTGTACTCCAAGCCAAAAAAAAAAAACTAGTTAAAAATCAATGCATGATCCTAGTTATGTTAGATGCCTAATGCCACGCATGCAAAAATGCAACTAAATAGGCTTGGGTATCTAAGATGGCATATAAATGCAACACTTGATAACATGCTTTGAAACACGTATTCAAGTAGGTATTGAAATACGATACAGTTTGAATGATGCGCCGAACCCGGTGCATGCAAGACAAATGAATTATGCACGCATGCAAGCATAAGGTATGCTAATCGAAATATGCCCTAATCTAACCATTGAAAGCAGGTAAATAAAAGGGAGAAAGACGTGGAGTTGGAAGACATTCACACACGTACACACACTTATTACAACATTTGCCCTCCTGACGGAGGGTCCGAATGAAAGAAAGCTAACTAGCTACGCTAATTAAGCTAACTATTACAAACCAACTAATTAACTAACTATTCTAACTAATTAATTACAACACAATTGAATAATTAGCTAATCTAAACTAATTAGTTACAAACTGAATTAATTAATTAAACACTTAACTAATTAATTACAAAAATGACTAAGCTAACTAGCTAATTAGCTAAGCAATTTAAATGAATGGCCTCAGGAAGCGAGAAATGCATGCATGCTTTGTTGCTCCGCTTCCTCCCAAAAGTCCGTTACTTTGCCACCGGTTGCCTCTGTTTGCATTCACCTTGAGTCCTGAACACCGAACCAATCTCCAAGCTGTTTCTGCTCCAGAACCAGAACAACTTCTGACCACCTCTGAACTTGAGAACTGTCGGCCACTTAAAGAGGCTGTAGGCCACTTCCTCTGGCCGTTGGCCCGCGTGGGTCTCGTCTCCTGACGGCGGGGGTCGGCCACTTGCTTCTGCATTCTCCAAATTTTACTACAAATAGGGAACAACAGAGGCAAAGCAAGGTTTTTGTTGGATATGTGTGTACAACCACCCTCCTTATCATTTCTCAAGCTCAAAAGAGTGTGGTACTCGACTCTCAGGCCACTAACCGAGCATCGCAATGCACGATGGCCAAGAAGCCAAGTTTGTACAAGTTAATGAATGCACAAGTAAGACTCGATGAACGTCCACCCTATCATGCACGATCAAGGGTGTCAGTGACTAAGGAATGAGGCACGTTTCATCACTTCAAGTATGAAACGTCTCTCATTTCTTGTGTTTGGATTAACGTCTGATCCAAACACATGCAATGCAACACAAACATGTTATTTTGGTATGTTTCACTTGGTCCAATTTTGTTTACACATTTTAAGCTTACCAATTAATCCTTTAATTGATTTGGTCCAATGATGAGAAGTCCTCTAAGAGGAAAGATGGCTCAAGCCACAAGCATCTTGAGCATGAAAGAAGCATCATGCCATTGGTTAGTAGAAACCCTCAAGAGAAGGCTAAAACCATTAGGCATGAACTCCTCCATTTCGTGCTCAAACTAACAAAGGGCTTAAGACCACTTTCGAAAGTGATGAAACAAATGAAAGATGGAATGCAATGGCACATATTCCAGCACTGAAATAGGATGCTAAATGACATCAAAGCATGAAAAGGATGCATGCAAGACATGCTAGGAGTCGAAAGCATTGAAGCCAGCAAAAAACATAACACTAGAACCATGCAACACCATGCTCAAAGGACTAATCCAGCCCCAAAAAGACCTCATGCATGCCAAAATAGTGGTTAAAATGGGCTGAAATGATAGCATGAAAGGCAAGAAAACGCATGCTCAAATGATGGCTCGCAAGCGAGGCACAAAGCCTAACTCTCAAGAGCACTTAAAGAGTGATTCAAGTGGAAGCATGGTAAAGATATAAGCTCTAAAATTACATACCAAATGATGCCATATCACATAAACATCACAAATAAGGCATGCTAGGGGTCTCAAAACACAAGACTAGTGAAGCCAACTATGCCATAGCTATACAAAGCAAGCCCCAAGAGGCCAAGACCACTCAAAACAGTCCTAAAGCATGTCAAAACAAAGCCTAAGACATGCTGGAGTGTAGCCAAAATAAGCTAGAATGATAAGCCAAATCACCAAGTACACTAGGCTAATGAACATGATTGCACTACAAATACAAAAACCAAACAAAAGGTGGCCTAACCAACCAAAATTAGAGTTAAAACATGTTAAATAATGGCCAAAAACATGCTGGAGTGGAGCCAATACATGCTAGAATTATAGACTAAGACATGAAGCATGTTAGACTAGCAAGTAAAATTACACTACAGGTGTATAAAGCATGCAAGAGGTGACCAAACCAACCAAAAATGGAGTTATAACATAATAAAATAAGGCCAAAAACATGTTAAGATGGAGCCCCAAAAGGGTAGGAAAACATGCCAAAGAGTGAGGCCATCAACACATGCAAACAAGGTACAAATGGGGGGGACCACCCCCACCTATTTTGGGTCCCAAAACCCACTTTCTACCATTGAAATTCCTCTAGAATTTAGTGGTTAAAAGGCCAAGAAAAGGTGATCTCAAAGGCTTTTAAACATAGCTCAAAGCAAAGCAAAATAAGCCACAAAAGAGGGTAGACCACCCCTAACTCAAACAAGACCTCAAACAACCATTTTAAACACTTAAAAACAAAGGTTTTTGTAGTTGAAATCTAGGCCTAAAACAGCATGCAAAGGTGGCCAAACACTTGATCAAAATAAAGCTTAAAGAGGGAAGACACTCACCCTTAAAGCACAACTTTAAAATAAGCAACTTCTGAGCCAAAATCAGTCTTTAAGAGCTCAAATGAGACCTCCAAGCACCTTAGCTTCAAGGTAGAGGTGTTTGATCAAGAGTCCCTTTGTAAATGCACCAAGAATTCCCACTTTCAAGCACAAAAATATATATATATATATAGAGAGAGAGAGAGAGAGAGTAGATTTTTTTACTCTAAAAAATATGAACCCTCTAGAAGGGGGAGGCACCTCCCCTTTTATAGAAATGCAAGCAAGAGCTTGCTTGACAAGCTAGAAGCTTGTTACTATCCCTCCATACACGTGTATGAAGAATGCATTCTGTGCCCAACAGCTGGCACAGTTGGTACCAAAAATATCTGCAAAAATAGAAAAATAGCCGTCGGCCACTCCAAGTGGCCTACAAGAGGGAAAAGTGGCCTACAACTGCCAAAAGTGGCCGACAGGTCCTCCCCTCCCTCCAGGCAAGGGGTAACAAGGAATGGTCCAAAAATAAACCAAGAAGAAGAGAGTCAAGAGGTCCCGAGACAAGGCATTCAGCCAAAAGCTTCGGAAACTCATAACGAGCACAAACATGCGCAATCACCGAGTGCACAAACGATGACATCAAAGTCTTGAGGTCGGTCAAAAATGAGGTGTCTACACACGCGTGTTTTCGGTCTTTCACCTCGGACACTCAGGCCAACTTAATCAATTTCATCTACACCTCCTATCCGGACTTACCAACGTATTTTCCTGAAAACATTTTAATAAATTCATTTCGCAACATTTCTTTCTCAATGCGAATGTTTTCAAATCCCAACTCAAAACTTATAACAATGCAATATTAGAAATGCCAATACAATATATGCCAAAGCTAAATAATAACCTTGTAATAATCAATTGAATGAACATGCAATACAATAATCGTCATCACCATATAACATTTCCCCATCATCAAATTTCTCAACGATGATTTATCATAATCAAACTTTTCACTCCTCTTACAACATTGTCAAGCATGATATCCATAATTTCATTTAAATTCATCAACAAATGAATACTTTCACATTTTGTATTAAACCAACAATTTGTTACTCCATAACTTTACCTACAATTTCAACTACAAATTTCCATTTCCATTTTTCACACACTCCATGAAAATTTTTCATTTCTACAATGGCAAAATATATTTTCCACTTCCATTTTTCACACACTCCATGAAAATTTATCATTTCTACAATGGCAAAAGATATTTTCCATTTTCATTCTTCCATTGTGACATAACAACAAATTGATCAATTTTATAACCCTCAACCCATTTCAAAAAAAATCCATAAATTTGGGTCTTTAGCTAAGGTTAGGTATCTCTTCACCCTTTTTAAAAGGGCACACACACCAAACATTTTTCTCACACAATGAAAGTGAAACCCGCAAGGATTAACTTAGAAAGATTTGAGATTTTGAAACCCACTTTTGAAAATCTCTACATTCTTGAGCCAAAAATCAAAACCTACATAATAACTTCAAGAAAACCCCAAAATCAACATCAACCTTGCAAAACATGTATATATGACTCAAAGAAGTCTCTACCTCAAGTTCTTGGAGAGAAAATAGATAAGACCCCCCTAAAATCAACGGTGACAAATCCCGATCTTCATTGCATACAATGTAGCTCTAGAGGAGCTCTTCAACTTTGATGAAGAAGCTTGGGTTAGAAATACAATAGATCCAAAAAGATCAAGAGTTATACGTGTTTTGGTGTAGGAAATGTAGAGAGATGGAGGAGAAAGGGTTTTTAAAGAGAGAGAGAGAGATGTATATAATGATATACACTCAGCCCAAGAAAAGAAAAAGAAGCAGATTTTCGGACTGCACAGTGGCCCGCACGTGTGGCGCCCTCTCCCACACGTGCAGAACGTCTCCCCGCACGTGCGGCCTTCACCCTCGCACATACGGTGGTCCCTCTTCGCACCTCACTCCGCACCTTCCTCTTCACATACCTTTTATGCAGAATGCAACCCAAAAAACTCCTCTCTCACCGCATGTACGCCCTCTTATCTCACACGTGTGGCCTTCTCCCGCACGTGTGGTCCTGGTCCTCAAACACAGAATTTTCTTTTCACAACACTAGACACTCCAGACCGACCTCGCACCCTTCGAAACGAGTGAAATTCAACCCTGGAATTAACAAGAGCAAAAATTTTGAGAAGAACTCCCGATTGCAACAAACCCAAAGTTAAACAAGGAAAACAAAACGAGTAGCGCACCCAGTCATCACATCATGTGACGTCTCACCACTGCATTGATAATAGACATTAATAATAAAATTCATTACGATAGTACAACAATAATATATCAAATGATAAATAACATGTGATCACAATAATTTTTGATAGTTATACAAAAGTACCCAAAATTATATATAAAAGACAATATATGATCCATATTCAATTTTTATATGGTAAAATTCACACTTAATCTCAACCACACATTAGTTTTCTAAATCAATTTATCACCCAAACTATCTATTATTCTTTTAATATTCACCTTTTCAAAACACATCCAAACAATACTATGGCCGAGCTCATCATCACCATTGTTGTTACTATGCACCACCTTCCCTAACTATTATGCAATTTCGGTCTAATTTTTTTATCTTTGTAAATATAAAAAAACAATATTGTGGAAACAAAAAGGTATCATTAGAGTTTTAAAAAGTTAAAAATGAAAAATAAAAAAATGCGTGATTTTAGGTTTTCTTATTCCATATATAGGTGTTAAAATTTTTTTTAAATCCATAAATTATGGAATAATGTTCATTATTTAAAAAATTATTTATTGATGGGCAAGTCAATTAAATGTTTTTAATTTTTTACAAATAAAAAATTTGAAAAATTTTGTTTAATAAATTTAAAAAATGGCCAAATCATAAAGAACAATATAAGACGTCTTATTCGATAAAATACAAATAAAAAACTCATAACTATATTATCAATTCACATATATCAAAAGAAATAATAACAACAATATAAAATATACACAAACATCCACCAAAAAAAAATTCAAATCAACTCTCAAAACAAAGATAGTTAACAGATATATATTTATCAATTTAGTTGGAAAAAAATACATTGGAAAAACAAAGTCATATAGAGAAAAAAAAAATACTCACACGAAAATATAAATTTACAAAAAAAAAAAAAAAACACAAACAAACAAACTTGAAATAAGTTTAGACCATTGGCAAAGTGAGAGAATAATAATTGCATCATTACATTTGGAAAGGAGTTGGCTGGACTAGAAAAAAGATTAAATATTGAGTATTTTAAAGAGATAATTGTATTGAATTTTTAATTTGATTGGGTTTTTAAAATTTTAGATTTATATTATTTTTCGGAAAAAGGTAAGAGTGGGATGAAGGTGGCTTACCATATTATTTTGAATTTTGAAATTCAAAATCATAGATAATTAGTGTCTTTATTTTTTTTATTTGAATTGTTTTGATCAATATTATTTTTGGAAAGAGTGATGGTGACTTATTATATTGTTTTGAATTTTAAAATTCAAAATTGTAGATAATTAGAATTTTTTTGTTTTTGGATTTTTGACTTAAGGAATTAACCAATTATAGCTTGACTTTTCGTGCTCCTTTCGGAAGACGATAAGCCCTACAGTTCGGACTCCTGCGGTTCTGAATCTGATCTCACAAGTGCAATGTGAAATAGATAAACACCAAAGAGTCCAAATTCGGCAAATCTTTTGAAAAATCGATTTTGAATGAAAACATAAAAAATGAACTGCTTTGCCAGATACAGAGTCACCACCTAAATATTTTTGAGAAATTTAGGAAACCCATAACTCATGCCAAAGGCCACGTGTCCGTCATCACCAAGATTGTCTCAGCTTAGGAACTTAGGTACAAAAGGGAAAGGTTATGAATTTAGCACCCCGCTCGCCCGATCAAAGATCAGCCTCTACTAATTATGATGTGATTTTTATTTACATTATATGTTTTTTGTTCCGATATATTAAGCTAACTTATTATGTGATGCCCACGCAAGTATAGACTATTTTGTCAAAAATGGAACATTTGATTTCATGTTTGTTTTTTAAAAGAGTTTGTGAATATGCCACTTGAAAAAGTGGGCTCAAATATACGTTAATCAAATTATCACAATTCAAGCAACTAGCCTTCATCCACAGATATTCAAACAGTTTATCACTTAAGCACTTAGCCTCATGGTGAACATACTTTGACATGGTAATAATCACACTCATGCAATATGCTAAAACAAATAAAAGCTCACCTAGTACTCCAAGCCAAAAAAAACATGACAGAGTTAGAATAATGCATGATCCTAACTATGTAATATGACTAAGGCAACGCATACAATATGCAATTACTTGGCTCGGCTACAAATATGGCATATGAATCAATTTGATAGCATGCGGTCTAAGCACGTATTCAAAGAAGTATTAACTAACAATGCAAGTTAGAATGATGAGCCGAACTCAATGCATGGAAGACAATGGATGCAAAGCATGAGAGATGCTAAACTAAACATGACGCCCTAAACTAACCATCATAAGTAGGTAAATAAAATAGAGAAAGACGTGGGGTTGGAAGACATACACATTATTACAACTGTGCCCTTGCGAAGGGGGGTCCGAATAAAGTAACTAACTATTACAAAACGAATTAACTAATTATTACAAACCGAATAAACTAACTATGCTAGCTAGTTATTACAAAACAAACTAATTAATTAACTATTCTATGGAACTAACTAATTAATTACACTAATTAATTAATTATAAATTAGAATTATCTAATTAATTACAACATGAATACAACATGAAAGAAGTAACTAAGCTAACTAATCAACCCCGGGAAGCGAAGAATGCTCATGCATGCACGGATTTCCACTCGAAAAACCCACTGTTCTGCTGCCAGAATGCCTCTGTTGCACAATTAAAACATTTTTTCACCTTAGCCTTTGCTCTGTTCTGTTCCGAAAAATTGCTGCTCAATTTGAAAAAAGTGGCCAGCAGGCCAGAAGTAGCAGCCGGTCGGCCACAAAAAGTAGCCTACCGTCCAAAAGAAATGGTATGCCGGCCAGAAAAAGTGGCATGCTGGCTACTAGAGCCTGATTCCTTCTACTGCAACAAAAAACATACAAATCACAAACGGAGCATTCTCAAGGTATGTTTGTCCACCCTACCTCTCCTTATCATCAAACAACTCAAAGAAATGGCAAGTTCAATTCGCAAGCCATCAATCGATGCAATTTCATTGCATGATGACCTATGAACCAAGGTGTATAATTTCAATAAATGCATAATAAAAGACTCTTAAACCTCCTCCTTATCATGGATTGATCAAGGAAAGTAGTTGACTTTGGAAACTTGAACCATTTTATCACTAGCAAGTATGAAATGACTCAAGTTCCCACATGTTCAATTAATGTCCAATTGAACACCAAATTACATTATTATCTTGCATCATTTTAGTTCCAATTTTATTAATTCATTTAAATTACCATCCATTCCTTGATTCATTAAGTTCAATAATGAGCTTTAAGTCCTTTAAGGAAAAGAAGCATCAAACAAAGAGTTGTTTTGGGCATTAAAAAGACACCATGCCATTGGTAATGAAACCCCAAGGGGATTAAACCATTAGGCACAATACCTCAATTTCAAGCTTAAACAAGTAATTGGTTTGAAACAACTTTCAAAATAAAGAAAAAGCCAAGAAAGATGCAGGTTGCAGGGGTGATTAAAGATGAACACAAGTATGGAAAGTAAGAAATAAACACTATCAACTCAAATAGATTGGTGGCTAAGGCCTAAACCTCCAAACCTATGAAGACCATTACACTACAAGTATACTGTACAAAGCATAAATGAAGTAAACACGTAAAAGAATTCCTAAATTAGCTCAAAACAGTGCTGGAATTAAAGTAAAAATCGCTAAAAGAGTAAGCTAAAAACATAAAGCAATTAAGCTAGTAAACAAGTACAAGGAGGGGAGGCTACCCCCTCCACTTTTGGGACTTCAAAACATGATTTTTTGCCTCTGGAAAACTCTGAAAACCAGTGGTAAAAAGCTTTAAAAAAAAAGTTGATAACAAAGTGGGAAACACAAGGGTAAAAGCCTATGAAACAAGGCTTAAAGAAGGGTGATCCACCCCTCTACCTTTAATGGCTTTAAACCATAAGTTTCAGCCCAAAAATACAGTTCCAAAACAGTCCAAAAATAGTAAGAAAAGATGAAGAAAAAGTAGTGTAGAAAAGGCCAAGGTTATACCTCTTAAAGAGGAATAACACTTTGTTTCACAAACCACAAATCTTTCACTCTCGAAGATTGAAATTTGGACTCAAGAATCTCTATAAGAAGAGCTCCAATATTGGTTTAGGAAGTGTTTAGGTAAGGTGTGTGTGTTACAAAATACAGATAGAGAGAGAATTTCAAGTTTTAGGATTTTTGGAATTTTTTGTCACCCTAATTTCCTTCTCCAAATTTTTCTAACCCTAAAACCAAGAGGGAAGGTCCCCTATATATAGAAAACATGAGCCTCAATCGAAAATATCTATATACAAACAGTTGGTGTAGTGTGGAAACAGCTGGCAGAAAATATCTATAAAAATTTGCTTTTTGACACAAGCAGTAAGCAGGCCACTTCTTCTAGCCGGCAGGCCACTATTGGGGGACACTCAGTTGGCCAAAACACTCAAAATGGCCAAATTTTGCAAAACTGGGCGGCAAGCCACTAAAGTGGCCGACCACAAAAATTTTCTTTCAAGATTGATTTCAAAAGGGTATATCTCCTTCATCCAAACTTGGTTTTAGGTTATTCTTGAGTCTAAATTGAAGCCTCAGAAGTATAGTTTCCAATGGAGGCGGCCTCACATCCAAATTCTAGGTGTGCAAAGAAATATGCCTATTTTAGTGAAGGTTGCTCATTTCTGTCCTAATAAATTGATGCCCAACATCTCCCTCAACTAGGTTTCTTCCCTCCCCTCCTATTTCTTTCAACTCCAAACCTTTAAATAAGATGTTTTAAAGATTTTTTCAAAGAGTTTACCTCCCATTCATTTATTTCCACTTTGTCCTTACTCGGTTTACCGAAAAGTGCAGTATTTAACGAAATGCAAGCCTCGGAACATCGTAGAAATATTTTCAAAAATATTTTGAAAGAGAGGGTTTTGAGGTCTAAAATAGTTTTGGTCAATATAGTTTTGGTCCAAAATAGGGTATAAGGTTGGGATTTAGAAACTCTTCTTGCTGAAGAAATCGAACATTTGTACAGCATAGCTTTCATCATCGAGTGATCAACCTGAGGCGCCCAAGTCTTAAGGGTGGTCAAAAATAGGGTGTCTACACTAATAGATTTTTTTTTTATTTCTTTAAAAATTAACAAAATTAGTTTGGGAGTTTGGAACTTCCACAATCATTGTTCTTAAAAAAAACCATTTTTCCTTATATATATATGTATATATAGATTATATTATATAAGAAAATTGGGATTTCTAACTCACAAGCCTTGTGAGAGCTCCAATATATCAATCTTAATTTTCTAATTTTTTGATTTTAAAAAAAAAAAAAAAAAAAAAAAAAAAAAAAAAAAAAAAACCCTCAACACTTAATTGACTTCTCCCATGCACATCATTTTCAACTTCTCTCATACCTATTTAATTATTTTGGAAATAATACCTTTTTAATTTTATACAAATATGAGAAGAGAATTAATCAAATTATACATTCCAACTAACCACATACTCAAACTTTCACTATTTTAAGATGCTATTTCACTATAATTTCAATTAAGAGAATCTTCAACCCTTATATTTTTTTTATCGAATTAAAATGCTGGAAATTATTGTTTTTTTCCCATCAAAATTGATGAAAAGAAAAAAAAAATTGAGATAAGAATGAAAGTTCTTTTAAAAATTGATAAAAATTTAATGAAAAAGTTAAAATAAATTTAAAATCAAATTAGATTAAACAAAATTAAAAGAAAATGATGAAAGATTGAAAATTTCTAAAACCTTCTTATTCTTAAAGACTAGAAATCCGTGTGCGTATTATATTTATATTATATTTTTAGTTATGAAATTAAAAACAAAAGAAATGTAACTTAAATTATTGGATTAATAACAGAAACATCCTATCAATTATTGTTAAATATCACTTCACTTCACATTTAATAACAATATTGTATATTTGTCTTAATTATAACTTTTGAATTTATATATTTTCATAACAAGAAGAGGTATATCATAACTCATGTAACCTTATCTAATTAGGTTTAACTTTTTTGTTATTATTATTATTATTATTATTACAAATTATAAAAATTGCACTAAATAGGTTTATATACATATATATATATTAATATTTTTAAACTAATAATTTAAAAAGCTATAAACATAAAAATTAACTTATAAATTTCATGTATACCACCAGACAAAATATTAAATTATTTCAACATATTTATAATAATTTTTTTTTTAATTTATAAAGTCTCATGCATAGCACGGATTATCACTAGTATAATATATAGATAGATAGATAGATTTAATAAGAATTTATATTTGTTTTAGATTTTTTTTAATATACAAATTATTTTTTTTAGATTTTTTATAAAAATAATTTAACAATCCCATCACAAACCATAGTGTATGAAAGAAGTTGAAAATGGTGTAATAGTAGGTATGGGAGAAGTCAATTTTTTTAATATACAAATTATTTTTTTTAGATTTTTTATAAAAATAATTTAATAATTTTATCACTAACGATAGTGTATAGGAGAAGATGAAAAGGTGTAGCAATAAGTATGAAAGAAATCAAAAAGGCTTGTAGGTTGAAAGAAGTCAATAAATGTTGAATTTTTTTTTTTAAATCAAAAAATTAGAAAATTAAGATTGGAATATTAGAGCACCCACAAGGTTTATGAGTTAAAAACTCCATTTTCCTTATATAATAGATAGATAGATAGATAGATTTAACAAGAATTTATATATTGTTTTAGATATATAAAAGTAATTTAATAATCTCATCACTAACTATAGTGTATGGGAGAAATTGAAAAAAGTGTAACAATAGGTATGGGAAAAGTCAAATCGGCTTGTGAGTTAAGAGAAGTTAATAAATGTTAAGATTTTTTTTTTTTAAATCAAAAAAATTAGAAAACTAAGATTGGGATATTGGAGCTTCCACAAGGCTTATGGGTTAGAAACCCTCTTTTCCTTATATAATACTAGCCTATCACCCGTGCTATGCACGGGATAATTATAGATATTTATATTTACTTTAAATTTTTTTAATATATAAATTATGTTTTTTAAGATTTTTTTATAAAAATAATTTAATAATCTTATCACTAACCATAGTGTATAGAAGAAATTAAAAGGCTACTGCAGTAACTATGCACAGGCTGTATCTATAATTATTTGTATGAGGAGATTTTAAATGCTAATGAGAGATTTTGACCAAATCAATAAATGCAGGCATGTGGATTGGAAAAAGTTAACAAATGCTGATCAGGCGATTTTGACCAAATCAATAAATGCTGAGGTTTTTTTTTTTTTTTAATAAAAAATTTTAAAAATTAAGATTGAGATATTGGAGCTCCCATAAGGCTTAGGGTTTAGAAACCCTATTATCCTTAATATATTTACAATTATCTATATATGTGAATTGTGATTTTTAAATGTCTTTTTTTTTTTTTTTAATGTCTTCTTTTTTTCCTTTTTTATATTATATTAAAATTTAATATTTTGATAATAATCATATGTGTTGGACTTTTCAAGAAATTAAATGTCTTCTTTTTTTTATTATATTATATTAAAGTTTAATATTTTGATAATAATCATATGTGTTTGATTTTTCAAGAAATTTTTTTTTATACTTGTTCTTAATGCATTAAAGTGTTATTATAAGGGATAATAATCATATGTGTTGGGACTTTTTCAAGGAATTCATATGTGTTGGATTTCAAAGAATTTTTTTTATGCTTGTTCTTAATACATTAAAGTGTTATTATGAGGGTAAGACTTGGGGGTTAGGAGAAGTTAATAAAGGCTAAGGTTTTTTTTTTTTTTTAATCAAAAAATCAAGAAATTTAGATTGGGAGATTGGAGCTCCCACAAGGCTTGGGGTTAAAAACCCCATTTTGCTTAATATATAGTATAGACTAGCATATCACCCATGCTATGCACGGATTGTGTTTACAATTAACTATATATGTGAATTGTGATTTTTAAATGTCTTTTTTTTTTTAATTGTCTTCTTTTTTTCCTTTTTTATATTATATTAAAGTTTAATATTTTGATAATAATCATATGTGTTAAATTTTTCAAGGAATTAAATGTCTTTTTTTTATTATTATATTAAAGTTTAATATTTTGATTATAATCATATGTATTGGACCTTTCAAGAAAAAAAAATTTTATGCTTGTTCTTAATGCATTAAAGTGTTATTATGAGGGATGATAATCATATGTGTTGGGACTTTTCAAGGAATTCATATGTGTTGGATTTCAAAGAAATTTTTTTATACTTGTTCTTAATGCATTAAAGTGTTATTATGAGGGTAAGAGTTGGGGGTTGAGAGAAGTTAATAAATGCTAAGATTTTTTTTTTTTTTAAATCAAAAAATCAGGAAATTTATATTGGGAGATTGGAGCTCCCACAAGGCTGTGATTTTTAAATGTCTTTTTTTTTTTTTTTAATTGTCTTCTTTTTTTCCTTTTTTATATTATATTAAAGTTTAATATTTTGATAATAATCATATATATTAAATTTTTCAAGGAATTAAATGTCTTTTTTTTATTATTATATTAAAATTTAATATTTTGATTATAATCATATGTATTGGACCTTTCAAGAAAATTTTTTTTTATGCTTGTTCTTAATGCATTAAAGTGTTATTATGAGGGATAATAATCATATGTGTTGGGACTTTTCAAGGAATTCATATGTGTAGGATTTCAAAGAATTTTTTTTATACTTGTTCTTAATGCATTAAAGTGTTATTATGAGGGTAAGACTTGGGGGTTGAGAGAAGTTAATAAATGCTAAGGTTTTTTTTTTTTTAAATCAAAAAATCAGGAAATTTAGATTGGGAGATTGGAGCTCCCACAAGGCTTGGGGTTAAAACCCCATTTTGCTTAATATATAGTATTGATAGATAGCCTATCATCCGTGCTATGCACGGGATAATTATAGACATTTATATATTTTTTAATTTTTTTTAATATATAAATTATGTTTTTTAAGATTTTTTATAAAATTAATTTAACAATCTTATCACTAATCATAGTATATAGGAGAAATTAAAAATGCTACTGCAGTTACTATGCACGGGCTATATCTATAATTATTTGTATGGGGGGATTTTAAATGTTGATCAGGAATTTTGACCAAATCAATAAATGCAGGTATGTGGAAAGACATGTGGATTGAAAAAAGTTAATAAATGCTGATCAGAGATTTTGACCAAATCAATAAATGTTGAGTTTTTTTTTTTTAATAAAAAATTTAGAAAATTCAGATTGAGATATTGAAACTCCCACAGGCCCTGGGGGTTAAAAACCCATTTTTACTTAATATATAGTATAGATGTAATATATATGATTTAAAAAAAAATCTTGGTAGCGTTTGGTAGAGTTTTTAAATTATTATTTAAGAATAGAGTTGTATTTTGAGTTTACGAGTTTTGGAATTATGATTTGAAAAAAGAAAATTTGTTTGGTTATGTGTTTTGAATGGAGTTTTAAATTGAATTTTAAATTGAGTTTTGAATTTTTGATGTGACATATAAAATGAAAAAAATTGCTTGGTTATTAGTTTTGAAAAGAGTTTTTAAAACTTAAACCAAACACATATCTCAAAACTCTATCAAAAATTTTATTCAAAACTCATAACCAAACTCTTTTTAAAATTCAATTCAAAAAAATAATGTCATTTTGGTCTAAAAAAATAATTTATATATTTAAAAAATATCAAAAACAAATATAATTTTTTTTCTCCAAATAATAGGTGGCGATTGGCAATTGCAAAAAAAAAAACAAAGTATTTTTCCGGTTACCCGGCCGGACATCCGGGACGATGTCCGAGCAGACGACCAGGTAAACCAAAAATTCAAAAACTGTCTTGCTTACCAAATATGTTTTCAAAATGTGTTTTGAAATTGATTTAGAATGATGATTTGAAAATCTCTACCAAACATAACATTCAAATATGAAGGTGGAAAATTAATTAGAATTGCACACCAAACACAACCCTTCTTTTTCTTGAAGCAACGGTCGTAGGTATTGTCTCTATGCAATACATGCATTTAGGAGGGAAAAAAATTTCTCATCTTTTTTTTTTTTTTTTTTTATCGGCAAAAAAGAAACTTTATTGATGAAAAAGCATACCAAGTATGAAAACGTACATCAATAAAAAGGAGGGTGCAAAAAGTATCACAGTGAAATATTCAGATCCCAACTAAGTTGGCACCTAGATGCACACCAAATCATCTGCTAGCACAACTCTGAGCTCGAAGTTGGTGAGAAACCAACATGCAGAGCAAAAATGAATCGTATGTGAATGAATCGTTTGTGAATGATTAATGAAATTGTTTACGTATAAGAAACACAAAAATAAATAAATAATTACTTAATTAAATAAACTATTGAACAAAATCACAGATAATAAATTAATTACTAGCAGGATTCTAGTGATTACTTTAAGTAATGGATAAGATAAGATAAAATGGTATGGTACATCATATTCTCTCAAACTCTATAATGATTGGATTTTTGTGTACTTTTAGGCCTTGTTTGGGAACCTCCATTTTAGTCAAAAAGTCAAAAAGTTACTAAATTAACCAAAAAGCCAACAACCTATACCAAAAAGTCAAAGATTCTCTTTTCTCTCTACTTTTTGCACATCTTTTCATAAAAAATCAAAAAGTCATCCCAAACATACTAGTTTTTTTTAGCTCATATTTTAGATAAATAGCCAAAAAATTACTAAATTAACATATTCCCAAACGAGGCCTTAATTATCATTTTGTCTTTTAAATAAATATAAAGTCCTTGTTAGAATCAATAATTTCAAAAAAAGGTAATAATTGGCATTAGTTGTCTCCATCAATAATACAACTTAGTGTAACAACAAGAAAAGAAAAATAATTTTAATTTTCTTTTTCACCTCTCCTAATTATTTAAAATTAAAATTAATAGCGATTGCATGGTCATATACTCTTCCTTGTTGACATAGAATATTAGATTCCAAATATATAAATATAAAATAAAATAAAGATTTGAAGCAAAGGTAGCAGTTGGCGTAACGATAACGATTGATGTCTATTTTTTTATTTATAATTAAAAATAAAAATAAAAATAAAAAGAGATGCAAGAGTAAATTGCAAAAAAAAAAAAAAAAAAAAACTATAGTTTCTATCTTTTCTTCAATTGTGTTTATGTATATTTTTTAAAACAAAATAAATGAAGTTTTTAAAATTTTAAAAATAAATTAAAATGTAAAGATTAGGAAGTAAATACCAGGTTGCATAATTGCATGCTATTCCCAAAGTCAAGAGTTTTGAGGGCTAACAACTAGAATCTTCTAATTTAGTATCTTTTAAGAATCTATCCTCAAATCATTTTCTTAAAGTATGTTTGATACGATAGAATAGAATAAAATAAAGTGAGAATAGAATGATAGTAGGAATAGAATACATGGTAGAATGGATTGAAATGTTCATTCTTATTTCATTGTTTGGTTGACATAATAAAATGATGTGAGAATGGAATGACCATTCTCATTCTCATATTTTATTTGTTAAGTAAATTGAATGGAATAGAATAATTACCAAACTAATAATTATTAGATTATATTAAATTAAATATTGTATAATCATATTAAATTTAAAAAATGAATAAAAATTGTAAAAAATTCATTAATATGAACAAAATAATAAATTTTAAAATTGCACAATACCCACAATCATAATAAAAACATTCATTAATCTCGAAATAAAATTATATGCTAGAAATATATAAAACAAAAATATTAAAACATCTACAACCATATGTCTAATTTATAAGTTAATAAAATCTAATCTCAATCAAGAAATAATTACTTCCACCCACTCTTCTTTCTCTTCATCATCAATTGTGAAAAATATTTGAGTCAAATCACGATCACAAGCATGTTTGCTTTTTTATGTGGGAATCTTCATCTTTGGAAAGTTGTTTGGCCTTCTCTTAATGGTGATTTATATGTGAATGGTTTTATTACTTTAGCGTAAAAATTCTTTCACTGTATTCCACAAAAATCATTTTTAAAATAACAACTTAATATTGAATAATATCATTTTTCCCCCCCGAAGAATCTTCATGTCACTATTGGGTATATCTCTTTATTGGAGTTTGAGACCCAATTGATTTGTTAAAGAATTTTAACTTGGTTTGGTTTGGGTATAATATATTTTTATATATTTTTATATATTATATCTAATTTTGTGGAGACCCAATCCAATTTGGAAACAACTAAGGTTTTTATAAAAAAACCCTAGATTCACAATACATAATGATTGATATTGTTTTTCCCAAGGAAAAAAGGGAGTACGACTGCTATAATTTGATTAATCAGTTCGTGCCTTTTGGAATTGGTGTAATAGTGCTGCGATTTGCTATACTATAGTAAATCAATCAGATTTTGGCTTTGGGATTGCTTTGTGGAGCAGCAGCAAATTGGTTTGGTGCATCTTTGTTTGGGTGCTTTGGTATTTTTATTTTGAGTCTTCTATAATTTTGGTTTCTGAAGATTTTGATTCATCTATTTGGTGAGGTCTTTCCTCTTGTTTATTTGTGATTATTTGGAATTCACCTAAAGGTGGTTTGTGAGATTATTCGTGTCTCATTTGTAATCGTTTGGAAACTTATTTGGTTAATAATGGAATCGGATTTCGATCCCGTGGACGTACCTCACATTGAGGGAACCACGTAAAATTCTTGTGTTGTCTTTGATTTAATTTTTCCGCATTAGTTTTTATTCCCATTGATTGATTTACTTGTGGGGAATTATCGATTTTCCCTAACAACTGGTATCAAAGCTTACGGTTTATTTGGATTTATTTATTTGTGTAAATCAATGGAGGGGAATGTGGGTCGTATGTCTAGCTTCAATGGAAGCAATTGGGTAATTTGGAAAACTAAAATGGAGGACCTATTATTTTGTAAAGATTTGTATGGACCCATTGAGGGTGATAATGGTAAACCCGAAGGTATGAAAGATGATGAGTGGAAGAGGCTTAATCGAAAAGCCGTTGGTGTTATCCGTCAATGGATTGATGACAGTGTGTTTCATCATGTTACTACTGAAACTTCAGCACATGATTTATGGAAAAAATTAGAGAGTCTTTATGATAGAAAATCAGTCACAAATAAAGCCTTTCTGTTTCGTAAGTTGGTTAATTTAAAATATAAAGAAGGCAGCCCTATTCCGGAACATCTGAATGAAATAAAGAGTATTGTTAACCAACTTGCTTCTATGAAAATTGTTTTTGATGATAAGTTGCAGGCTTTGATGCTACTTTAGTTCGTTGCCCGAAAGTTGGGAGACTTTGGTTGTAACAGTTAGTAATTTGGCGCCCGATGGAGTTGTCACTATGGGCCAAGTCACTAGTAGCTTGTTGAATGAAGAAACTAGAAGAAAATCAGCGGGTTCCTCTCATTCAGAAGCATTTGTTGTGAGAGGCCAAAGCAAAACAAGGGGTAGGAGTAAGACTCCTCATGGTCGTGATCAAAACCGTGACAAATCAAAGGATGGTTCTTTTTCAAAGAAAGACATTGAGTGTTATTATTGCCATGAGAAAGGGCACATGAAGCGAGAATGCCGAAAGCTCAAGAACAACGAGAAAATGCGTGACAAAAGTGTGGATAAGAAGCAAGAAGACACAACGGCAGTTACTACCGATGATCTCATGGTCATTTATGAAGATGACTGTATCAATTTTGTAGGCCAAGAGAGCAATTGGGTGATTGATTCCGGTGCTTCTTTTCTTGAGACTTCTCGAGTTGATTTCTTCACTACCTATACCGAAGGAGATTATGGTTCTGTTCGAATGGGTAATGAAGGTTTGTCTAAGATTATTGGCATGGGTGATGTTTGCTTGGAAACAAATTTGGGCTGCAAATTGTTGCTTAAAGATGTGAGGCATGTTCCCAACATTCGCCTCAATTTGATCTCTACTGGGAAGCTAGATGATGAAGGCTTCAACAACAAGTTTGATGATGGAATATGGAAGCTCACAAAGGGTTCTTTAGTGGTGGCTAAGTGCAAGAAGACTCATACACTTTATTCGATGCAAGGAAAAATTTGTAAAGGTGTTATCAATGCACTTGAAGATGATACTTCTACCGAATTATGGCACAAGCGGCTTGGCCATATGAGTGAAAAGGGGCTACAAGTTTTGTTCAAGAAAGAGCTTCTACCCGGTTTGAAAGGAACACATCTTAAAACTTGTGTTCATTGTTTGGCGGGTAAACAACATAGAGTTTCTTTTCATAAAAATGTTGCTTCTAGAAAAGAAAAAGTTTTTTGTGGTCCTTTAAAAGTTAGAACACATAGTGGTGTACTTTATTTTGTTACTTTCATTGATGATTATTCAAGGAAAGTTTGGGCGTTTCTACTAAAATCTAAAGATCAAGTTCTAGAAGTATTTAAGCATTTTCAGGCCATGGTTGAAAGAGAAATAGGCAGAAATTAAAGTGCATCCGATCAGACCATGGTGGTGAATACATTGGGCCATTTGATGAGTATTGTCGCAGCCAAGGTATTCGGCACCAAAAGACAGTTAAGAAGACTCCTCAACAAAATGGCGTTGCCGAGAGGATGAACCGCACCATTGTAGAAAGAACAAGGTTTTTGCTTTCACAAGCTAAATTGTCAAGATCCTTTTGGGGTGAGGCAATGAGTACAGCGGTTGATGTGATCAATTTGTCTCCTTGCTATCCTTTGAATGGTGATGTTCCTGAAAGAGTTTGAACTGGCAAAGATGTGTCTTATGAGCACTTGAGAGTGTTTGGTTGCCGAGCTTTTGTTCACATTCCAAAGAATGAGAGGTCCAAGCTTGATAGTAAGTCAAGACAATGTAGTTTTCTTAGCTATAGGCGTGATGAATTCGGATATAGATTGTGGGATCCGGTCAACAAGAAAGTCATTCGAAGCCGTGATGTTGTGTTTCTTGAAGACCAAAAATTGAAGACTTTGGCAAAGGTGATCAACCGGAGCCAAAAACTAGTGATCTCATTGACATAGATTCATCTCCTTCATCTTCAGTTGATGATGAAAATGGGGGAGATGTGCAACCACCTATTGAAGATGTGGAGGATGATGCTAATCCTAATGAAGTTGAGCCAGAAATTGAGGAAGAGCATCCAACTCAAGAACTGCCATCACAACTTGAGTTGAGAAAATCTACAAGGGACCGACAACCTTCAAGAAAGTATCCTCCCAATGAATTTGTGTTGATTTCCGATCAAGGGGAGCCCAAGAGCTACCAAGAAGCAATTGAGCATGCAAAGAAAGATGATTGGAAAAGGCAATGGAAGAGGAGATAAATTCCTTACTTGAAAATCACACTTATGATTTAGTGAAGTTGCCTAAGGGGAGGAAAATTCTGAAAAATAAGTGGGTTTTCAAATTGAAGAATGATAGGAAGAATCTGAGGTACAAAGCACGTCTTGTTGTGAAAGGCTTTGGGCAAAAGAAAGGTATTGACTTTGACGAGATTTTCTCACCGGTTGTAAAGATGTCTTCTATTCGGGTTGTACTTGGCATGGCTGCAAGTATGAACTTTGAAGTTGAGCAACTTGATGTGAAGACCGCATTTCTTCATGGTGATCTTGAAGAAGAAATTTACATGGAGCATCCGGAAGGTTTTGTGGAAAAAGGGAAAGAGAAATTTGTTTGCAAATTGAAGAAAAGTTTGTATGGTCTCAAGCAAGCTCCACGGCAATGGTACAAAAAAATTTAACTCTTTCATGATGAATAATGGTTTTTCTAAAACCACTTCGGACCATTGTGTGTTTGTGAAAAATTTCCCGGATGGAAAATTTATTATTCTTTTGCTTTATGTTGATGACATGTTAATTGTGGGTCAAGATTCTACCATGATTAACAGGTTGAAATTGGAGTTGAGTAAATCTTTTGCTATGAAAGACTTGGGACCGGCAAAGCAAATACTTGGTATAAAAATTGTTCGTGATCGCAAAAAGGGGCTGATTTGGTTGTCTCAAGAGAGCTACATTGAGAAAGTTCTTGAGAAGTTCAACATGGATAAAGCAAAGCCGGTTGGTTGTCCACTTGCGGGTCACTTCAAACTTAGTTCGAATCAATGTCCTACAAGTGAGAAAGACAAAGAAGAGATGTTGAAAGTTCCTTATGCTTCAGCAGTTGGTTATTTGATGTACACCATGGTTTGTACAAGGCCGGATATTGCTCACGCCGTTGGTGTGGTGAGTCGGTTTCTCTCTAATCCGGGTAAAGAACATTGGGCAGCGGTAAAATGGATTCTAAGATATCTTCGAGGGACTTCAAAGGTGTGTTTGTGTTTTGGGGATGGTAAGCCGATACTTGATGGGTTCACAGATTCTGACATGGCTAGTGATGTTGATTCTAGGAAATCTACTTCGGGGTATTTGATGACTTTTGCAGGGGGAGCTGTGGCATGGCAATCTAAATTACAAAAATGTGTTGCTCTCTCAACTACCAAAGCTGAATTTATTGCCATTACAGAAGCTTGCAAAGAAGAATTATGGTTGAAGAAATTTTTGCAAGAGTTGGGTTTGAAGCAAGAAAAGTATGTGCTTTATTGTGATAAGCAAAGTGTTATTCACTTGAGTAAAAATTCTACTTTTCATTCGAGATCGAAACACATTGATGTGAGATACCATTGGATTCGTGACGTATTAGATTCAAAATTGTTACAACTCGAAAAGGTTCACACAGATGATAATATTTCGGATATGTTGACAAAGACGTTGTCAAGGGACAAACATTTAAAGTGTCAAACTTTGGCGAGTATGGTTGATATCTCTACCTAAGTCGATAGGAGGAGAATTGTTGGGTATATCTCCTTATTGGAGTTTGAGACCCAATTGATTTGTTAAAGAATTTTAACTTGGTTTGGTTTGGGTATAATATATTTTTATATATTATATCTAATTTTGTGGAGACCCAATCCAATTTGGAAACAACTAAGGTTTTTATAAAAAAAAAAAAACCCTAGATTCACAATACATAATGATTGATATTGTTTTTCCCAAGGAAAAGAGAGAGTACGACTGCTATAATTTGATTAATCAGTTCGTGCCTTTTGGAATTGGTGTAACAGTGCTGCGATTTGCTATACTATAGTAAATCAATCAGTTTTTGGCTTTGGGATTGCTTTGTGGAGCAGCAGCAAATTGGTTTGGTGCATCTTTGTTTGGGTGCTTTGGTATTGTTATTTTGGGTCTTCTACAATTTTGGTTTCTGAAGATTTTGATTCATCTATTTGATGAGGTCTTTCCTCTTATTTATTTGTGATTATTTGGAATTCACCTAAGGGTGGTTTGTGAGACTATTCGTGTCTCGTTTGTAATCGTTTGGAAACTTATTTGGTTGATAGTGGAATCGGATTTCGATCCCGTGGACGTACCTCACATTGAGGGAACCACGTAAAATTCTTGTGTTGTCTTTGATTTAATTTTTCCGCATTAGTTTTTATTCTCATTGATTGATTTACTTGTGGAGAATCATCGATTTTTCCTAACAGTCACATCCTAATAATGTTACATCTCCAACTAAAACAATTGCTTGCACAGCTAAACATTTGAATATTATCTTAAAAGAGATTGGGAGTTTTGATTTTTGTTCATTTTGTTGTCTTTTTTTTTCGGTATTTTTTGTGCTTGAAAGGTTCATTCTGAATTCGTTTTATAATTTAAATTACTTATCTTATAAGATAGACATGTAAATCATTCATAAAAATAAAAATAAAAAAATTTAAAAATTATGACTCCATATTTAGTTTACTGTACCGACTAAGTGTGTTTTTACACACACACACACAAAAGAGAACTATAAATGTGATTTTCAAAATAAATTATCTATTTTTTTATCAACATGACCTAATTATGTATTTTAATATCTGATCAATTTAAATTTTTTTATGAATAATTTTTTTGACAAACCCTACACGTTACATATCATAATAGCACACAATATCTCTAGGTCGAAATTCCACTACGTAATCAATAATCTTATATATATTTTTAACCCGGTGTCTTAAATTCAATAATAATATAAAGGGTAAATTACATTGGCCAACTAAGGTCTTGAGAAAATACAAAATGTCTCATAAGTTTGATATAATTATATTGAACCCTTTTAAAATTTTAATTCATATAACACTTAGCCCTATTTTTCTCAAAAATTCATTGGTCGTATTAATAAGAAAGTCATGTTGTTATCTCTTTTAAATTAAAAAGCATATTTTATACTGCATATCTTTGTGTCTTAATATCATCTATATTAATTTGATCTCTTTAAACTTATTAAAAAATTTCAATGTGATTATGTTTTTTTATTTTTATTTTTAAAATGAGAAGGTAATTTATGTTTAGAATGTAAAAGTTATTATTGAGCCACTATCAGTGTATTGGTGTCTTTCCCACTATGATTTTGATGGAATTAATGGTATGAATACAAGTAAGAAGACAGAATGAGGGATTTTATCTTCCTTTTTTTATTTTTTATTTTTTCCTCTCTCAAAGTTTTGGTTGAAAAAACTGCTCCATGTGAAGCGTGAACACATACCAAGTTTTTCCACTGAATAATTACTTTGAAAGTCAATGCATTTTCTCTTTGAGTCAATTTGATTATCATGCAGTGCGTTTCATTTCAGTTTTATGAATTCAATTTTTTAAAAATTAAGTTTTTTATTTTTGTGTATTTTTGGTTTTTAATGAATATTTTTAAAATTTTAAATAATTTTTTATTTTTCTAAATGCACCTTACTTAGATATATCTAAATAATAAAATATTTGTGAAAAAATATTTTCGAAAATTAATAAAAATATAAAAATACGAAAAATGTACTGAATTTTTATTTTTATTTTTTTTTATATTTTTGGTGTTTAGTGAATTTTTTATAAAAAAAATTCAAAAATATTATACTTTTTAAGTATATTTATATTAGGTGTGTAAAAATTAAAAAAAAATGCTTAAAATATTAAAAAAATCATTGAAAACAAAAAAAAATACGAAAAATTAAAAATTAAAATTTTTTTAAAAGTGTTTTCTGAAAATCAAAACCAAACCCTTTTTCTTTTTTTTTTTCTTTTTGTTTTCTTTTTTTTTTTTCTTTTTGTGTGTGTGTGTGTGTGTGTGTTGGTCTCATCATTTCATTCCCATCACCTATAGGTTATGATTGGAGCACAAATCTAAATAGAGTTTAGGGGAGGAAAAAAGAAAATAATTGTAACTGAAATGAGAGAAATTTTTTTTTGTGAAAATTAAAATTTCTCTGAATCAACTAAAATTCCTCTGAGTCGAATTTTTTCTGTGAAAATGTTGAGGGACCTTAACTAATAATGAAAAACATCTTGGACCTCTCATACTACACAAAATTGGAGAGAGATGTTTCATTAATTTTTTCTAAATTTTATTATTAATTTATAAAAAAAAATTCTGTTATCCTGTTATTTCCCAAAAAACTATCTAATTTTTTGTAATATATATTTTATATAATTATTTTTCTTTATATAATAATACTTATATATAATTTTTCTTACTAAAAAAAAGTAGTCGACAATTACATGATTATATAATATTTTATCAATTTGTATTTTTAGAGGTTCTTTGATCAGCAAGATTAATACTAAAATGATTAATAATTTATAGAATTAGTGTAACATTAGTTATCTAAGTGGATTAGTGAAATAACTAATACTTTATTATCAATGAATTTGAAAATATATAATTTCAATTATATGTTTATTTTACATTATTAGTCGTAAGATTACAAAATCCTCCTATTAATAATCACAATCATACAATCAAATAGCATTTGTTTGGAATATGAGATTTTTGAATTTTTTTTGACTAAAATAGTCATAAAAAAATAAATTAAAGTTTTTAGACTAATAAGATAAAATATCCCATCCAAATCATAATCATTTTATTTTTTCTCTCACAAAAGTTAAAAAAAATCAAAAAACTTATCACAAACGAGACTTTTAATCCGAGACTAAAATAAACAAAAAGTCAACTCACATTCCAAATGAAACTCATATAGGTTCTCAACGATAGTACAAGAAAATTGACTAAAAAAGTATCAAGAAATTTAGATCAATGGTGTAAATTTAAAGTTGTTGAATGTCATGGGCCACGCATTGAGTGAATCTTGATCGTTGCAGGTGTTAAATTGTAGATTTTTTTTTTTTTTTTTTTTTTTTTTTTTTTTTTTTTTTTTTTTTTACCGCTATAAAAATTTGAATTGTTCTCCCACCGTCCACCTTGAATGCAAATTTTCCAATTTTCTTATAAGATGATTTGGTTGTATTTTTCTAAAGAATAAAAGCATACGCATTAATTAGTATATCAATTAATATACTAATAGAGAATATGACATAATTTTAAAAATTTTAAGTTTTTATAGTTTGTATAATGAGTGGGTTCTATAGTTTTAAAGTACAGTATCACAGCATATATTGGTACACTAATTGATATACCAATTAATATATGTAGCACCACTGCTTACTAAATAATTAAGTCAAAAGATAATCTATCTACTCCGGGAAAAAACTTAGAGGCACTTTTTCATAATTCTCTTTTGACCTACTTATGTTTCATTTAGTCCACATTATTTTCTTATATTTCAAGAAGTCCTATGAGTGACATAGTTATCAAAATACCCTTAATAATATTCACATTTACAATATGAATGTTCTGTAACGTAAATATTTGCACAGTCAATATGAATGTTCGCACTGTCAATGTCAACATTCACACGTCAATGTGAATGTTTACATTGTAAAATATGAATATTTACATCACCAAATTGCTAACCGTTCAAAAAATATTTGTAAGGGTAGAAATGTCTATAAAATACTTTAAATATGAGAATTAGGATTTGGTAGATCAAATGTTCAAATAATAAGACTCATTGGAATACAAAAATATCTTATCAATTAATTCAGATACAAACACTTGAAAAAGGATTTTCTAATGAATCTCCCAAAAACTTAAGCCATTTTCAGTTAAATAAGTCAAAAAAAATAAAAATAAAAATGTTTCCTTACATGCCTTTATTTAAATTTGACCTTCTTTTTTTTATTTTTAAATTTGTATAGCCAAAAACTCTAATATTCTATTTGTTTAGAATGAAATAAAATGATTATTTTTTTAAATTACTTATATTTATGGAATAATCATTCCCTTACAATCGTGAATGATAATTTAATTTACAATATATTTTTTATTATTTTTTAGTCAACCCAACTTAAGAATAAATATTTTGATGGAATAACCATTTCATTCCACTTCATTCTAGTAAATGAAACACTATTTAAAAAATTACAAATTTCACACAAAAAATTGAAAGTTCACTAAAAAAGAAAAGACTAAAAACCTTTTCTCAAATAAATACATCATTTTAATAAAAATTACAGTATAAATACTTAAAATAATATTTTAAAATTTATTTTCTATTTAACTCACATTATATTAAAATCAAATCTAAATTACACTTAATTTTTTTATTATTTATTTTATAATTTTTCGGTATATAGCTTGAAAAAAACTATGAACTAAGGAGAAATTATTCGATACTCTATTATATTTATAGGTTAATACTTAACATTTTGTCTCTTAAAACTCTAATATAAAAGTGATGGATCCCATGATTTAGACTAACAAGTGTTCATTTAAAGCACCACCTAGACTTGTTCCATAAGTACTAAATAATTTCTCATGAAGCAAAACTTATCAATCCATTATTTATCAAGAATGTATTTGTATGATGAAAATTAAATTAATAAAATATGAGATACATGAGTAAAATGAATTTTAACTATTGATTCCTGCCTTATTGATGTAGCTTTTCACAAAGTTTGTATCCTTATATGACAACTCAACCCAAATCGTCTAGGATTTGGGATCACTAATGTTCTTAATGCACAACGCTGATTGTTGTGTGGTATGTGAGTGTTGTTTTGGGTTTTATTTTAATAATTTGAATTTTTAAATTTTATGGAAGATCAAGAAAAATGTATTTGTAAAAAATTAAGTTAATCGGATATCGATAACCTTTTTATCAAACCACAACTGTTTATTTTATATATATATATATATATATGTGTATGTATGTATCAAACTGAAGTGTATGGAAACTTGGGTTGGGCTAAAATAATAATAAAAGACAAAATAGATTAAAAGCGTTAATAAGACAAAATGTCACATTCAAATTATAATCAATTTTTTTCCACACAACTATCAAATAAATTAAAAAATAATTATTATCATCACAAATACAATTTTTTTAAGCCTTTTTTGGAAAGTTAGCTATTTTAGTTAGCTATTTGACTATTTTACCTGACTAAAATAGTTGTGATTGATAAATTAGTTGATTTTTTTTTGTAGTTGATTTAATAATTGTAAGAGAAAAAATAAAATAATTATAAATTAAATATGATATTTCATCTGATTAATTATTTTAATTTATTTTATTTTTTGATAAGTTATTTTAGCCAAATCTTCTTTGTAAACAAGGCTTTAATCATGCTAAAATAACGAAAAGACAAAAGGCTAACTAAAGGGGTGATTCTATTTGCACTCAAATAATAATTTAGTACCTCCAATAAAAATTTTAATTCCTATTATACCCTAAGGTAAATTTATTAATAAGGACAATACCAATTAAACCCTAAAATAAGAAAGAAAAAAAATTCCTTCTCATAGTACATCCAAATCACTTATATATATTTTTCATATTCAATGCTCTTCAACTTCTTTCTTAAGTTTTAATTATTTTTTCTTTATCTTCTTTCTCACTCCAAAACTCCAATCTATTCTACCAAAATTCACAATTATCATAAATATCATTATTTCTTATTGTGTTATTACTTACAAATAGAACAAAACAAGAACAAAATAATATGTGCCACTGTAAAAATAAAAATAAAAATAAAATTTGAGAATTGTCAAGAACACAATAATATTTTTATTCAATTAATCAAATCAAAAAGAAATAGTATCTTGTTCAATTAATCAAATCGAAAAATAAGTAATGTCTCGTTCAATTAATCAAACATCAACTAGTATTATCCTAAAAAACTTTAGATCTTGGGAATTGTTAGATGGTCATTCAAAGATGTCATGGAGGTTCAACAACAAAAGTATTTTTCAATCTTCATGGAATTTAGCATGGGATTTTTCAACAAAGTGTTTTATGGGGTTATTACTTGAAAGTGGCACAATTACTCAAACCTACTTGTATGGAACCTAGTTAGGTTGGACAAAGGTCCTAACTCCAAAGTGAGCCCACTCTCCCATTCTAAGATGGGTCGAGCTAAGGGATTAGTCTCGGCCCATTCCCCACTCCGAAGTGGAAAAGACCATGGGCCTAGCCCTAGCACCCCTCCCCACTCCGAAGTGGGTTAGTCCATAAACTGGGGCTCCAAGGCTCCTACTCCAAGACACATGAGCGCTAACAGATCAACCAACACTGCGTAAGTGAAGGGCGTATAGTGCTCGCGAATGACGGAACCGCTCAACAGAATCTTCGCTCTTCTCAATTAAGAGGTGTACTAGTATCACAGCGAGTGCCAGGTGGCGAATAGGGACGGCTGAGTACCAGGCGGCGAATGAAGGAGCTTGATAAACAAGTCATACGATCCTTATAAAAGGTAGCCTTATTCTCCTTGAGAAAGGGCGATCTCTTGACTTTAGAAACACACTGGTCTTCTCTATCTTGTCTCTACCAAACTCCAGTATTGACTCGACCATCGGAGGGGTTTCCAACCAACCCCCGGTCGGGCAGCCTAACTATTTGTTCCTTGTGCAAGCCTTTATCCATCGGTGTACCAGGGTTTGTCCACAAAGTTCCATCTTACTCTATTGCGGAAACCTGTCTGCACATTTGGTGCCGCCTGTGGGAAACGTTCTCTAATTGCTTTGTGACGAACTCTGACGATAGGTATTGAAGGAACCTCGCAACTTGGGATTTGAGAGAAGACTCCAGGAACGGAGAGAACCAAAGACAAGGGTCTGGCCTTCCTTACCGGGAACGACGACCTGATGGACCACGACAATCCGCCCCTCGATACGGCGGAGCAACGTCATATCGCCGCCTATTTGTCATCTCAACGGCTGTTTATTGAAAAGGACCACCGTGAACGCATCATCGACTCGATGAGTCTAGAGATTGAGGAGCTACGTGCACAACTAAGGAAACAGATGGTGCCTCAGGGTGGACCAAGGAGGTCTGGAGGGGGACCATCGCAGTAACAGAGGCACACTCTACCCCTACGACGGGAACGATCCAACTACGGTCCTGCTCATGGTGAGGACAGAGAATCCTCTAGAGGACTCTCGCAAGAGACAAAAGACCGTCAATTATCATTCAGTAATCTCTCCTCCTTCGCGCTATCGTGACGAGCGACCACGTGACTTGAGGACATGGTTGAACGACAACCGAAGGGATAACCAACGGTCGAACAAGGTAGCGAACCAGCAATTAGAAAGGGAGAGGGAGCATCTAGATCGATCCGTTCATCAGATAGAGCGTCGTGCTCTAGACCGACTAGTGTCTTCCCCCCTTTGCCTTAAGATTGAAGTGGTGGAAGCTCCTCATAAGTACAGTCTACCGAAATTCATCCTCTATAATAGGAAGTCGGACCCCCTGACTCACATCAGCTACTACCGCCAAATGATGTCACTCTAGAATCAGAACGATGTATTTATGTGCAAGGTTTTCGCTTCTAGCCTTGGTGAGCACGGCCTCCGGTGGTACGACAAGCTTCCTCTTCAATCAATATGAGGCCTTCCTCGCATGGTTTGTCTCTAATGGTCAAATCCCAAAGGGATTGGACACCTTGTTCAATACTCGGAAGGATAAAAATGAGTCTTTACGCGAATACGCTCGGCGGTATTGGGAGGCATATGGTGATTTAGAAGAAGATGTTTGTAGTGAGCCATTAGTAGCTCTATACTTCAAACAAGGCCTCTCTCATTCACACAAGCTCAGGCAGTCGTTGACAAAATGATCCGTCTCTAACTTGAAAGAGTTGAGGGCCCGGATAGAGGAGCGAGCTCGTGTGGAAGATAACACTACCTCTGTACAAGTGTTAGTTGCAGATGATACAGTTAAGGCCTCTTGGCAACTTAGGGCCGAGCAGCTTAGGAGGGAGGATCAAAGAATGAGGTATGGCCAAAATAAGCAACTCATAGTTGAAACCAAAGAAGAAGGGAGTAGATCCTACAAAGCCATAACCACTGTGTTCACGAAGCCGATCTACAGGCTCTTGGAAAAAGTCAAGGAAGAACCCTACTTCATTTAGCCCCCTGAAATAATGAGGGACCTTGCTCAACAGCTACTATCGTGAGAAAGGGCATAAAACTACAAAGACCTTAAGAGGCATCTTGAAGACTTGGTCATTGTCAGCCACCTCTAGCAATGGATTGATGTGGAGAAGACAAAGGCAAAACAGGGGCCACCCCAGCCCCTCCACCAGAGGACCAAGCCCCAAGGCTAGTGATCAACGTCATCCATGGGATGATCGACCCCCAAAGGGAGAATGCCCTTCGTGGCGAAATTCAGAGAGCCACACACTTACAACAAGTCATGTCCGTAAGACCATTGCTCAAGAAGTCCAGAACGAAAGCAAACCACTATCAATTCGACATTGTGTTCTCCGATAAGGATTTGGAAGGGATCCAACATCCTGACACTGATGCCCTGATCATCACCGTTGGTGTGGCGAACAAATTTGATATGAAACGGGTCTCAATTGATCAACGGAGCGCCGCCGACATTATGTACTATGAACTTTTCAAAAATCTTGGTCTTGATGAGCAACACTTAATCCCCACAATCTCCCTTTTGGTCGGCTTCAATGGACAGACAGAGTGGCTGCTCAGCCGGATCACCTTGTCCGTCACAGCAAAGTCCAAAGTGGTCCCTGTTGACTTCTTGGTGATCAACACTTCGTCTCCTTACAATGCAATCCTCGGTCGACCTTGGATTCATACAATGGAAGCGGTGCCATCCACTTACCACCAGGTAGTCCATTTCCCAACAAAGAATGGGGTGGGGGAGATCAGAGGTGACCAAGTAGCGGCGAGACACTGCTTCATCGCCGCCATGAAGTCTAAACAAGCATGCAAGGAAGTCCAAATGGTAGAACTGTCTGATTAGCCTGTACTAGAAGACGTTGTTAGAGTACCAATAGAGAAGATGGTGGAGGAACTCGAAATGATCTTGGTGGACGAAGGAGATCCATACAAGTTCTTTCTACTCGGCACTTCACTTCTTGCTGGAGAGAATGAGTAGTGCTAGCTCTCCTTCGCAAGAATATCGAAGTATTTGCCTGGTCTGCCTACGAGACTCCTGGGTTGGACCCAGCCTTTGCATGTCACCAACTCAATGTCTAACCAGCAGCTTGGCCCGTAGTCCAAAAGAGCAGACGATCATTCGCAGAACACACGGAAGCAGTCATCCAAAAGGTAAACAAGCTTCTAGCGATAGGGGTCATACGGGAGGTAT